>JAHLJT010009436.1:259403473-259805864 GCA_031308135.1 Acheta domesticus | reverse complement strand
CTTTTTTCATTTCTAGTTGGCTAAGTCTAAGTAATGACTTGAAATTTAAATAGTGCACTATAAATAAGATTTTTACTCAAATGTAAACACATTTCTTTGAATTCATTAAAATTTAATAAATTATACAGTTACAGGTATATTTGCAATTATTTAAGTAATATACTAATCAAATTTTCCTACCAACAAGGATAGAACCTTTCTTTTCGAACGTGAACATATTGAGAGTAAAAAGGTTCTATCTGTAAAAGTAGGGTCTTGATTTCTATTAAAGTTACATTGCTTTTAGAATAATTATCAGTCTATAGTTTTATGCTTTGATGTCAAGTACACTGTAAAAATTTCAATACATTTAATAAAATAGTTTTTGTTTTAGAAAGGTACAAAACTTTGAAACGCTCTGCTGTAAAATTTACTGCGGTGCAGATAAAACCTTTTTACTTTAGGGTGGTGATATTTATTAAACCATATAAAATATTTGGTCATAATTTCACGAGTATATAAGAAAAACCCATTTGCCTAAACAAAAATGAGGTGGGTTCTATTTTCCTTGCGTCAAAACGTCTTGTCATTGGACGTACTTATTTATTGTGAAACAGTTGATGTAAGCCGCTATGGCCTTTGAATTGGTCGACTCAGTCGGCGGCCAAACAACAGCGCTCACAGCACATCAGCCTACTCTACTCAATAATTCAAAATACATTATTTACTATTATATACACACATTATTTAACATTATTTTAAATTCGGCAAAAAATATGTATTCACGAAATGATGCATATAAAGTTTTATATGTATGAGTACAATATTTTTCAACTACTTCATTATTATTAGTTTCATTACAAGATAAGCGATTAATTGTAATTTAAAATTCGTAAAAGCTGTAATTGTGAATCATTGACTTCTGTGGAGCAGTAATGAGGCTCCACGCAACCTCCTTCCTTTGGGTGAACTACTGTGAACAGCGTGGCAAGAAGCGATAACAAAGGTTGCGTGAGGTGACTCGGTGGTCCCCACGCAGCGCACCATCGCCTTTGCGACGAAATTTCCAGGAAAGGACAGGAAGCAGTTGAAAGAGAATGGTCGAGATATGTGCACAAAACTTTTCCTCGAAAAGTATTGAGAAGCTCGCAATATTATAAATAAAACTAAAGGTACAATGAGCTCAAAAACAATGCTGGGGTGACTGAGGCACCCCGCATGCCTACTGCCGGGTTAGAAACTAAGACCTGGGTTTCAGATGCCTGAAAATTACAACAACAACAACAAAAATATTTGGTAAAAGGCAACAAAAATACAAAATTGGAAGCGAAAGGAACTAATATATTTCATTGCACTTGCATCTAAATTTAGCAGAGCATTTGTATTTACACTACATAAAATGAAGGAAAATTAATGATTTTATTAGTTGAATTCTATGGAATAAAACAGGCAATTTCCTAAACATCTGATGTCTAGTCATTACAAAGAACGGAATTTATCTCTAAAACTTTTGAATGTCTTTTCTTTGAATTCACAGGCAGAACTGCAATAGATCCACTTGAGGTTCTCCAGTGCGTCCGAGGAGTCGATTTTTAAAGCTTTTTATTCTTTTTTATTTTAAAATTTATTATTTGAAAATTATTATTAAAATTCGTCTGTATAATAAATTTTGAAAAAACGAAATTACTGGTCATTTATTTTAAAAACCATTCAATACTCCTTCCTTTTCCTGAAACTTGGCATTAGATATTTACTCCGACGTGGCGGCTGATTATTGCGAGACGCAATTCGCCTGAACGGGGTCCGCCGGTTATCGACAACCGACCGAGTCTCGGTCGGCCGCCGGCGAACGGGAGTCCGCAACCGGCTGCGAAGGACAGTCGAGGCGCGTGGTCTCGAGAGAAGAGAGGCGAGCGAGCGCTGGTCGGTAAAAATCGCGGAGAATGCAGACCTCTAGAAAAGAGGTTTACATGTTTTGGAAAAAAGGCATGTGATTCATGAGACTGTTCAGGAAATGGAAAGAATTAGATAAAATACAGTGCTGTAGAGAAAAAGGGTTTTCTATTAAAAAAGCTTATACCATCAAAGACTGAATTTATCATTCCTTTTACAATTTAATTACATTTGCCCATTGATGGATTTAGATACTGTAGGTCTTCAAGTGCCAACTATATTAGACAGTCCTTCAGAAAAATCTTTGATTAATTAGAAAGCATTAATTATGCAGATTATTGATAATGGCTTGAATTTTTAAGGACCATGTTTAATACATAAACAATAACATAACAAAGAAACTTTATTTTTTATGCAAACTAAGAAAAATTATTTCAAAGAAAGGAAAGGAGTTGTTATTTAAATTAATTTTGGTACCCCATATTAAGAACTGCTCTACAGTTCTTACTGTGGCAAATAAAAAGGATATAGCAAATTTACAACGAAAGTATAATAGAGGAATGAAAGCAATATTGAATAAAAGGCATAGTGAAAATATCAGTTCAATGTAAAGAGAGTTGGGCTATTTATTGGAGGAAAGGGAGATTAAATGAGATGGTAACATTGATACACAGTTTAGAAAATAAATTTCCCCTGGAATATTTGGAAAGAAAAATCTCGGATGTACATAATTATTTATCGAGGCAAGCAAATAAATTCTACCAAGAAAATGAAAGTAAAAATATGTCATTAAAATCAGTATTTAATAATGAAATTGTTTTAGAAAACAAAATACCAGAGGAAATAACAAAATTGGGCTCAGATCATTGAGAGAAAAAGTAGGTTTATGGCCAGTTACGTACCAATTGTAAGGGAATAATTATTGTACTATTCAATAGTGCTGTTGAAAAATAATTTTGTTAAAATTGAATTTGTATTGTATATGTCATTAGTCTCGGGTTATTTATTAATAAATAAATCAAATACAGATGTAAATTAACAAATAGCTTACAAACTGGAAATTGCTTTTTAAATTTCTCATTCACAAACATTTATTAGTTTCCTTTAGCATCAAATCGTGAAGTTTTACATCCTCAATAGACAGTTATGCGAAACTAAACATAAGCAATTTTTGAATTTTTGAAAGCAAGAGGATTCAGTCTAGATCGTTAAAACATGTTACACATCCTGTCTGTGCGTGTTATGTTGAAATAACGTATTGAAGGAGCCCATATACCTTCGTGAAAGCTAGTAGAAAGTGAAAGAACACTCCCAAATATAGTCAAATATTAGTACTATTACTAGCATAATCCTTATTACATTTTCTCCACAGTTTTCAATCTCAGCTTGAAAAATGCGCACATAATTTGTCGTCGTACTGGACTTAACTTCGTTTATAGTTCATTTCAGCTTATCGCAGCGAAATGGCCAGTCGAGTGGGAAATCTGCCCGAACTGTATTGGCTCAAGGAGTTGCTCTCAAATTACTACTAAAACCAAAATATTAGCGTTTTTAGGGGAAAAGAGATTATCCGTTCAAAAATAATTCTAGACAATGTAAGCTTAGAACAAGTATCTTCTAACCAGAGATCCCCCTCCCATCTGTGTGCCCTGCAATACCTCTCTCAACATCCATCATTTGCAACATCCATCATCTACTGTAATCTATTTCAGGACAACAGACGCGAGCAGAATATTGATGAGCATGATGAAGAAATAATCCTAATATCCGAGGATTATCACAAAAAAAATACTACATTTCTGTAAATCTTGTAATTTCCTAAATGACATACAATCCTTTTAAATGTGATTCAAAACTGTTAAATTATTCTGTATAATTTTTCTGTTTATTTATTGTTTATTATCATTGTCATTGTGAGATTATTGTGTCATTGTGTTATTATCATTGTCATTGTGTATCATCAATTATCATAGTTTTTATAACTAAAGAAAATATTATGTAATGTACAAATTTGTAGTCGCTAATAACCATAGCTGTTGATGCGACTTAAAATAAACAAATTAAATTAGAACAAGTTTTAAATTTTAATTTCCTAGAATGTGACACAGAAGGACAAAAGACATTGATAAAAATTAGCAAGATTTCAATCCATCTGTGGGACCATACACAGAACTCTTAAAAAACAAGACCCGAAAAGATACCAGAATAAAATTTTACAAAACATTAGCTCTCCCGATATTGCCTTATGGCAGTGAATACTGGCTTCTAACGCAGAAAAGAATTAGCAAAATTCAGAGCTCGGAGATGAAGTTCCTTCGAAGAAAAAAAGGCTGCATCTTAGAAGACCAGATAAGAAATGAAGAAATCAGGAGAAAATTGAATGTGAATAGCGCAAACAACATAATGGAATTAAAGAGGAGAAAGTGGCTGCAGCACTTGGAAAGAATGGAAGAAATAAGACTGCCAAGATTAGCATATTTCTACAAACCGAGAGGGAAAAGAGATGTGGGAAGACCCACGAAAAGATGGAAAGATACAGTGGAGACGGAACAGGAATAAGCCTAACCCGTGAAGTGTAGAAGAAGAAGAAGAAGAAGAAGTTACCCTCGTGAATGAAATAAAACCTAACGTCTCACGCAATTTCACTACAGAATTCAAAAATCAAAAGATTCGAATCCAATTCCAGTCAGTGGCCGACTTCCAAAAAGCAGTTAAATATTTTCTGAACACCGGAAAACAATTTCATACGTATTCGGATAAAATCAGCAAAAAATTCTCAATAGTGGTAAAGAACATTCATCCTTCAATCACAGAAAATGAAATTTTAGTTGAAATCAATGACCAATTCAATTCAGCTACAAAAGTAACACGACTGTATAAAAACAATTCCCCCATCCCAGTAGTGGCAGTAGACTTTAATGGAACCCACAAAATCGAGGATGTGTTAGAAATAAAACAAATAGGTAATAACATAGTGAAACCAGAAAGAAGAAAGAAAACCAAGGGCCCCCTTCAATGTTACCGGTGTTTAGACTTTGGACACAGTAAAAATTGTAATCATACAATTTGTGCAGGTGATCATCTATAAGCAAACTGTGAACAAAAGAACTCATCTCCAACTTGTAAACTTTGTCTCGGGAAGCATAGCGCTGACCTCAGATCAGAAGAATGTATTTATTATCAAACATTTTAGAAAGTAAAAGGAATAGTTCAAATGGCAGACATAGGAACAATCCTAATCCCCCGCAGCTCAATTCAACAAACTTTCCAGACCTACCTCTAACTAACAATAAACCTAATTTCACTCAGGCAACAAATAACAACTAACCCAAATCACCAACATCGTAACAACCAACAGACAAAGAGAAACTGCAACAACTTCAATATAGGTAACTCATTCATACATAATATCACTCAGTTTATAACTAATCACATCATTAATTTTATAAATTCATTGACACCAACAATCATACAGAATATCCAACACTTAATTGCAATGTCATTAAACAACAATTTTGGATCACCATAATGAATTAATAATTCTAAATTGGAACGCCAACGGCATTATTAACAAAAAATCTGAATTACAACACTTCCTACATGCTAACAGAATTGATACAGCATGCATCACAGAAACACATCTCAACCCCGAGTCCTCATTTTTTCTACAAGAATACAAAACCATCAAAGTAGATAGACAAAATTCGAAAGGAGGTGGATAAAAAACAGTATACCCACATTACCAGATTACCCTACCACACACATCCGGTCTCAAAAAAGTAGCAATAAATGTAAAGTATAATAATAACAGGACATTAAGAATAGTGACTGCACATAAACCTCCAAATATAAAAATCAATAATAGCGACATACTTGACATAGCGATCACAAATAGTAATACACAGTTTGTCTACAACGTATCATGAACTACAATCAGATCACTTACCCGTAATAATATCAACTCGCGTAAAAAACCTCCCCCAACTCCCCTCCCACCTTAAAAACTTAAAACAACAATTGGAAGTACTTTAAAGGTTCTGTAAATAAGTCCATACCGTCATTTCACAATCTGAACTCTTCCCAAGAAATTAACCAAGCCATCACGACCCTCAGCAACATAATAATTAATACTATTAACAACAGTCACATTCAAAAATTTTAGATGTTAACAAAACACTACATAAACCGCTCTCACCTAATATAATTAACTTAATTGGAATAAAAAATAAAACAAGGCGACTTTGGAATTCCTTAAGAATTCCTTCATTAAAAAGAGAACAAAATCTCTTAAATAATATTGTAAAAAGGTTCTCAACAGATGTAAACAAGAACAATACAATACCTATATCAAAAACTTAAATACTAAAAATAACTCACTATGGCAATCTTCTAAGGAACTCTTGAAAAAAAGAACTAATTGCAGCTCAGATTTCATAGCGAGAGGGTCATCTGTGAATTAGGGGGTGCGTGTCCGAGTTCAGATTTGGTTTATTTTTTTGTGATCGAAAGTAGAGGCTTACAAAAAAATCCAGAGATACAGTTCGGGACTTTAACTTTTTTTCTTCCCGAGTGAAAACTATTCCGCGAGTAGAACATTGAAACATTTTGGTGAAGCCGTGCATTGACTTGGAATATTTTCTTACTGATAGGGAGGAATTTTTAAGAATTGCCAACTTTAATTAGTTTTCACCAGTGACGAAGGTGAAGCACCAAGCTGAATGAACTTGTAATTATTTTGCGGAACAAGTGCTGATGGTGATATGGGAGGCTAATACATTATGTGAATGGGAGTGACTTCATGGCGTGCCGGAAGATACAAGATAGAAGGCATCAAGACTGGTGGAAGGTGATGGTGAGGAGATACGAGACGAGGATATCGTCCAGTCTTTTTCCAAACGGTTTTTGAGAAACAAAATTTTTGTAAATTTCAAACGCAAATTACGCAAAAACTACTCGGTTTTTCAAGAAACTGTACATGATCTTATTTAAAGACCTAATTTTGCAGACTTTATCTGACACGAAAATGTTGATCTTCAATTCATGAAACGACGCGAAATACCGTGAGATATTCCATTTTAATGACACACCCCCACGTGCCAAGAAAGAAAAACCGAAGTATAGGTGTGGTAGAAAAGCTGCTAAATTTGTTAGAACTGCGAGTTTACACAAACGTATAATAAAGAAGATGTATTAATATCTTCTTGAAAATGAACCGAGCATAACTTGCTGAATGTACTAGGCTGCCAGTTGCCTTTTCGCACAGTTCTAATCCACAGTGCTATCCTCTTTGGTATGAAGAGAAAGATCACAAAAAATAATCAATACCTTTAAATTTTACAATGTTCTCTACAACTACTTACATGAGAAAAGTAATTCACGACTTCCCCGAACAATTTGTACAGCAGTAAGCCACACACGTTACCATAAAAATCTGTTATGAAAGCTTGTTAATCTGCTCAAGGCTTTTAAATATTAATAACTTTGATAAATACCACATCTCAACATGAGAACGCCTCCAAACGTTTTGAGTACAGCAAAATGGCGGATCTTTGCTTCAGGTGGCTTCACGTTTGTGACGTCATGCCATCTCCCTGTATTCCGACTTCATGGATTAACCGATGTTGACCATGGAGAAAACAATGGCAAACCATATTTCAACTAGTGGTGCAGACTTTCCCATATTAGTTTCTTATTTCCCTTGTTCGCGGCTAGCTATTCGGTCTTGCGACATAATCTTGGTAGCTGCCATCCATGATTGCGCAAAGTACATTTCTTCGGCATTTTCCTAATCTTTCTGTTTCCTAATAGTTGAACAGAAATATCATTTTGAGATTAAAGAGTAGTTCAATATTGACCTAATTGTCAATTATCCTTGAAAAGTTTGGAGCCCTTTTTAAGAAAATTGCGTTTACGTACTACAATAACGTTTACAAATTGCTGGAAATGTGCGAATTAACGGTATGAGAGATCTTTCAAAAAAATTACATTTGTGTACTTTTTGAAAAAACAAAAGAACACAGAAAAATTAATTCTACGTCATTTTAAACAGTGCAATAAGGACTATTCGTACGAAACGTTTGATGAAAAAATTTGGAGTCATTTATGAGAAAATGGCGTTTGAGCGTTTCTGAAAATGCCCAATTTTAAGGTATTTTTCACAGAAAACGTTTGAGTTTTCGTGAAACTTTATGACATTATTTAGAGTACTCATAAATAAATTAATGTGAACAACTCGCTCGTAATGTAAATATTAACGACTTGAGAGTCAGGTGAATGAAAATTACATTTTTGTAGTTTTTGAAAGAAAAAAAAAAAGAATTGAGCAAATACGATATGATGAATTTTATATTATGTATGTTATATGATGATTTTGTCATCTCATAGAGTATATTTAGTACTATCCCTATCAAATGATTAAAGTAAAATTTTGGAGGCGTTTTTGAGAATATATTATTTTTGTTATTTTTAAAATTGCACTTATTGCACGCAATATTGCGCGAAAACTACTCAAATTTCTATACAAATTTGGAGCCATGTTTTAGAAAATGTTTTAAAAGGGGGCTTCACGTAAAATACCCCAAATTGTAAAAAATGTTTTTCAGAATCTCGAAGCTTGGTCAGATGGACAGGCATTTCTTCAATGTGCCAAAAATCCTACGCATTGTTTAAGCACAGACGGACGGACAGATATGCAGACCAACTTTTTGAAAAGAACTACTTTTTCGGTATAAGGGGCCCTCAAAATGTGTATTTCCGTTGAAACCTCGAAATTGATTTTCCAAAGCATTACATAACTTTCCACATACTATGTATATTACTCCGTATATATGTAAGTAAACGGGAAAGTAAAAAGGTGTATCTTTATATGGCTTTGACCGGTAGTCATGTTGTATATCGTGACCCCAAAACCAGAGGGTTCTATCTACCCTTTTTGTCATTTTACAGGAGAGCATTTTGAAGTTCGCTCCCTCCGGTAGGCCATCTGTACATTTTAATTAATGGAAAAGAGGTTTTATAGAATAAACAGGCAATGGATATTTTGTTAATAAATGATCAACGTACAATTTTTTACGTAATTTTTAAAACTTTGTAAATGCAGATAGAACCTTTTATCTCCAAGCATAACAGTACAATTCAGATCCAGAATGTTCTTATAATACTGTCAAAGATACAAAAAAACTTTAACAATTTCACAAAACTCTTGCAATGCTGTGAAAACACAAAATGAAAGGCACACACTGACTAACCGATACTACCTGATTAACACAGCAAGAAAAAACAAATTAATGTAACATTGCAGAATGTATTGAAAGGTTACGAGGCACACATGGCTGGATTTTCCAAACCAGACCACTTTCACAGCACCACAGCTCCTCCTAATTACACAGCGGTCTAGTAGAGGGTCTCAATGCAGATAGCAAGAAATGCCTTTCACCAACGTGAATGCTTCACGCCCAAAGCCCACCACAGCCCCTTCCGCCTTGGCCCAAAACTCCACCAGCGTTCGCTCCCCGCTAACCGCCCAGCTTCTGGCCCGCCCCGAGTTTTGACACCGGGCGGGGCGCAGAGGGCGGCCAGCCGGCCAGCCGGAGGAGGGGCAGACGGAGGCGGGGGGAGATACGGGCGGCGACGGCGGTGGTGGTGGTGGCAGCGGCGGTGACGTCATCGGTGTCGGCGGCGAGGGTAGCTGGTTGCAACCTGGCCGGGCGGCGGTAGAACCGCCCCATCCGTAGACGCGCGGGGAAACAATGATTGATTAATTAATTAATTTTTTTTTTAAAGTGGGACGCGCGAACTTTGGAGTTGGCGCCCCCATAACACACTGGTGTAGCATGGAACTCCCATAATTTGGCGGGAGTACCACTAAGAGTGCCCAGGTGGGCGGAAGTCGCAGGAACTTGTCCGCGCCCACCAAAATATGCTAACAAATACAACTGTCTTAAAATACTCTACATCAATTTTAGACATCCATTTCAGCATAAACTTTATATCATTCACCTTCTCCTTTGATATTTTTTCTTTCCTTTTACAACATTTGCTCCCTAGCGGATGCTTGACATAGGTGATACAGATCCTTTTGATCTGCCAGCCTTTGATTTCTTTATCAAAATTATACGATTCCAAGGTTCGTAAGGATCATGACTGGTTTTGAATTGCAATGTTAGCAAATCTGAACGATGAAATTGAAGCTGGGGCACTTGCGTGTAGGGGCAGCGTTGGTAGTCGTAATGTTTAGAGTGGGTTTGAAAGTCATTTGATGACATCTGGATCACAGAATAAAGTGATTTTTTTCATGCTAGAACAACTCTTAAAGGGAAACTGGTGACCAAACTTCAGATAATTTTAAGGTCTTCTCAATGTTAGAATGTAAGTTATCCACCTCCTGTATGCAAGAATGCCCAGAAGTAGAAAATTTCATTATTACTTGATCAATATGTTCGTTTTTGGATAAAAAAGAGGCAAGAGCATAAGAAATAATGAAGTTCCTGTTTTGAGGAACACAGCTATCACTCCACAAAATATACTCCCTAACGTCAGGAAATATTAATCATATTTTGGTCATTATTTTTATCACTCCATTGGCAATGTCATTCCCAAAACGACCACAGAGTACCTCATGCCACAATGCACAATATCCTTTTTTATTCAACTTTCGTCTATAAAAAAGAAACTAGCATTATCTCCAGGAAGTACAATAACATTTTGCAAGTCAAAACATACATCAACCCTGTTACTTTCACAGTCATTTTTTCTTTCGTCTCTCATAAAGGTTTTTTTCAACATGTGAGAATCAAATTTCATAACAAGCTTCTGATTTAAACGGTTCTCTTTATTTGGCATTATATATTGTTCGCATAAGACAAATCTGTTGGACTTAGGTAACAAAAGAGCGTTATTATATTCATTATTGAAAATCGATCTGTACATTGACATTAAAAGAGGTTTAACATTAATTTCATTTCAGTATTGACGGTAGAGGTCAAACATTCTACTGACATTCATATGACTAAGATACATTTATATTAATGGGATTATAAAACATACGCCGTACCTACCAAACTATATATTTTAGGAAATACGCTACTGTAACCAATGAATGTTTACGTTACATTATCCCTAACCACAAACACCCTCAATTAACAACAGTGCATAAATAAAGCAAACTCCTTACCTTTTACGAAGTCTTTTTCTTTTCAGAGAAGGCGGATATCCTTCTCCACTACTGTCATCTGTTGACTTCGACTATCATCAGATCTGTCATTTAGTCACTTATTTATGGCATCCTTATCCATTATGATGACATTACATACACACTCTATACCAACATCTAATATAACGTGGCTATATAATTTCAACACTTTCAACTTCGAGCTTTTTTCAAGGGTACTGCAGATAGAACTGTCTGGTTCTCAGGTTTGGCAAATTATGCAGATAGATCTATATTTCCCTGTTTATACATTTGAAACTAATGTGAATGTAGTTTCAATATCTTTTTTATTTGATTTTTATTAACATATATGGTTTCTCTATACATATATGCAATAAAATCAGAAATGACAAAAATTGTAGATAGAACCCTCTGGTTCTGACGTCACGATATGTCTACGCTTTGACCTAAGAAAATTAATCAATGCCAGCAAAATTATTCTCCAACACACAACCGGTGATTCCTGTGAAACGAGCCACTATAATCTTAGGAATTACGGGAAATAATTAATCACTAGCGTACCCGTGCGAGAACTCTCGCATGTTAAATCCCACCCTTTCCCTATTCATTTGTCTATCCGTTCCATAAAGGAGAGGAACTACTAATGTACTTACATAATATCAAACAAAATAACAATGCAATTGATGTTTGAAACAAATTTTCAATTAAAGTTTATTCAACATTATAGAGAGATGTTCTTGGAACAATTCATTCTTGTTTAAAAACAACATTTGAAGAAATTTTTCAACCTTCCTTGAGAGTTAGCTTTTCGCTTTCCTTGATAGTCAAATAATAGAAAAGGTTTTTACTCTTGAGAAAGTCAAGTAAAGTAGTGCGAAAATACCGGATCGGGCAAGAACAGACCTACTCATTGCAATATTAATTAACTTTCCTTTATTTTTTATGAAGAACCGAGTGGGCTTTGGAGAGTCAGGGTGCCAGCTTGCTGGGGTGAGAAAATTGAAAAATTATTTGTTTACTAAAATGTATTGAATTATTTTCTGAGTCTTTACGTACCTCAAGAAAAGCAATTCCGATCCAAAAAATAATCAAACTAAAGTTTTCACCTTTGAGTACTAAATACCATTTGTTAGCATTAGAAACAATTTAGTAGGCATTAGTAAGCCCACTTCGGTACATAGGAATGTTGCTCAAACTATGTTTGCATTTTTAATATCTTAACGAACCACCACCTTGAGTTTAATATCAAACGGTGTTTTATTTACAATATGAGTTTACAGTTGGGCGTTACTGTACATCCTTCCAGATATCGCCAACATTTAAATCGTGCGTTTGGACTGCGATCGTTGGCAGTTGTCGGGTGACTTGCACTATTCTTTCTATAATTTTAAATTTAGTTGTTTTTTAATTGATTCGCATAGTATTGTAGGCTCGCGCGTTTTGATTTTTGTTTTCCATTTATTTCAAGCTATTCTACTTTAGCTACTTTAAAAAGTTTGTTCTTTGTGTTGTGCCATAGCACAAGTTTTCCCCCACTACCTCTGCGTATATATATATATATATATATATATATATATATATATATATATATATATATATATATATATACCCGTGCGAGAACTCTCGCATGTTAGACCCCACTCTCATCCCTATCCTTCTATTTTCATTCTAAGACGGAAAGTAGTTATCGAAACGTGTTTATTTGTATCTATACTACTTACTACTATCTATACTACTATGCTTTTATTTGTATCTATAAAGGTAACTTGCAGTGTACTAACACAATTACATATAAAAATAAAAAACAATGCAATTAATGTGTAAAAGAAATTTTCAGTAAAAATTTATTCAATATCATGGAGAATTTGCTTGGAACAATTCCCAACACTTACTTAAAGACATTTGAAGTAATTATTCAATATTCTTTGTCAATTAGGTTTTAGTTTTTCGTGATAGTCTCAAAAATATTAGCTTTTTACTTTTGAGAAAGCTACGTGTCTGAACCCGTTGACTTGAAAATTTCATCGAATGATAACGAAAAAATTGGTACTGGTAAAACACGAACACAGTCTTCACTCTTCACTGAACACCCACATCCTTCCACAATTAAGTACACAGCACTTATAGACCATGAAAAAACGTTAATTGAATAGTTTCTCTACGCGCATAAGAAACAATCTTCATAGGTATAGGTACTAAGCAACTATAATAGTACTTCTAATTGTTGCTGGAGAGCAAATCTTGAATTAATGATTATGCAAATAAACCTCGTCAGACTGCACAAACTACGGTGTTAACAGGATGTGTAAATAGATTGTCGAATCTAAGCCTTCTAAGCGTGTTGCCACAAAAATTGCTACAAAGCAGGAAGGACTGAAATATTGAGGTGGCCTTGATAGTATTGAAGCGTGGAACCGAAATGTTAATTGAATGGATCGAAGAATGTCTCATCTTGTAGATTATGATGTGAAAAACGTTTCTTTGAGGCCTTTAGCCTCAAAATTTTACTTTTTAAGGCTCTAAAACGCTTCGTTTATGAGTTATTTGAAGATATAGGTTGACATGTGATGCGTGTTGCATTTTACTTGAACATTTCGATGCGTTTTTTTAAAGAAATCATCCATATTTGTAAAGTCAAAATCGAATTCGTCAAGTCTCCGTGAAATTGTCTTTCTTTGGAGCCCTCATTTATAAAGATTGGTTGCGTGTTAGAGCCGCAAAGGGGCGGTTTACTACTGAAATAATGTAGGAGACGATAAAAGGAACCAAAGGAACCGTGCCACCCGAAACCAAGGATCGACCCTTTATGGTCCTTCTACTAAACGTTTTGTTTGTACTCTTGCCAACATTTTCTGCCAATATATTCCATGGATCAGGATGTTGGAAGGGGTTAATACACAAAGCTTCACGCAACAAACCTCTGCGTTTGAAAATCGCAATCGCTCCGTACTTGTAGCCTTTTTGTGCGTTTCGTTGTTGGGTATCACTGCTTAACGACGATTATGGCGCGTTGAGGAGTAGAGTTGTTCCTTACGGGTAGGGTAAACGTTAAAGCTATAAAGTCCGTCACGTGACTTGTAGTGCATAACGTCGCCACCTTAAACGTGGCGCTGAAACTCCCTATTTTGGTTTTCATGCACTGTAAATACTTTACAGTGACTCCACAATTTGTAACGAAGTTTTTCCGTTTTAGTTATACTCTTCAATATTCCGAAGATTATTAAATTCCATTGAAAAATTGCAACTACCCATTTATTATCGTGTTTTGAGAGACATATTTTGGACACACCAATATGGCGGACTGACTTCACTTGCGGAACACAGCAGAGGTTGGCAATGCCACCTCCATGCATTCATGCCTGACACGGACACTTCGCATACAATTATGTTAATTATTTATATTTATATATATATATATGTGTGTGTGTATATATAATATATATATATAATATATATATATAATATACATATATATAATTACAATATTCGACGAAGACACAGTTCAGTATGCACACAAATTTGGCTCTCGCGGAGCACAACCTCTCACCACGGTCTCCTGAATACCAATGGCGTGTTTGTTGCTTTTACATTCAATTGTCCGATGTGAAATGTTTACATCCACAATACATAGACATAGGTAAGTTGGAGATACTTTTTTTTTTGTTTGTTATTGTTGTGTTTGCGGTGTTTTGTTTTGTAAATGTTCAGATTTTTCTGGTGGTATATTTGTTGATAGCACGAGCAAATATGATAGATTATGAAGGCAAGGAAGGAAAAGGTTTTTTAACCTGAGCACGTGAACAAAGTGCCGTTATTAGTGTTATTGTAAAGCATCTTTAAACAAATCCTTGGCAACTCCGTGTACACCAGAGTTTTGAAAGGTGTTTGTGATAACTAAATGCCTGTGAAATGCCGAGCATCGTAAACTACATAGTTCTTAACATTGAGGAAACGAGATGCCCTCCGAACCTATGCATATGAGAATGACATGATTAAATATTATGCATTTTTATTTGCATTCATTGAACATATTAAAGTACATTATACAATTATAAGTATTCATCTTTTATCAATAATTCTTTTACCGCTAAACCTTTTTTCTTTTTTATAAAAACAAACAACTCAAGAATAATTCTACTAACAAAATAACCTACTTACTATTAAAAATCAATAAATCCATAATAGCAAATAAATAACTTTCACATCTTCAATCAAAATGTGCATTATTAAAGTACTCCACTTAAAATTAGTGAATATGTAAGGGTTCCTTTACATTGATTTTTTTATGTAAACGTTAATTTTCGTTTTTCTAACTTTATGTGAACACCTGTAGTACTTTTTAATACAACATCAATAGTGAAAACAGGTTCTGTTGTCCCAGGTAACACTTTATAAGTTCTCAAAATCTTGCTAATAATACATTTCATTACCACCAGAGCAAATCTTTGCCCTGAAACAAACAGAAAAGAAAGCACATTATATTCCATACTCAAAATGTTTGTTACAAATCTCTTTACCCATTCATGTTCCATAAACAATAATTATTGAAATATTTGGATGTTTTATTAACAAAGTGATGTTCTGTGACTTCCAGAAAATAATTATATTGCTTCACCGAATGTCGAATAAATTTAACAGAAAATATAAAATCTAACTCACCTATACAGTTTCTAGGGCCACCACTAAAGGGTATATACGCATAAGAATGTCTTCCTTTAGCTCTTTCTAAAGAAAATCTATCAGGATCAAATTTTTCTGGTTCAGGAAAATAATCCGGATGGCGATGAATAAAAAATGGACTAATAGCTACAGTTGTGCCTGGAAATAACCGGCAGCCATCTACAACAACCACCAAAAAATATTGTATTTGATTAACAAAAAATAATACTGTTAATTTCAGTGCCTATTTTCCTAAAATTACAATAGTATTTACACTTCTAAGTGACTAATTTGCATTTGCTTCAGAAACAGTAAACAAAATATTAATTTTGCTGTCAACCTCGATATCGAAAAAGCCTATGACATGGTCTGGATACATCGGATCTTGCATAAACTTTAAGAAATAGGAATCACAGGAAATATGTTTGAATTCTTCAAAAATTTTGCACTTGACCGTAGAATACAGATGAGAGTTAATAACCACTTATCTGATATAAGGAAACCAGAAAACGATTTTCCTCAAGGAACCGTCTTAAGTGTTACATTATTTCTTCTGGCCATTAATGATGCAGATCAAGATATAAAAGCACCATCAATAGTTGGGAAATATGCCGACGACATAATTGTCTTCTGTAAAGGGAAAAACTTAACTACCGCTGAAGAAGCTGTACAAGAAGCTTTAAGTAAATTATATTCCTGGTCCCTTAAGTCCGGTTTTAAGTTTTCAGCCAAAAAAAGGAATGCATATTATTCTCCAAGCGCAACCTAAACACAACTCCCCATCAGTATTTAGGACAACAAACCCTACGATTTGTACAAAACACCAAAATACTTGTATTAATTTTCGATTGTAAAATGACATGGAAGAACCACATCCTAAATGTGGTCAACGACTGCAAAGAAGAGACTAAATATTCTTAAATGTATAGCTCACAACAACTGGAGAGCTGACAGAAAACTCTTATTACTAACGTACAAATCAATTATTAGAAGCAAAATAGATTATGGATCACTGATCTATAATTCAGCCAAACCAAATGTAATGAAGAAACTTGAAACCATTCATAACCAAGCCCTGAGAATCTGTACAGAATGTTTCCATACAAGTCCTATTGGAAGCATCCTAATAGAGGCTCAAGAACCATCACTAAAATTCCGGAGGCAACTGCTGAGCATTATGTATGCAATTAAAGCTGTCTCTTCAATTAATCCTATCATACATAATGATGTATTTACCCCATTGCCAACTGTACATCCAGACTACCCTCATCACAAATCTTTCTACTCCAGAGTTAAAAATTTACTAAATGAATTCAATATTCAATACAACCATATTGAGAAGCAAAGAATTCCTGCTGTGCAACATTGGACTATTCCAAACGTCAAAATCGACTTGACCTTAACCAAATATCAAAAGGGAAACCTATCAATCGACAAATGGCTCAACAAGTCCTTGAATTACATTGATGCAAACTCTTCCAACTATTCCGTAATCTCCGTTCATGGCAGTTCCAATGAAACCGGAAAAGTAGCCATAGTATGCATGCCTGATAACACAATAAAGTTCCAGTTTAAGCAGTATGCCAGCCATAAAACTACAATGTCTTGTGCCTTAATGTCAGCATTTAAATACAACCCCAAGCTTCACTCTCGTAATGTCATTCTGCTCACAAGCTCATCATCAATCAACTGGAGCAAGAGTACTAGAACAGAAATGAACATCGTTATTATAGTAGAATATCTTCAGATCATCAATGCAAGAATAAATCTGGCTCTACTATGGATCCCTTCTCAAATCGAACCGGTCTTCACAACCAGAGGTGCCAGCAAAACATTAATTGATCTTCAAATGTCAACAAATGTACATAACTTATCATGTACAATTGAAGACATTTTAAAATTCGTTGGGTAAGAAATGAAAAATAAATGGAGCCATGAATGGACAAATTTTAAAACCAGCTATCTACATAAATCTATAAACAGTTTTTACGCACTAGGCACCGACACAGAATTCCGACGCAGGGAGCAAGTAGTCCTTTGAAGGATACGAACTGGACATTGTAAATTAAGCCATCTCTGTTTGATCCAAAATCACCTCCACCTTCTTGTGATATATGCAACACACCTATAAACCTTTTTCAAAGTATTTTCCAGGTATAACATTCAAAGAGTATCAAATGGATTTAACCACCAATTAATTCTGAATTCTAAAGAAGACCAAGAAAAAATAATCAAATTTTGTTTAGCCATTAACATATTTATGGACATTTAAAGCCAGTGGATTCAGGTAAATTGTAATTGTTGTTTCAGAGTTATTATTACTATTGTAAGATAATTGGAAATGTAACTGTTATAATTTTCTACTGTTGTATTGTAACTAACTGCATTGTAGTTATATTGTAACTGTATTGCAACTGTAAGAGGAAGTCGCAAATAACCGCGATGTTGATGCGATTAAAAATAAAAATAATTTTAAAAAAATTAAAATATTAATTAGTGGTGCTACAGGATGGCACAGACTTTCTCGTATCAATGTTATATTTCCTTGCGTCCGGGCTAGCTATTCGGAATTGCCACACATTCATTCCAGCTGCCCATGCTATGCTCATGCCATGCAATCTATCGCGGCCCAAAGTAATTTTTTTAACTTTTCGCTTTCCTAATGGTAGAACGAAATATTAATTTTAGAATATTAAAAAACAGTAAAACCTCGTCCTAAATGGCAATTCAAATCTCGTCCTAAATGGCAAATGCAATTTTAATTTCTGCAAAACAAAACAATCTCCCAAATTGAACTATACGTCTTATTAAAGAGTGCAATTTTCACTAACCGTTCGAAACGTTTGAAGAAACAATTTGGAGCCATTCATGAGATGGCGTTTGAGCGTTTCTGAAAATGCGGAATTTTGAGCTAGTTTTCACAGAAAATGTTCGAGTTTTCGAGAAACTTCATATGACACTTCGAGAAACTTCACATGTGCAATTTTAAGACTAAGATTAAAGAAAAACTAAGATTTTCTCGAAAATGGCTCCATATTTTTTCTTTAAACTTTTGGTAGTGATAGTGGTAAATGCACTCTATCAGAGGACATAAAAGCCATATAGTTCTATAGGTTGTTTTTTTTCAAAAATTACAAAAATGTAAATTTTTTCACATGTTTCTCACGTCGATAATATTTACATTAGCGGCGATTTTTTCACATTATTATATTTATGAGTACATGTGCTTTAAATAATGTCAAGTAAAGTTTCTCGAAAACACTACTGTTTCCCGAAAACACTACGGTCAAACGCCATTTTCTCATATATGGCCGCAAATTTTTTCTTCAAACTTTTGTAACGGATATTGCTAATTACACTCTTTAGTATAGCGTAAAGTTTATTTTGAGTTATTTTTTGTTTTATCAAAAATTACATAATTGTAATTTTTTGAAATATCTCTCACATCTTTAATATGAATATTACCAGAAATTTGTAAAGATTATTATACTTGTGAGTGTACGTGCTTCAAATAACTTCAAATAAAATATTTTGAAAACTCAATCATTTTCTGTGAAAATGAGCTTCAAATTTCGCATTTTTAATAGCGCTAAAACACCAGCAAACAATTTTTAAAAGAAAATTGCTATTTATGACTATGTTTTTGTGTTCTTTAATATTCTAAAATTAAAGTTTTCGTACTACCAACAGGAAACCGAAAAATTACCAAAATGACAGAAAAAATGTACTTTTGGCGGTGATAGATGACAGTTGGCAAGGAAGAGTTCGTGGCAATTCCGAATAGCTAGCGAAGACCCAAGGAAATAGAAAACTAATACGGGAAAGTCTCTGCCATTCTGTAGCACCACTAGTTACTTTCCTGTAGACATATGTATATATGGAAGAAAATACGTGGTATAGAGAAAGTTATGTAATGCTGCGGAAAATTGATTTCGAGATATCAATGGAAATATATATTTTGCGGTGCCCTGTCTGTCTCTGTCATTGTCTGCCTCTATCTCTGTGTCTGTCTCTGTTCTGTGCGAGTATCTCTATGACTGCCTTTGTCTGTGTGTCTATGTCTATTTATGTCTGTGTGTCTATGTCTATTTATGGCTGTGTCTATGTCTATTTATGTCTGTGTGTCTGTGTCCGTCTGTGTGTCTGTGTCCGTCTCTGTGTCTGTGTCCGTCTCTGTGTCTGTGTCCGTCTCTGTCTGTGTTCGTCTCTGTCTCTGTCTGTGTCTGTCTATGACTGTCTCTATCTGTGTCTGTCTCTGTCTGTGTCTGTCTCTGTGTCTGTCTCTGTGTATGTCTCTGTCTCTGTCTGTGTCTGTCTCTGTCTGTGTCTGTGTCTGTCTCTGTCTCTGTCTCTGTCTGTGTCTGTGTCTGTGTCTGTCTCTGTCTCTGTCTGTGTCTGTGTCTGTGTCTGTGTCTGTCTCTGTCTCTGCCTGTGCCTGTGCCTGTGCCTGTCTCTGTCTCTGTCTCTGTCTGTGTCTGTGTCTGTCTCTGTCTGTCTGTCAGTCTGTCTGTGTCTGTATCTGTATGTCTGTACCTGCCTGCCTCTTTCTGCTTGCCTACGTCTTTCTGGGATTGCCTGCCTGTGACTGACTGCGTCGGTGTGTTGCGTTTGTCTGTGTCTGTGGATACATCCGTCAGTCGGTAGTCCGTCCGTGAACATTAGAGCTTAAACCATACGTACGATTTCTTCGAAAAGATGGATGTTTCCCGATCTGGCTCCACTGGAGGTGTCAAAATTTTGAAAACTTTTTTCAATACTTGAGGATACTTTACATGAAGCCCCCCCGGGCATTTTCAAAATTTTCTCAAAAAATTGCACCAAATTTTTTCTTTAACTTTCTAGTAAGGATAGAGTAAAATACACTTATTGAGGTGGCATACGTTCAATTTTCACGGTTGACTATACATTTTTGAAAATTGATAAATTTTGGATTTTTTGGCTTCTTCATTCAACTACAAAATCAAAGATAGAAATTTTTTCATCACATAAAATTTGTTCTCTATAATGAGTTCCTTCATTAAGATCATATACATTTTTTTGAAAACTTAATAGTTTTTGCGCAATATTGCGTGCAATATAGTGCAATGTTACAATTTAACAAAAAACATTTTTTCAAAAATGGCTCCAAATGTTTTCATTAAACTTAATTTTTTTCTTTAAACTTTTGATAAGGGTAGAACTAAATGGACTCCATAGGAAAACATTAACGCCATTTTGCTCTATTCTTGTTATCTATCACCTAAGTAATATTTACATTAGTGGCGATTTTTTAAAAATATTATATTTGCGAATACATGTGCTTTAAATAATTACATATATTTCTCGAAAACTCAAGTTTTTTGGGAATATGAGATCAAAATTCCACATTATGAGAAACACGCACGCGCCACTTTTGATGCACACTAGTACAAGAAAGTCGTGTAATTCTGCACCACTAGTTATAATTTTGGTTGCTGATAGCCGCATCTACCGATGAGCTGATGCCTGGCCTCTGTCAGTGGAGACTCTGTATACGAGACTATTTGTTGAGAGGAAACAGGGCAAGGCGTATTCAAATTGGGCTTAAAATATTCAAATATTATGCCCATATTTGCGGGCATAGACCGACAATATAGATTCAGTTGAATATTTCCGTTGCCTCATTCTGTGAATGACTGGAAAATAAATCGGATATGGGCGGGATTTCTAAGAGTATTTTGATGTTCTAGGGATCCTTTATATGAAATCAGAGTGACATTGCACTTAGTACGAGGCACGTCCAGAAAGTAAGTTCCGTTTCAATTTATCTCCGCTCCAGCGCTGCGATCGCACATGCGCGGTAGACGCTCTGTATCAAGGAGAAGAAACGTGAGCCATTTGGAGATCGCTGTCAGTCACGTACGCTTTGTTGTGCTTGTTTACAATGTCGGTATTGATTGAAAATCCCGCCGCTTGTGAAATCAGATCTGTGATTCGTTTTCTGAATGCGAGGAAAGTGAAACCAAGTGAAATTTATCGGCAAATTTGCGATGTTTGCGACGTAGTGATGTGCACGATGAAGAATGAAGTGGGCGTCCATCTTTGGTTACAGAAGAACTGATTCACGCGATTGATGACAAGATTCAGAAAAAACGAAGGTTTACAATTAGTGCTCTCGCTATGGAATTTCCCCAAATTTCACGATCACTAATGCATGAAATTGTTACCGAAAAACTGAAATTTTGTAAACTTTGCTCACATTGGGTACCAAAGATTCTTACTGAGCAACACAAAACAAAACGGATGGGTAGTGCACTTCAGTTTTTGACCCGTTATGCTGAAAGCGGCGAAGAATTTCTGACATAGATAGTCACAGGAGATGAAACTTGGGTTTCTTACGACACCCATGAAAGTAAGCGGCAATCAATGGAATGGAGGCACACTTTATCCCCAGCAAAGGTTAAGCCGAAGCAAATCTTGACACCTCGAAAAATGATGTGCACAGTGTTCTGGGACTGGAAAGACATCTTACTCATTGATTTTTTACCGCGTGGTCAAACAATCAGAGCAGATGCTTATTGCGAGACACATCGGAAATTGCGCCGCGCAATACACAATAAGCGCTGAGAGGATTTCTGTCAAAAGGTGTTGTTTTCCTTCACGACAACGCACGACCACACTCTGCAAATGTGACGAAAAACCTCCTACAGGGATTTGGCTGGGACATGTTTGACCATCCTCCGGACAGCCCTGACCTCCCCCCTAGCGACTTTCATCTGTTCTTACATCTCAAGTCTTTCCTTGGCGGTCAACACTTCAACAATGACGACGAGCTGAAAGAAACTGCTTCCAACTGGTTGAAGACACAGGAGGCAAATTTCTATGAAGAAGGTATACAAAAACTTGTGCCACGCTATGAGAAATGCATGCAAAATTTCGGCAGTTATGTGGAAAAGCAATATAAGAGTTGCAGAATTTTGTGCAATAAATAACTTTTATGTATCTGAACACAATTAAATTTTATTACCAAACGGAACTTATTTTCTGGACGTACTTTGTATTTCCCCCACAACACATTAAAAACTGGGTACTCAGTCGCTATAAGCTGGCGTACTAACTCCCCCATTTTGTTGGGGTCGGCTTTTAAAGGAATATAATATACATTACCAAATTTTACTTCTTCTTCCAACTCTCTTAGAAACACTGGTGCAACAGGGTAAAGTCTCAAGGTTTCTTTGATTACGAGGTGTAAATATTTCATATTTTGTAAATCTTGTGTAGTAGCTTCATGATCGGAGTCCTCAAATAACGTGTTCAGCTCCTCATAAGTTTTCTCCTGTAAATATTGCAAAAATATACGTCAATGCATTTTGGAGTTAACATTTCCCTGTAACATTTCAGTGTAAGAATATTATAACGATATTAAATATAATATAACTATAATATTATTAATAATATAAAAAATAATAATAAATCTATGTAAGAACTTGTCAAAACTCCAGGGCAATTCAAAAGACTGGGAAGTGCAAGAAATCGCTTTATTTAGCACAGCACACATTTTGCGCAAAGTATTTTAGAGACACCGACAGTCCCTAGATCTGCTCCTTCGGTAGCTGGTTGCAACCTCGAGTAGAATATATATTCAGCCGACTTATAACTTATAAGATATATATATATATATATATATTTTGTCACACCCATCGTTCGTTATCGAGCCACACGGTGGCGCCGATTGTCAACCACAGCGTCGAGCTCCGGCGGCGTGGGTGTGCGCCGAAGTCAACGAGGGCGGCCCGGGCCTAGCTCAGTCGGCCAACTTTGTCACCTGCTTAGAATCTAACTCGGATGGAAGGAGTCGTAAGGCGTTTGCTAACTACAGAAACAATTCAGTGGTTGGTAAAGCAAATAAAAAAGGTTTATTCCCGCCTAATAATAGGCCGGGGAAGTTACAGTGATTCAAAGAGTTAAGAAAGGCCCTACCTGATGAGCTCAGTTAGAAACGAAAGAAAAAATGAGATAAAACTTAAATCTAAAAAAAATAAAGAACGAGAATTACAATCAAATTCCTTTACAGGCCCCAACAAACTCTAGGCCATTCGCCTTCTGGCTGACAATAATGAGGAAACAAGTGCCTAAGCGCGGCACCGCAATGCACAATAGTCCTTTGGCGGTCGTTGACCGAAGTTTATGCCTGAATGGGGCGGCGTGTAGGCGGCCCTTGGCGGCGGCGGCGACAGCGGCTGCGGCGGTGACGGCGGCGGCGGCGACGGTCAGCTGGCCCGGATCGTGAATGATCGCGAATTCCGTTCACACAAATCAGCAGTTCTTACGGAAAGTTCTCTGGAGTTTTCACGATCACGAATCTCGGAGAAAACTAGTCACCGGTCACTGCCCACGGCAGAGCTCAGAGTCCACGAACTAAGTCCCAAAATAATAACTCTCCCTCGAACGCGGCGCCGGAGCTATCACTTACTCCGCGGCGCTCGCCACCCAAGACAAGTCGAGTAAACGTAGTGTTCGAACGCGGCGCCGGAGCTGTTACTCGCTCCGCGGCGCTCGCCCCCCCCAGCTCAATCGAACAAGAAGAAGTGATTTTCTCCCCTACGCCTCTAGCGTGGAGGTGCCCTCGTTCCGCCACCCCGAAAATTCAAAAGTGCCCCAAAATCGCTCCCACCCCACGGAATTTTGCCCCTGATTGGCTAAGTGCTACTACGCCGTAATTTTGTCCTCGGCCAATCAGGTCTGGTGATTCTAGGAATTTTCCGTAGCCCTATCTCTGTCTGGAAAACGCTCTCCGTCTGACTTCGGAAGTAGGTCAGTAAAGGGTACGCGGAATGTCCGTTGGGACCCCCGGAGAAAGCTGCGAAGGACGGCCTGGGTACTCAGTGCGCATGATACCCGGAACGGCGGGATCGGCACACGTCTCTAATCTCTTCTTCGGCGCCCGGGTGCGTGACGGGATGAAGGTCGACTCGCGGACGATGGCCATAAACTTTAGAGGGGCGCGTGCTGTCATCCCTTCCATTAGCGGAGGGGGCGCGCCGACCCGGCTGGCGGCGGCGGGAGGTGGACGCCTCGCATCGACAGTTATTTGTGAAATTTAAAAAATATTAAAAATAGCGTACCGCTACAATATATATATATATTGACCGTATGGTCAAAACGTAAATATTAGGCACACCACAACGTTCAAATGTGGCGCGTCAGTTGATCAATCGTTGCGGGATGAATCGGGCCGAGCCGTGAACGAGCGCCTGGAAGGGGGGGATTGGTCGGTCATACCGCGCGAAGGTTGTTGGGAGGGAGCAGCGAGCAGGGAGGTAAGAGGCGTGATGGCGACAAGAGAGCGAGGTGGTAATGTACGGATAAATCGAGAATAATCGGGACGGCTGGTGTTAAAGGAAGGAGAATTGTGATAGACTTAATGATGATTGCGAGTAAGGATTGTGGTAAACGTGTTTGGAAGGAATAATCACGAAATTTGACAATAGAAGAGAACACTGCACGGACACGTGGGCGATGCTGTTCAGTGGTAGTCGGTGAAGCTGTGCGGATGCGGGATTATATGGTGGAGCCGTGTGAGCTGAGACAGGCAATTCGTCGTGTGGAGAAGGAAATTGCGGTGAGACGACGCCGGTGTACGAGAACGGGCCGCCAGCGACACGTGGGCAGGCAGAACATCGTTGGCGCCAAGGTCACCTCTCGGCAACAAACGGGGCACGCGGCGTCGCGTCGTGTGGAAGACAACTGTAGTGGAAGGCAGATAAGTAATAATAATTAAGAACAAGAAGAGATGGGTAATCGAATATAAGATGCAGGTTCAGGATGCTCACTGAGTAGTAAGGAGAGCAACAGTGTCTGTAGTGGTTCACGAATGGCAAGTAGTTTTCAGAGAAATGGAGGTTACATAAATGGGAATAATAAATGTAAAGATGATAGGAATGGTCGGAGAGATATAGTGTAAATCATTTAATCTGTATTCAGTAAGGATTTGCGACCAGGTCAATGATGTAAATTATGTTATTAATGTGAAGATGTTCTTCTTAATAAATCCTATTCTGTGATGATAGATTTTTTGAACTCAGATAATGACGATTAAAGTATCCCCCTTAAAGAACCCCTGTGTCCAAATGAACAATCACAAAATTTATGATATGTACATTTATGATGTGTGTATAATTTATGATATAGAGGAATAATAATAACAATAATAATGATAATAACAACTCCACATAGTGAGTGCACGACCTTGCAGTTGGTGGTGGAGCTTGAGTACCCCCATGAGCCTGAGTGCTGTGTCAGTGGTAGCCTAGCTACCGGTAGGGCGTCCTTGCTGAATAGGTTGAAGGTGAGGGGATAGACATAGAAGTACTCCATTTTCAGGAGGGTGGGAAGTAAGTAGAGAGGAAAGGGTCATGAACCTTTGGACTTCCTGTTGTCGGCACCTAGAGGGTACAGAAGAGTAACTGGGTTGGCACACCAGGCCACTGATTAGAGTGGAGGCCCGAACCTTGCATTAGCCAGCGAAGGAGGCTGCCTTCAGGAATCAGTGAAAATCCCTTAGGGTTTAGTAATGCCGAATGGCAATCCGAGGAACCCCTTGCTGGGCCCTGCGGGAGGATGTGTCGAGGCCGCTGTGGGTCGCAGTAACGGATGGCAGGAAACAACCCATGGGGTAAGTGTGATCTGTGAACTCGAACTTGCGTCCTGCGAATCTTCACTTAAAACCAATGAGCAAAATCGCTAGAACAAGCTATGTAATGAATCGTAACATGCCTTGTTCTACGAATGTCCCATACCTGCTCACAAACAGAGCTAATGTCCCCTTGCCGACGTCTGGCCATCCCACGGATGTTAGTCCAAAGGACACAGAGCCGGCAGTAGCTCGAAGCCATCGTCAGAGATGGACCCGGGATGAATTAAAGGAGGTGATGTGGTGCTTTTACTATGCAAAAGCGAAAAATGGGGGCTCAGAAATAGACGTTTTCAAGGTATGGAGAGAGCGGAACCCAGATTTGAGACCTACCTTAGACTTAAATAAGCTTGCCAGTCAACGACGATATAAACTCAGCAGTGGAAAATTCACAGCACAACAACTTGCTGACATTCTGAGGAATGCGGAGTATGTTCTTCGCTCGAACAATCCACATGACGAACATGTAGAACTTGAAAACGGCGGTCCTGTTGAAAGTTCATCTCTTTCCAATGAAACACACGTCAGTGGAGAAAGTTCATCTGGCAATAAATTACACGATAAGGACATCAAGCGAAATCTCCTCCGACGCGAGATAGAAAGAGTTAGTCAACTTCCAGTTGAATCTCGTGCACCGTTGAGGCGAATATAAAAAATGCCAAAGCTAAGAGAGTGATAGAGACTGCAAATGCTGTCTTAAATAAGGTGGTACAGACCCCATGTGGATATATAGATAGTACTGAAATCAATCACATCGTGTATGCAACTAGTTATCTGGTATTTCAAATAATTTTGGGACCAGACAAAATAACCGACGGCCGACAGCAAAACAGAGTAAACACTTCATTATCCGCATGGACGAAAAGAAGTATGAAACGGATAGTCAACACTCGGCGTGAAATATCACTCTTATCTGAGGCATCTTCTAAATCAACGCACACCTCTAAAGTTCAACGAAAAATATTCAATGTTGAACAAAAATACCAAATTAAAAATGACACCAGCAGGCTAATGGTAGTTGAAAAGCTAAAAGAGAAAACTCAAGCATGGGCTCAAAGAATTAGACGTTACAAACGTAGAATAGATTTCCGTGTACAGAACCGGTTATTTGAAACAGACGCGAGGATCGCAATCTGACTCGAAAATCGAATGGCAATGCTGTCACTCCTTCAAAAGATGACATCGAAGCATTTTCGGCAGGAATCTGGGAGAAGAGCAGATCCTACAACATAGACGCATCTTGGATTCAGTCTGAAGTTGATGCTGCCGGTGAACTTGTGTCAACACTGGAAGAAGTTCACCAATTCTCGGAAGAGGACCTCTTCCCAACAATTAAGAACATGGGAAACTGGAAATTCCCCGGGATTGATAAGATGCAGATTTATTGGATTAAGAAATTAACAGCAATACATTCTCATCTAGCAAAGGATGTTAATAAAATTTTAGAAAACCCAAAGGAACTCCCGGTATAGATAATACTCATTATCAAGTATTTGCTACCCAAAGCCGGAGACAGCTCTTTGGCGAAGAACTACAGGCCAATCACTTGTCTGCCAGTACTGTACAAAGTTATAACTGCAGCCATAGCTGACAGAATGTACAGACATCTAGAGTAGAATCATCTGTTGCCAGCTGAACAAAAAGGATATCGTAAAGATTCTCATGGATGTAAGGAAATTTTGCTACTGAATAAAGTCATCTTGAATGATGTAAAGAAACGGAAACGTAGTTTGAGCATGGCCTGGATTGACTACTAAAAGGCATTTAATAGTGTACCACACGATTGGATTTTGAAGACCCTGGAGATCTATCGATTTTATCCTAGACTTATTGAATTGTGCAAGGGTAATATGAAGTTCTGGAGTTCCGGGTTACTAATACTCAGCGGAAAGGAAGTAGCAGAAACCAGAAGTATTCAGAATAACAGGTTTGTTTTTCAAGGAGTTTCACTATCCCCTTTGCTGTTTTGCATTAGTTTGATCCCACTATCGAGACAGTTGTCGGAAGCTGATTTTGGTTTTAAGCTCCATGGTGATGAAAGGCCAGTATCACATTTGTTTTACACGGATGATCTGAAAATGTTTGCTAAGAATGAAGCGATTCTCTCCCAAATGTTGTCTGTCGTGAATAACTTTAGCAATGGCACTGCATGAAGTTTGGTCTTGACAAGTGTGCAAAAATCAGTTTAAAAAGAGGGAAACTCACAACGTCTGAGAACATTGAAATTGATACGCACACTGTGATTCAAGATCTGGAGCCAGGTAAAACTTACAAATATCTGGGCATTGAAGAATGTGAGACCATTTCGAATGACTGCGAACGAATACTGCGTCAAAGATTTGCAATATTAAAATTTAACGAAACTAGTTTTTCTAAAATAAGGATCCAATTTTTTTTCTTTAAAATTTGATAATGATAATGTTTAATGTGCTCTGTATGGTGACAAAAACACAATGTTGCTCTTTTTACCAAAAATTACAAAAATGTAATTATTTTCAGTCTCACGTAGTTAATATTTACATTAGATGTACACATTATTGCCTTTATGAGTACATGTGCTTTAAATGATGTCACACAACTCGAAAACACGACAGTTTTTCTGTAAAAATTAGCTAAATATTGCGCATTTTCAGAAACACTCTAAGGCCATTTTCTCAAAAACGTCCCCAATTTTTTTCAAACTAAATGTGTGGATAGTGCTAATTGCACTCTTTATGGTTACAAAAAATTAATCTTGCTGTATTGTTTTGTTGTTTCAAATATTACACAAATGAATTTTTTAATATTTCACGCATTTAATATGCACATTTTCCGCGATTTGTTCACATTATTGCATTTGTGAGTGAATGTATTTAAAATTGACTTCCAATGAAGTTTTTCGAAAACTTAAACGTTTTCTGTGAAAAAGAGCTTCGTATTTTGCCTTTAGAGGTACACTAAACTCCACTTTCTTAAAGTTACCCCAAAATTTCAAAGAAAATTACTTTATAGTAAGAGATTTTACTATTATTGAATAAAGGGAATACTTCGATTCTGCCATTAGAAAATCGAAAATTTGGGAAATGTAAAGAAGTACATTGAAAGGCGATAGGTGACAGCTGACAAAAGTAGGTGGAAAGACCAAAAAGCTAGCTCAGACCAAAGAAATAAGAAAACTAATAAGTAATATTCTGTGCCATTCTGTAGCACCACTAATTACATTCTCGCTACTCAGTAGAGTAGTGTAATGGTTTCATTTATGATACATTCCCCAAAACAATTGTGGACAAGGAATAAACATTTATTAAACTATAGTCAATAAAAACAACGTGTACATGAATCGATACTAGTGAGACAGAAGAACAGCGTGCCGCGGAAAGTATATTTCGAGAGTTTTGGAAAACACAATGGATTCGATAGTTTTGGAAAGAAATCTGACCGTACAGTTAGCTGGAAAATAAATAAACAAACATTGTGGTCTTTGTTTGAACACGATCGGACGACGGGTTCATTTAAAATTAGAATATAAAATTTTAGAGAAAAAGCCTTAGTGACGTGTCAGATATAATAACTTAAAATATCAAAATTTTATGAAGAAATTTTAATTAGGCAACGAGAGGCGTGTGAATCGTCGTTGTATAAATTTAATGAAAAAATTATAGCTGATCCAAAGGGTTTATAGAACATTGAATTTCTGAAATAAAGAAACATTACGAATTAATAATACCAAAAACAAGCGACGAATTGGTGTGTAATGTCGACGGAGAAATTTCGCATTTTCGACGTAAAAAAGATCGAAAATATCTGTTTGGGCAAGAAAACCTTAACATTGGGAAAAGGCGTTAGTAAATAAACGCACAAGCATGTCAAAATAAATAATATTGGACATTTTAGAAAAAATTAAGAAAACAACAATGAAAAGGCAAGAATGGAGTTCGCCGGCATTTTTTCTCTTGCGAGGTAACATGTTAAATCGACATGATTTTAAGAACAGTTCTGTCTAGTCAGTGGTGATAGAAACATCGTGTTCACGTTGGACGGACTCGAGATTTTTTTTTAAAGAAGATTTGGACTTAGACATTTTGGCGGCGAATCGGTACCGTGAAATGGACATGTGAACGGATAGCGCGAACATCTCTTGATGCAGTGAGCGTATTGGAGGAGAGAAGAAGTTTTTATTAATTTTGTGACTTTGTGCTTCGACGTGATCGGGCAATTTCTGGAATTCCCGGGGAATTTTTTGAAGAAACCAGCATACGCAAGATTGGGGCGTGCGAGTACGTCGGCGCGTGTACGTGGGCACGCGTAGGACGACCGAACTGGCGACGGCGCTGTCTCGACGAACGCACAACAGGAAAGTGTCGCAATCGCGGCGTAATTATTAAATCAGATATTCGTTTTGCGCACATTCAAGTAAATTAAATAAACTCCGACAAGATCGGTGGAATTATCGAAATTTTAAAAAACAGAACACACGCAATTGTTGTTAACTAGTAATGTAAAATTTAGTCTCGTTTTTCATTTTTTTCATTGTTTTTTTTCATTGCATATACGTACGTACGAGAAAAATTTGTTAATGACATTGGTTTTTTTGGGGGGGGTAAAAGGAATTCCTGAATATACAGTTATTTGGAATCAGCTGATTAATATTAATTTCATGTAAGGGTATTTGAGCTATAACAATGTTGCCAAGCTCGAGTGAATTTATATTTCACGCATTGTTACATTGTTGTTGAGAGAATAACCAGAGAGAAAAGGATTAAAGTTCTTTCTTTCCTTTTTTGAAAAATAATGTGTTCTCATTTCAGTATTTATCAGTCCTATGTACGTTGCAATATTGAACGCTGTTTACAGGTATTTCCCGTACGGGGCCGACCACGACCTACGATTCGACATAAATTTATGCAACGTCGTCATATAATAATTGTATTGATTAATTGAAAAGAGGAGGGGATAGTAATATATTCGGTTGCATTGGATATTAAAAAGGAGAATACGGTTGCATTGGCGCAATAACGTGAGGGCAAGTAGGAAGGGCGGTTGCAGTAGCGAGAAAGTAATGAAAGTCTTTGCGGAAAAACGGCGAATTTTCGGCAGAAAACTCTTAGTACCGGGACCTATTAAGGAAAAAGTGCATAAATCCAGTTGCTAAATTTAGAAAAAAATCCTCTATGGCGTGGTAGACAGAATCTGTTTTCTGGGTCTTTGATACCGAAAAAAAATGTATTGACTGAAAAACGTCCGTCGTTCGTCTTTCTTTCGTGTTTCTGGTGTAAGTGGACGACTGTAATTTCCATCGAAAAATTGCTGGGAACAATATATAACTTTACTACGATTATTACTCCGTACATACTTCTGAACGGCAGAATCTCTGTGACAACTCGTGAGTTCGCTTTAACTTCCGATAATCGCTGAGGATACCTGAAAATCAAATGGATCAAAAAGGTTCTACTAATAACAACCTTGCAAGACAAAAGAGTAAATCCTTGCTTAAAGAAAGATGGGAAAACTGTCCTGGAGTCTTCGCTCTCCCTTCTTCCTCCTTGATATTTGACTATTGATGTTCTAACTAGAATCACTCCAATTTAGTAGAGTAGACCCATTGGTCCACTGAAACCAGTAAATGCCCATCTAATAAATTTGTACGTTGCACTCATTTAATGTGTTAGATTCAATAGATTCCTATCTACTGAAACTAAAATGTTAATTTTTGAATATAGAATTAATTTATATTTTCTATCACATGTTTTGATAGCTCTATTTTGCTCATTAATTACGAATAATATTTTCTATATGGAAAGGCATCTCCTATGTCATTAATATTTACATTACATTCTTTTCATATTCTTTAATACACACATGATTTGTTAGACATCTATTTGGTAATGATCATGCACTAGAGAAATGATAATTAAAATATAATAATATTAATAATAATGATGATAATATAATAATGATAATAATCACAATAATAATCATAATATAATAATAATCAAGATTTAATTTATAAATCATGCAAGTAAAATGAAACTTATAGCGTTTTCCATTCGCCGCACTGGTGCGCACTCAGTGCACACTCAGGGCAGCTTTCGTGTTCCAATCGGCCGCTAGGGCGCACCAGTGCAGAGAAGCCTATGTTCCATTCGCACAATGACACGGAACCAGGGTGCACTCGGGGCGACCTAACCTGCACTGACGAGCTCGACGGTGCAGTCCATTGCACTGGGCCATTTTGAGGTTAGGTACGGAAGTTATGAATGTTGATTTGGATTCGTGGTGAAATAGTAAGGCAATTGAGGATTTCCTCTCACACAGGGACACTTTGAATGATGGAGTATACCATGTTTTACAAGAAATGCTTTAAAATAACTGTGACATACTCGAAGTTCGGAAAATCAGTTTGTGTTTTCGTAAAATTCAACCGAGAAGTACTGCATGTTAACAAATCCAGTGCTATTCAGTAAACAAACCTATACCCTTACAAAATCATTAAAATATATAATGTGCCAAGAAGAGTTTCTTGCATGCGCAAGCGGAAATGCTCATATTCATATTTTAATCGTTTTCAATACCCAAATAATTCTGCAGAAGCCTTTTGGTTCGAAATGTAGTGCACTGTGTTCGAAATCAATCACTGGCAAATCTCGAGAAATGAGCTTTCGACAGATTCGCTTTTGAAGTTTTCGATAGTCTTTAAATAAAGAATCACACGTTAATAATAGTCTATGAATTAAGGAGTAAACAATTACCAAAAGACTTCGTACAAGATGTGTTAAAATAATAATAATAATTATTATAAAAATTACAACAACGATCACAATTCCAAAATTCTTATTTTTCGAGTTATGTCAGTGTGTCAGACCAAGAACAGCTGTCTATAATCTCATTGCGTAGCGTACACGCACTGACTCAGTTCCGAAATACGATTCATTCGTGGCTGCCCCACGACTGCCCTTCATGCGTGTGGGGCAGCACTGTTGCGGAGCGATGACGTATTTGCCCTGCACTAGGGTGGGTTTCAGTGCAACGAATGGAAAACGCTATTAATAATATAAATTACCTGACATTGTGGATTGTTTGCGAGTAACCATAAACAGATGCACGATGCTATGGCAATTGTGTCATGACTCTAAAATGACAAAACCAGTATATAAAAAATATCTTATCAAAATATAATATGTAAGCTAAAATGTACATTAGCAACAATACGTTGGCCATTGCCAAGAAACAAAACAATACCCACCGCCATCAGAAAAGTGTTTACTTGATCCCGAATGTCTTGATCAGTTAAAAGCCCATCTCTTTGATGTTGCAGTAGCAAATCTAAAAACGGAGACCTCTTTTTGTGACCTGCAATTCAAGAATATTTAACTGAGAAAAAACAAGCTTCCTGTAGTGTTTTATTACATTTGTATTGCGATCAGCAGTGGATTTGTGTATGAGATAAAGGTGGCACAATGATTAGTGTTGTGAGGGAGGGAGGGGAATTTCCAAATAAAATATTGAAATCTTTAATACACCTTCCACTTTCCCAATATACTAAACTTCTTGTAATATAATTTTAAATGTCTCGTGAATAGCTCTATTTAGCTCATTAATTACGAATAATATTTTCTATATGGAAAGGCATCTCCTATGTCATTAATATTTACATTACATTCTTTTCATATTCTTGCATTTTAATTATATTTATTTTAAATTATTGTTTAAGTTTCTTGAAAACAATACTTTTCTGTGAAGATAATCTCAATAATGTAAATTTTCTGAAACGAAATTACATATTGCCAAAAATTGGCTTGAAATTTTTTTAATGAAAAATTCCATATAGAGTATGGTTTTACTATTTTACAATGTTATTCCCTTTTAATTTAACTATTCGCATATGCAAACGTTGAAACTATGTAAACAAATGTATTTTGACACCGGTAGATAGCAGTTCGTAAGAGGGTTGAGGAATAGCTAAGACTAAAGGGATTAGGAAACTTTCTAGTATGGGGTAAAAATTAAGCAGAACAATTAGCACGAAGAAATAACAGTGTAGAAAAGAAGTGGTAAAGGTCCTGATGCTGCTGTCTTTGGAGTTGTGTTGACGTGGCTGGGTTGATATTTATAGTGATGCGGCTGAAAATACTGGGACGTATGTATAAAAACATGGTTATGCTTATACTCGCGAAATATAAAGGAAATCTTCTGCGTTCATGCATACAAAACAAGTAAAACCTTACACCTTTCGGGTTTAAGCATATACTTTGATCTTAAACACTTTATTTCACCTAGAAATAAAATATTATGTATAACCTTTACCATCTACTTCAAATCTACCTTTACTTTCTTTCCATACTGAGTGGGTTAGTAGCAAACTCATAACTGAAGTAAATGATTGTAAATGATTATGTGTTACAGTGGAAGTTGTACATGTGAGAGATGGTAAAAACTATACGCCCAGTTGACTGCGTTTATAAATCCTGCTTCTGGTGCTGAGCTGAATTGCAACAAACTTTTGAGCAAGTTATAATAGAACCGTGTTACGGGCAATTGAAACGTCGTTTACAATACATTTGTCGTGAGAAACTATAAAATGTGCAAAACTAATGTTGGGCAATTCTGACTTCGTACCAGTTGAGCAAGTAGCGGAAGATGATGAAAAAATAACCAGGAACTTCATGCCAATGATGAACTCGCTCTTCGTCTCAAAGACAAGAAATAAGAAACTGGAGTTCAATTATGAACAATTTTAATAATTCCTTTATATCCTAAAAGATTAACTTTGATAATGTTCTTAAATATTGTAATATGAATTAATTACAATGTTTTGGGTGGATTTCTCATGAAGCATTATCATCCTTTTCTCGTAATATGTTTGTTGCACTTTATAGGGGCGATACTGCTGTAACAACACTGGGCGTTGCAGTTCTTCTGTAGTCAATGGTCTCGTTTCACCAGTTTCATATTTCTCTGTAGCTGATTTTCGTTTCTACGACAAAAGCTGTTCGACAGCCGCCAAGTATAGGCTATGAGATTGCCTATTGCATGAAGGGGGTGGTATTAACATGTTTGGCGTTTCACTGCAACACCAAATTGCAACCACCTTTCAGTTCTTCCAATTGTAGGATTGGAGTCACCTTGCATTGCTTTCAGTAATTTTCTCCCAATCTAACAAATTAATCTGCTTGTTTCCAGTTTTTTCAGGTCTGTTTTTTCCTTCAATCTTGATTTCATGTTATTTACCTTTTTTCAGAAAGCGTTTAGTATCGACTGGCTTCCAGAACATTCTTGTGTATTTTGATGTTACTATCGCAATGACCTCATCCTTCCTTTTTTCACTTTTGGGATATGCAACTTTGCTAAAATTACTGGAGCACTACTCACTTCATCGGCAATGAACTGTAATTTTCATTACTCACGTCGTTCTTTTCACTTTCACTATCACGTGAGGAAGACATACTCTACTTTCTTCACAAAAGCAGTAACGACGTAACACTGAACTGCTATACGCACAAGTTTTCTTGATATTCCACAGCGGAGGATGCAGAGAGGAGGGTTCTGGCTATGTCGCCGCCTGGAAAAGCGTACCAACTGTGGTAAGCCCATTTAACTGAACTTATAGCGCCAAAGCGTGCCACGAGAAATGCTACGATTGTTTTGCAAGTACAAGGTGGTTGTTGTCAGCATTGTAAATTGGTACGTGCTGTTCCGAGTCGAATCTAAATATCTCAACTGGCCGTGGTATTAAGCTCTGGCTGAGAACTAGGGAGCTCGTGTATCAAGAAAACTTGCGTGAGTAATACACTATGAACTCAAATGTTTCTCTCTCTCTCTCTCTCTCTCTCTCTCTCAAAAATTTTTCAGGTCTTGTAAATGAACAGAGTGCGCGTTAACTGCTCTGTCAATTCCCTACAAGCTGTCAAAAATGGGCTGCAATCTCACTTATCGGCAGTTTCGAGAATTTTTTTTAAATTTATTTTCTACCTGTTCGGCAGTTTTGCCTTTCAGGGGTTTGTACATTTTTATTTTCAATACTTAACATTTGGGCATACAACCCCTTACTATTGTATCTTACTACTAGCTAATTTAAAAGATTTCATACTTATATTTCTAACACATGAAAACAATTTACATACAATAATCAAATTTTTGCGATACTTTATTTATTCTTAAATCTAGATACTTTCAAATACAATCAAAAATTATCTTTATATTGGAGAGAAAATAAACATTTGTTATTAACATACTATATTTTAGTGATTACTTATTTTCATGGGATTGTTTAACGTTTTTCCCATTGTAAAGTTTATACTGCAAGGAGAGGACGGAAGAAGGTAAAAAATTTGTCAGAGTTCTTTCATATATGCTCGATTAGAGGCTCTATTTGAAGTTCTCTTTGAATTTGTGTATTCGAGATGAACCAAGGAATCTTTGTACATTTTGTTAAAAATTTGTTCTGTATTATCTGAAGTTTTTCAATGTTGCTTTTAGCTGTACAGGCACATGTGAGCGATGGCCTAATCATAGATTTAAATATTAAAATAGCACATTCCAAATTTAAGGCTGAACGAAAGTTGATTAATGGATACAGTCGCGATATTTTGGCACATGATGCATTGGTTATTACTTCAATGTGCTGTCAATGTTGGCCCCATGATATTTTACTGGTGTATCAGATGCTAGCCATGGGATGGTAGTATTATTTACTACTAGTGAGCGAGGTAACTTTGGTTTATAAAGAGTGAAGATTTTGGCCTGTGTTTTGGTTGGGTTTATTTTTACTCTCCACTGTTGAGCGCACTTTAGAAAGCATGAGATATCTGCCTCGATGTTATTTTTTGCTACATTTTTATCTGCATGCGTTGTATATACTGCAGTATCGTCTGCGAATAATGCAAGATTTGAGTCTCCTAATTTGGGAATGTCTGAAAAATAAACATTGAAAGGACGGGCTATAGTGCGGAACCTTGAGGTATCCCTGCTCTTATTGTTCTAGTTTGTGAAAATGCGCAGTTGACGTTAACTCTGTACGTTCGATCTCTAATAAAACTATTTATTATGTCCTATAAATAGAAAGGTACTCCCAGATGTTTCAGTTTGAATAGTAAGCCAGTATGCCCTACTTTATCAAACGCTTTCTCTACGTCTAAGAACAGTCCAATTGTATGCTGTTTGTTATGGAAACCGTTTGAAATTTGTTCTACGAGGCGGATCAGCTGATGAGTTACAAAAAGTGAGTTATACCCAAATTACGAGCTGAGTTATATATTGCTGCTAGAATTACAATCAAGCTTCTTGGTAGTTCTTTCAAGACTGTTATTCGGTAATGGCCTAGAGCGTTTCTAATTTTGAGTTTATTTATAATTAAAGTTATTTCGTAGGGGCTAATAAATTTAATTGGCGAGAGATTCTTGTTGACACCCTTTTTCTTATTATTGAAGGATATCCTTTAAAGTCAGACAAATGAGCACGCGAATAGCCTTCGCAAAGGGTTGGGGCACGCGGCGATTTCAACTAAGCGAAGTCACAGGCGGAGAGCACGGGTGAGAAAACTTCGTGCGAATGAAGCGAGTTGGGTCAAGCGCACCGGTTAGTTATACCATAAAGAGACATTTGTTATTTTTTACGAACTTTTAATGGAAATTGACATGTAAACAGAAACTGCAGTTACACAAGCATTGATCATTACACCAAGTAAACATTACCGCAAGTTTCTACTTAGTCTTAGAGAATGCAATATAAGAGAATTATTAACTCTAATTCCAAATAACACAAATGAATATTCTTGTAAGAAAATAAATATAAACCAAAATATGTACTTAATCAAGATAAATATTGTATATTATAATTTCAGAAAAGCACTGACACTATTATTGAAAATAAACATTTAAAGAAATATGATGAGCATATCTTTCGTGTGAAAATGCACGTAATAAAAGTCCTTACAAAAATATAGAATAATTATGAACCGAAAAAATATGTAGAATAAAACGTCAAAAAACGAACAAAAATATGTAATGAAAACAGTAAAAATTTGTAATAAGTATGTAAAATCGGAGTCAATATGTAATATTTAAATACACTAATTTAAAAACACTTTTATCTAATACAAAATTGCATTTATGAAAACTTTCCTAAAAAATTTTAAACATAATACAAACGTTTTAAAAAACATTTGGAGAGCACAAGTTGATGCACATTTCGCCATACAAGAGCCCATTCGGAATGAAACTTGTTATATGTACGTCCCGCCACGACTGCCTTCTGTGCATCCCTGACTGAGAAATCGGAGCGCGGGCTTCCCTTGGCCGCGGGCACTGCGTACCCTAGCAGAGCGCAAGAGCGCTCCGAGCACGTACATGCTCTGTTTGACAGCCCTGCTTTAAAGTATAAGGTGATCGTTATATATACGGAAAGAAGGATATTTTACCCATACCGTTTCCTCGAAATCGGAACCTTATACTTCCACCTTTTACTTGTGAGGACATCCTTAAGCTTTATACATACATTAACGTCATTAGGACAACGGAGAAAATAACGAACATGACTGAGGTTAATTTTTGATGATGGCAGTGGTATATAATTAGTACTAGGAATTGTAGGTGAAAAACAACGAAGGTGTAAAAAAGGTGATTTAATTGATCTGAAACGTGTAATATTTTAGAAAAAGATACAAATTTCAAGTGTACGTATTCATTCAAAGAAAACAAAAATCAATTGTCTCACATATAGGCACACAATTGTAGACATATGCTGTAAAGTCTTCCTTAAAGCAAGTCGCTGAACATTTATTATTAAAACTGCCAAGTCTAGGAATCTGTACAAATAAATTTCATTTTTGAAGAAATTACATCTTCGACCACTAAGTAAATAATAAATTATATAGAGAAAAGAACGTTCGACATCAACAGATACAAATATTGCATGATTACTTGTAGTTTGCGGACAGTATTCTAAATAATTATGTGTTGCAACATCGTCAACATCAGGATTTTACTCTTTTCTAATCTTTGTTTCAATATATCCTCCAGTAAGTCTTTGAAATCCATCAAATTAGTGTATCTTTTGTGTATCTTTTTCAGTACATCGCTTATTCCCGGTCTTTTTTAGCTCTTGCCAGGAAAGAAAAAGTATGCACTATAAAAAGTGAATCTTGCAACTCTTGCTTACCTACTAGATCTTTATTTTTTACGGCTAAAGAATCTTTGGTTATAGTTTTCAAGGAACTGGGTGAAATCTTAAAATGGTTATAAATAAATACTGCACCCTTTACCTAAGAGCCATCTAGTGAGAATTGGGGAAGTTGGAACAGGATGGCCAGTCATTTTAACTGTTCCGTCTTAAACTATAATAGGAACAAAATGCGACAAAGGAAGGCTTTGAGGAAAGATGTAAATAATTTGGTAAAGACGTTGAGAAAAGGTGAACAGCCACAACATACATATGAGCCTTTCCACGTCAAATCGCACAAAAAAGACCAAAATTTGACCTCCATTTTTTTATTTATTTTCTATTTTTTTCTATTTGTTATATGGATCAAATAAGTGAACACGTGCACTTTTATTTTTTTCTAACTTCATTATTTTCGGAAATATTGTATAATGAAATTTGCTAAAGATGACGCGCATCACTAACTTAAAAATATCATACATTTGAATACACCAATTATAGAAATTCTGTTCAAATTCCATCCGAAACTTAAAAACATGTTTAATTTTTACGATTTTGCAAAATATTTAATTTTTTGAATTTTCAATTTTTTTTTAAACTGAAATTTTGAAAATTGAATATTTTTGTAAACTCGATGAGCTAAAAATTTTAAAAAAATATTTATAAACGTACTAGAGTATTGATAATAAGTACAGAAAAAATCAAAGTGGGATCTCAGTAACTTTAAAAGATATTAATATTTTACGAACCAGTGTGTAATAAATTGCTGCAATAGATACGTTTTTTGCGTGACTGGTCTTCGGTTTCTTTGGATGAAGCAGTAATTTAAGTATTTTTTGAGGTGGTGAAACTTCATGATTGAATTTATAAATAATAATATTTATATGTATACATACAATATATATACATACAAATAATATTAATATATTTATAAATAATTTATAAATTTACAGATAATTAAATGACGGATTCTTGATTCAGGTTTTGACTGATATTTTGAAATTTTCTAGTCCCTCACAACTCACTTTAAATACAAGTACTCGCATACCATAGAATTCCTGAACTTTCGTCACAATTCCATTTTCTCCAGCCATCGTTTTAGACCCTTGTGCGTTCGGTTGCTGCAAAACTATCATGCGTTCGGTTGCTGCAAAAAGTCGTTTAATTTTATTGTATGTCCAACTTTCAAAAACTGTCAACATTTAAATTTTCAACGTCATGTCATCTGTTGAGTCAAAGTAATCGATACGTTACTAAATAGTATCGTTGTCTGATTTTTCGATGGACATCGAAGGATCTTCAATGTGAAAAAAATTATCTGTGTTGGCACTTTGTGCTTTCTAAAATTTCTAATGTGGATGCCATTTTGTTCCAATTTTCTTTTCGTGGCGGGGGTTTCTCCTATTGCAATTAAACTCATGTTTATCTTCTCTTTATTCATTTTGCAGACACTTGACGAAATATCTGAAGAGTTTAAATTGTCACTTCCTTGATTTCCCCTTTTTTCACTGGACGTTCCGCTACTTTCGTTAATGCCACGGGAGCCACTGATCTCGATGCAATCTTCATTAAGAAAAGACCGTTTTGGAAGCCGATTTTTTTTCCGAAATGAATCACAAATTCGCCAATGTAATGACTCCTGTAAATTCAGCAGCAAATCGTGGTTTACGCGTCTTGGAGATTTTCTTTTTTAAAAATTGTGATCAGAAAGTTTAAATGGATTGAAACATCTATCTCATACGCTGATCGCCACTCATGTTGCACAGTGTACACACGATTCACAGAACAAATACTAGCACTCTTGTCTTCATGAGTATTGCGTATTGCGACTAATGTTGAGAAAATTTTACCATGTCCCTTGACAAGTGGTCGATTGTACTTCACGAGCAAGGTCAGGAGGGCACCCCGTCCCTAGGACGCAAAGGAACTCGCAGTGAAATTCGTTTCGCTGACACGAGGAAAAGCATTCGTTTTACTGTCACCCATCCCTTCTGGGGAAAGAGTGAACATAGATTTACTAATGTTTCTTGAAACCCAAATCAGGCAGAGGGCCATTCTTTTTATTGTTCGTCGGCATTAGTATCCAAGACTGATCGAACACAATTCGTTAGGGCAGGGGCAGGAACCACGCGCCCGAATACCATAATTACAAAGATTTTTTTATCTATACGTATTGAGTGCCCATTTTTTCTTGCTATGTTTTGTAAAAAATTAAACAAGAAATACGCCTATTTTTCAAATTTTAATCTGAGAGAGTTCATAAAGAAATTTTCGTTTTTTAAAATTAATTACAATTTTTTAATGAAATGTTTATTTTTTGAGAAAGTAATTTACAGAAGAATAAAATACACATATCAAAAAATTAAACGAAACAAACTAGTAATTTTGCATATTAAAACTTTCAGAGCGTCAATTAATCATATTTTGCAATGTACGCGTAAATTTCAAAGTTTAATAAAGGCAAAACTACACAAATAAACAATTTTCAGGTAAATAAGAAACACGTGCCTCTTTTTTTGATGTCCAGAATGAATGCCATATATTCATGTCATTTATTTTTTTAAATAGTCGTGTTAATTCGAGTGACATTTGACGTGGAATGGCTCGTATTTCAATTCGTTTCGCTCTCACCCATAAGAACATAGGTGACCCACAAGTCACCCACGATGTTACCCACTAAAATATGTATGACACATTGTCATACATTCTGGGGGCAGAGTGAACATCTGAAATACTAATAACTCTTTAAACCCTTATCAGGCAGACGGTCATTCTTTTTTTAGTTCTTCAGCACTTGCATCAAAGACTGACCGAACACAATTCGTTGGTGTATGGGTAGGCAGAGGGCGCCCTCATACTTATAATTGATTTTCTTAGCACTGCATGTGGAGTGCCCACTTTTTTTTCTTGTTGTATTTTATAGAAAATTGAACAAGTAACACTCCTATATTTTTTTCAAATTTTTATCTCATCGAGTTTATATAGAAAATTTACTTTTTTGAAAAAAATACATTTTTTAAAATAAAAAAAATATTTTTTGAAAAAATTATTTACAGAGAAATAAAATACACATTTCAAAGTATTAAATAACATAAACCAGAAATTTTTATATTTAGTACATTTGAAGAGATAATTAATCTTATTTTGTGAAGTACCTGTAAATTTCAAAATTTAATATAGCCATAACTACAAAAATAATCAATTTTCAGGCAAATAAAAAAATACGTGTCTCTTTTTTTTTATGTCCAGAATTAAGAAAAAATCGTACATTTTAAAAAATGTCGTGTCAACTCTTGTGCGATTTGACGTGGAGTGGCTCATATATACATATAGAAACTATGAATATTTTCTAAGACGGTAAGTGACCAAGTTATTAAATTGTGCACTACTTAAAATGAAGTCCTCGACTAAGTCCCCGACAAAGTATGACAGATCGCAATGCAAGACTTATTGCGTCAGTTTAGATATGTAATTTTAACTTACCTATTCCATTTTCAAGTTCCTTTTCAGTTCCATTCTCCTTGCCAAGAAACTCGCTCTTCTTACGTTGTAATATCTACAATCAGAAGTGGCCAAATATTAATAGAATTACATACCGATATTAAGAAAAAATAACATTTTCACATACGTACCTTCTCAGCAGTGTCATGCATGATTTTCAAAAATTTATTTTGCCGTTTTCCCAATTCAGTTAAATTGTATAAGAAATCAGGGTAAAGCCAAGGTCGTACAATTCTTTGTATAAAACAGTCTTCAACACTGCAGATAAATTAAATCATATAATTTCTTACTTAACATTGTAATAGTATGATGTAATAAAACTTTTTACAGTCAAGATATACTAGTTATATATTGAAGCAAGGGGTTGCTTTATTCTATTACGAGTATATTAGTTTTATTAAATAATAATATTTTTTACGAATTATTTCTTCACCACACGTTGGAAAAGACACTAAAACAAGGGAAGATCTCTTTTATTTATTTAAAGTAATAATAATATTAATCTTATTGCTATTGTTTTATTATAATGTGAGTAACAAATTATTATATTTGGATGTCTATTTACTGATAATTCTATGAAACCAGATCTTGAATCGTAGTAAATATAGAGCTCCCATACGTAAATATCAATATGGAATAAATTTAATGATAATAATAATAATAATAACAACAACAACTCCACCTAAGGAGTACACGACCTTGCAGTTGGTGGTGAAGCTTGAGTACCCCCATGAGTCTGAGAGATATGTCAGTGGTAGCCTAGCTACTGGTAGGGTCTCCCTTGCTGAATAGGTTGAAGGTGAGGGGTCAGACATAGAAGTACTCCATTTTGAGGAGAGTGGGTAGTAAGTAGAGAGGAAAGGGTCATGAACCTTTGGACTTCCTGTTGTCGGCCCATAGAGGGTACAGAAGAGAAACTGGGTTGGCACACCAGGCCACTGATTAGAGTAGAGGCCCGAACCTTGCATTAGCTAGCGAAGGAGGCTGACTTCAGCAGTCAGTGAAAATCCCGTAGGGTTTAGTAATACCGACTGGCGATCGGAGGGACCCCTTGCTGGGCCCTGCGGGGGGATGCCCCGAGGTCACTGTGGGTCCCAGTAACGGATAGCAGGAAACAACCCGAGGGTTAAGTGTGATCTGTGAACTCGAACTTGCGTCCTGCAAATCTTCAATTCAAACCAATGAGCAAAATGTATAGAACAAGAAATGTAATTAATCATAACGTGCCTTGTTCTACCAATGTCCCATACCTACTCACAAACAGAGCTAATGTCACCTTGTCGACGTCTGGCTATTCCACGGATGTTTATTTATTTATTTATTTATTTATTTATTTATTTGTCAAAAAACAGTAAAAACTGTATATGATGTTAGTCCCAAGGACCCAGAGCCGGCAGTAGCTCGAAGCCATCGTCAGAGATGGACCCAGGATGAATTAAAGGAGGTGATGTGGTGCTTTTACTATGCAAAAGCGAAAAATGGGGGCTCAGAAATAGAAGTTTTCAAGGTATGGAGAGAGCGGAACCCAGATATGAGACCTACCCTAGACTTGAAGAAGCTTGCCAGTCAACGACGATACATACTCAGCAGTGGAAAATTCACAGCACAACAACTAGCTGACATTGAGAGAAATGCGGAGTATGTACTTCGCTCGAACAATCCACATGATGAACATGTAGAACTTGAAAATGATGATCCCGTGGAAGGTTCATCTCTTTCCAATGAAACACACGTCAGTGGTGAAAATTCATCTGGAAATGAATTACACGATAAGGGCATAATGTGAAATCTCCTTCGACGCGAGATAGAAAGAGTTAGTCAACTTCCGTTTGAATCTCGGGAACCGTTGAGGAGAATATACAAAAATGCCAAAGCTAAAAGAGTGATAGAAAGAGTGAATTCTGTCTTAAATGAGGTGGTAGAGACCCCAGGCAGAGATCTAGATATTACTGAAATCAATCACATCATATATGCAACTGGATATCTAGTATCTCAGATAATTTTGGGGTCAGCCAAGAACACCGACGACCGACAGCAAAACAGAGTAAACAGCTCTGTTCCCCCATGGATGAACAGAATTATGAAACGGATAGCCGACACCCGGCGCGAAATATCACTCTTATCTGAGGCATCTTCTAAATCAACGCACACCTCTAAAGTTCAACGAAAAATATTCAATGTTGAACAAAAATACCAAATTAAAAATGACACCAGCAGGCTAATGGTAGTTGAAAAGCTAAAAGAGAAAACTCAAGCATGGGCTCAAAGAATTAGACGTTACAAACGTAGAATAGATTTCCGTGTACAGAACCGGTTATTTGAAACAGACGCGAAGATCGCAATCTGACTCGAAAATCGAATGGCAATGCTGTCACTCCTTCAAAAGATGACATCGAAGCATTTTCGGCAGGAATCTGGGAGAAGAGCAGATCCTACAACATAGACGCATCCTGAATTCAGTCTGAAGTTGATGATGCCGGTGAACTTGTGTCAACACTGGAAGAAGTTCACCAATTCTCGGAAGAGGACCTCTTCCCAACAATTAAGAACATGGGAAACTGGAAATTCCCCGGGATTGATAAGATGCAGATTTATTGGATTAAGAAATTAACAGCAATACATTCTCATCTAGCAAAGGATGTTAATAAATTTTTAGAAAACCCAAAGGAACTCCCGGTATAGATAATACTCATTATCAAGTATTTGCTACCCAAAGCCGGAGACAGCTCTTTGGCGAAGAACTACAGGCCAATCACTTGTCTGCCAGTACTGTACAAAGTTATAACTGCAGCCATAGCTGACAGAATGTACAGACATCTAGAGTAGAATCATTTGTTGCCAGCTGAACAAAAAGGATGTCGTAAAGATTCTCATGGATGTAAGGAAATTTTGCTACTGAATAAAGTCATCTTGAATGATGTAAAGAAACGGAAACGTAGTTTGAGCATGGCCTGGATTGACTACTAAAAGGCATTTGATAGTGTACCACACGATTGGATTTTGAAGACCCTGGAGATCTATCGATTTTATCCTAGACGTATTGAATTGTGCAAGGGTAATATGAAGTTCTGGAGTTCCGGGTTACTAATACTCAGCGGAAAGGAAGTAGCAAAAACCGGAATTATTCAGAATAACAGGTTTGTTTTTCAAGGAGATTCACTATCCCCTTCGCTGTTTTGCATTAGTTTGATCCCACTATCGAGACAGTTGTCGCAAGCTGATTTTGGTTTTAAGCTCCATGGTGATGAAAGGCCAGTATCACATTTGTTTTACACGGATGATCTGAAAATGTTTGCTAAGAATGAAGCGATTCTCTCCCAAATGTTGTCTGTCGTGAATGACTTCAGCAATGACATCTGCATGAAGTTTGGTCTTGACAAGTGTGCAAAAATCAATTTAAAAAGAGGGAAACTCACAACGTCTGAGAACATTGAAACTGATACGCACACTGTGATTCAAGATCTTGAGCCAGGTAAAACTTACAAATATCTGGGAATTGAAGAATGTGAAACCATCTCGAACGACAGAATGAAAGAGAGAATTCGTAGGTAGTATTATAGAAGAGTGAGACTGGTCCTGCAGTCCGCTCTGAACTCCAGGAATAAAATATCTGCAATAGGTAGTATGGCTGTACCTGTAGCCGAATACAGTTTTGGACTAGTGGAGTGGACTGAGCAAGAAATTCGCACCATGGATCGAAAAACCAGAAAACTGCTAACAATGCATCATGTCGCCCATCCTCGAGCTGATATACATAGACTTTGTGTCACGTAAGGAAGGAGGAAGAGGCCTCTGACAAATTAAGGCCTCGTGGCACAACGCAATAGTCGGGTTGGGGAAGAATGTAGTCAGCCATCAAGATGACCCTCTAATGAGGCAGGTCATGAAATCTGACCGAAGAATGAGAAACAGAGGCATTGTAAGTGTAGCAAGAACAATTGCGAAGAAAACTAGGCAAGGCACGTCGAATAACACAGACACTGAACTTCTGATGCTGCTAAACATGAAGTGTGAGACACAAAAAATGTTAAAGAAATCGTGGAGAGACAAACCACTCCACGGACAATATTTGAAACGAATGGACAAGGTGCAGATCAATAAAGATCAATCATTTATGTGGCTTAAAAGGGGAAGAATGAAGCCAGAATCGGAAGCACTTGTAATAGCTGCCCAAGATCAGGCCTTGAGAACACGACATTATGATAAAGCGGTTCTCAAAATTTCCCAAGATGATAAATGCCGCATTTGCCAGGAGCAAGTAGAAACCATTGATCATATTGACTCAGCTTGTCCAATCCTAGCAAAGACCGAATACCTGAAAAGACATGACAGGGTGTGTAGCTACCTCCACTGGTAGATCTGTACCGCCCTCGAAGTTCCAAACACATGCCCCAAGTGGTACGAACACTCACCAAAACCGGTGACATCTGTTGGATTGTGTACGATATTGTACGACCAACAAATTCAAACTGATCGCACGATAGCGGCAAACAAACCGGATATAATTATCCGGGATTTGGCCAAAAAATCGTGTTTACTTGTCGATGTTGCTTTACCTTGCGATCAAAACGTCGTTACCAAGGAGGCAGAGAAACGTCTTAAATACAAGAGTTTGGAAATCGAGATCAGCCGAATGTGGGGCGTAAAAGCACAGGTCGTCCTGATAGTTATCGGAGCTCTGGATTTGTTCCGCAAAATTTGAGTAAGAACTTGTCTAAACTCCCTGGTAATTCAAAAGACTGGGAAGTGCAAGAAATTGCTTTATTTGGAACAGCCCGCATTTTGCGTAAAGTATTGAAGAGGCACTGATATTCACCGGATCTGCTTCTTAGGTGGCTGGTTGCAACCTGGAGTAGATTTTATATTCAGCCGACTCCTAACATCTTTAGTCGTGATGTAGTGGAAAAATAATAATAATAATAATAATAATAATAATAATAATAATAATAATCATAATCATAATCATAATAATAATAATCATAATAATAATACAACTTTCAAGTGTATGTATTGTTTAACTCTCCATATCGCGTTGCAAGATGCCGTACCTGGTAGAAGTTTGGGGAACACAAGGGGGATCCCTTACTGCTCCAGAGAATCCGAGCCAACGCATGCAATGGACAGGAGAATTAACTATGTCTGTCATGCGTGCATACTACAGAAGCACAAAAAAATCGAGATGGAACGTGAGGGCTTCAGGAGAAGACTCCTAAGTGAATGGAGAAAGATCTCTCCGGAACGAGAAGAAGCAGAGGGCCGAACGAGAGGAAGAAAAGAAGAAGACGAGGACCTAGCGGTGCTTCGGAACGCGCTCCGAGGGTTGTAGAAAGGTAACGAGACGTCAGAGAAGGAGAGGGCATTTTGACTCCGAGGTCGCCGTTTGCGAGCCCAAAGCGGTACCGTGACAAACAGCAGTGAATTTTATCAAGCAGAGACTGTTAGAATACCTGAAATAAACTCGTTTCAAACCAGAAACTTTTAATTTCACTACTAGGGAACGAATGACTTAATAATTAGATATTATATTTTGCTATGTTTGAAGTAAATGATTTCTTTGATTTTGTTTGATTTTGTGGAAATTCAAACAGAGTAATGAAATTGATGACATGATGATAATTCAGTATTAAAATTTTAATAATTTATTTTACGTTAAATGATAGATTATTTGTAAATAGTGGCGTTAGTTATTCAAATATTTTCATTCAAAACCGTGCATGGAAAAATTGATAGTATTGGTCAAAGTGATCACACTTTATTTAAAGAGTATTATTGCTATTTTTGTGTGCTTTTTAGTACAGCTAATGAAAGTGTACTTAAACAAGTTAATTAAGAATACATTCGTCTTTGTTACCCTGATTTGTGTGTGTACGCATTCACACCTTGGATTTCCTTACCACTGCAGAAATATCCATTGGCCGGAGAGGAAATACAAGCTCGAAGAGTATGTAAATCTGCGTACACCCCTCATGTCAGGTTAATTTGTTGGGATGGTACGTTAGATTACATATATAGTCTGAGGCTTCTCCCTTATGCGTAGTCGCGCATAGGAAGACGCGCAGACGAATGCTCGAAAAGCGAGTTTTTGAAAATCTCAGGGGAGTAGGATCTTACGAGTGACAAGGGCTGACCAAACACACACACAAATAATAAATCAAAACACATGAATTTAATAAAAGTTCAAAAATCAAACAAAAATATTACAAATTATAATGTTGTTGAAACACTCAAAATACTTGTCCGTCTTTGGCGGATTAGAAACTGAATTTACTTATTGCAAAATAACATTTGACTGAACCTTATTCTTACTTGTGCACAGTCTGCTAAACCATTCAACTACTTTATACAACATTTACTTTAAATCATTTTATGCAACTATAAACATGACCCTTTTAAAACATTACAAGACATAATCCCTTATAATTACACATGTCTTTCTTTTTCTCATATCTTTGATCATTAAGGCAATTGAATTTACTAGTGTTTTGTGTTCATAGTCTGGCAAGGCACAAATTCTCCCTAGTTATTCGGCTGGCGTTCTGAGTGCGCCGCACGAAATCCGTAACCTACGTCAACCTTGGCTTTCCCCTCCGTTCGGCGATTACCTGACCCTGGCGGTTGCAACGTTGCGGCAGCGAAACGATCTTAGGCCCGGGCAGCGGTCTACGGCGTCGATTACAAGCGGCGGGGAGCCAGCTCTCGTCAGCGCGTCGTACTTAATTAGCCGACCTCTTCGTCTCTTCTTCTCGTTCCGGGATACGCAGCTCCACCCGTCCAGGTCCGTCTTGTCCCGTCTCGTCCAAATCCGTCCTGCCCTCGTTGGTACGCTTCCGTGCGTAGAGAATGCACGTCGCAATTTATAGCAATGCGAATAAAAAGTTATTTTGCGTACAGTGCAGCCTCGTATAGGCAGTAAAGCGTTTAGTCCTTCTGCTGCACGTATTGAATTGCAGTGATCGCAACTCACGCCACTCAACTTCACTTCCGAATTCACAGCGTTTCACTATTAATTCCTGCTCGAAATGTTCTAATTATTCAACTTTGATAACTTTCGTGCCCAATTTCCGACACAGTCTCCCGGAATGCATTAGAACTATTCCGACGTATTCTAGCTAACACAGCTTCTACTGTGAAAACTCCTAAGTAACAGTAGATTTCGAGAGAGTAGCTGGATGAATAATAACCAAGTGCCAAGTGGCAAGCGACAAGAGAGCTTTTCTCTGGCTGTCGGCGGTATTTATCAGCTCCTCTCCTCAAATATAGGGGAGAGTTCCTTCGCTCCCTCCCGTAGCGGGCAGCGGCGCGCGTCGCAACCCCTTTCGGCCGGACATTTTCACGGGCTGCCGCCAGGTCGCGCTCCCGCGACTATCGCCGTGCTTACTTACGGAACACACTGTTCCCGGGCGTCGCGTACGTTGCGTGGGCGTGCGTGGGACTTTGAATTTCTATCAAATGTCACAATAGATAGATAGATAGATGGTAGATCGTAGATTGTGGGAGACAGAGAGAAAAATTATTTCATCTCAATTGCAAAAAGATGACGTAGTTACTTAGATTTTATTTTATTTAAAATAGAAATAGTAATGAAATATGTTTTTTCAATAAAATAATGTACGAAAAGAACGAGGGGCGATAGGGAATGGGAAGGCATGATAGGTGAGACAAAAGAACAAGGTACATAATGGTTATTGAAGAGAAAGAAATTAGAGCCTGAACTACGCGGAAAAGACGAACAATAAACGATTAGTTGAATAGCATTTTTGTAAAATAATGTGAGGAGATCCAAAGTAGTTATGTTGTAGTACGGTCACGTGGGAGGAGCTCGAGATAAGTAATTTATTTTAAAAGTTTTATTTGTTAAGATAAATTTATAAGCTGTAATCGCTCTTTCAAAGTATATTTCTGAGACGTGCAACCATTTTAGGTCATGCACCTTGTGAAAGCCGAAGCTGTTTTTTTGCTCTAAAACTAATTCAGTTTATCCAATAATAGTATCTCCAAAAATTTCATGCATATTACTCAACATACCCAGATACTGCTTCAAGATAATCGTTATTTTGGTTGTCTTGAATTTTCAGGCTTACTCCCATTGTACTTTCTGAAATTAAAAAAAATACAAACACATTCAATACAAAATTTCACTGCCACGAGTACAAGTGGAGTGAAGTATATTGATTTTACATTTAAGATAAAAATATTTCCTGAACTAAAAATTATAGGAATATGTTTTTCATGAGAACACGAATCTAGAAGTCTGTTGTAAACATTCGTGGCCATTTACGGTCGCACAAATGTTACAAAAGGATACTGAAATGTGAAGGTGATATACAGGAGGTCCGGGGGGGAACGTCAAAACTTCGAAAATAAGCACTTAAGACAATTCTAAGCATACTTTGTCTAATAAACTACGTGGATATTCCGAATGGTTGAGCCGAAATAAACACTTAAAAGTTGGTTTGAAAAAATGATTTCCAGGCAAAAATTTGCATTATGGATGCATAGAAATACTCCAGAAACATGTAAATTGTTTATTATTTACAAAAGAAATTAATATATTTGCTCAGACAGAAAAATTAAAGCAGAAATAAAAAAGGTGTCGAATTGTGTAAATTGGGTGCTTTTTTATTTCTCGCTTAATTGTTCTTTCTGAACAAATATATTAATTTCTTTTGTAAATAATAAACAATTTACATGCTTCTGGAGTATTTCTGTGTTTCTATAATGCAAATTTTTGCCTATAAATAAATTTTTCAAACCAACCTTTGAGTGCTTATTGCGGCTCAACCATTCGGATTATCCACGTAGTTTATTAGACAAAATATGCTTAAAATTGTCTTAAGAGCTTATTTTCGAAGTTTCGACGTTTCCTCCCCGGACATCTGTATGATGATAAATGTGAAGGTGTGGAAACACTCAATGACATATTCTGTGTCAGTGTTGTTTAGGACCAGTATGTGTGGTCTGTTTGAAAGTTCTGTATTGCGATAATAATCGAGAAAAGCTAAGCATTTTTGATGTGCTAAGTTGCGCTGGTATTCTTTTGTAGAGGTAGAGTCTGATATTATTTGAAGGCTTTCGGTAATGATATCCGTCGATATTAGAACCATATCTTCGAGCTTCCGTACATTTTGTCTCGGTACTTATGCTGTAACGCTTGTGTAACTTCTCCACGTATTTTTCAAATTCCGTCGGCGTCAGATAGCCATTCGTAATTATAATATTCCTTCTATCCACCAAAATTCTCTCGTTTATGTCAATTTCTAGATGTACGTTAGTGTATTCCTGAAAGAAATTATGCCTGTATTGTGAAAGTGCAAATTAGTGACATCGAATGATGCGGTAAAAGAACGTTCAGAAATATTTAAAAAATTGAGAGCAATTGCTTCAGTATTTCTAACGTTTTCGTTGAACAAGAGTATATTAAATGTTGAGTAACTGATAATCCTCATACCGGCTTTGAAGCGTAAATAACTATTAAAACAAACACCTAAGTCCATCCATCTTTATATACACTAGAAAATATTTATTTATCACAAAAGAAGAATTTTATTAAATTAAAATTGAAATAATTGAATTAAGGCAACACTACAGTATCAATCAGTTTTTTTCATATTTAAGTTAACAGTAATAAATAAAATTGGAAATTAAAAATACTGGTAAAATATTTTAATTAATTTACTTACCACATGCAACATCCAGGGCGCAAAGCCTTACATATTTATACATATCAAATTCGGACCCACCAACCTCCTTCTCCAATTTTTGTGCTAAAATATGTGCTTGAGTAGTAAATACACTCATGAAATCTTCCCGAATTTTATAGTGGAAAGCTGGATTTAATAATTTTTTGTCGGATCTCCATTTATCGCCTTTTCACATAAAAAAGTAATAGTTATTTATGTATTTAAAAAATATTCTAGAACAGAAAAAGAAGTTACATAATTACCTTACCTTCAGATGTAATAAGTCCCTTACCCATCAGACCTTCTAAAAATCTGTACTGCATACTTTTTTTAATATTAGTTTTAGAAGTCAAAAATATCTGAAAAAGTCAAACAAAATATTTTTATACCGTATGAAAATTTGTATTAAAAAGAAAATCAGTACCACAAACTTATGTCGCATTATTTTTAATGGCTACGTAGTATTAATTAGTAATACTACACCAGAACATAATTTTTCCCATTATTGCTAACTGCTCCTCTGTTTCACTATTATTATTATTATTATTATTATTATTATTGAAATTGATGTAGATTCTTCCTGTTGATCCTGGTATAATTAGATGCGTAGATGGTACTTTTATATATATTGCAACATCATGCTCGTCCTCTAGTGGGAGCCCACATTCCAACATCGAGTGAAAGAGCGGTGCAGGTGCAACGACTACTTTAAATGATGAGCCGTAATTGGGCAGTAAAATAAAATGATACGTTTATTTCCGACCTTCGGCCGGGGAAGTTACATGAAAAAAAAATCCCATGAGGTGGGATCACACCCTACCTATTGAGCTCGGTAAAAAGGAAAAATAAAATAGAAGAAAGTTAATGACACCTCTGTTACACTCTACAAAAAAAATATGCCATTGCGCGGCATCGCTTAATTTTAACAATAACAAACAAACAAACAACAAAAAGAAATACCAAACACTTTAAAAGTTCGATGGCATTTTCCGCCTCGTCTCGAGGCGGGGCGCCCCAAAGCGCGGGCGTGCGTAAAAAGTCTTATCTGTGGACGAGCGTGGACTGGGGTGTCCACGTTGAGGTCGATGGCCTTGGCGTCTTCCACGGGCGTTGTCTTACTAGCTGCAATGTTGCAACGGGAAGGCGGATATCTTCCCGCGGTCACTGCTTGCCCCGAGGTCTCCTTGGCGTCTCGCCACCAAGACGCTGGACGAGTCCGGGTTAGTCTCTCATTACAGCTAGGACGAGCGATACGACAGCATTTAATCGCTGGCGCGGGCCGTAGACTGGCTCCTGATACTCGCGGCTCGTTCGCCCGACTTAGGCAACGAGTTTCGGTCGTGAAGCGCCCTCTCGTAACTTGCAGCGCTCGCTTTTAAGCGTTACTTTCGCAGCCGACGCTCACGCGTGTTCGCTTTCACGACTACCTCCCTCTCGTAACTCTAGTGTTAGTGTTTTTTTAAGATTTTGGGAATCCGTCCTTCTCCGTATTTTCCCCCTCCTAAGTTTTTTCTGGGCTCGCTGATCTACTTTTTGAAACCTCTCATTGGCCGCATCTTACTGCGTCGCAGAATTAATTTGGACTAATGGCGGTCCGAGGATTTGTGGAAAATTTTCTAAATTCTCTCTCTCTCTCTCGTGAAATGCTATCTTTGTTGACCGGAACGCAGCTGCGTTCGTCGGGGGGGGGTGGCATCCCTATCGAGCAATTATTGTATGGTAAAAGGGGTTCTGACTTTCTTAAATTACCGCGACAGGCGTGGAAGCGATGAGGGCGCCCCAAGATCGGCGGGGGTTGGGTCACAAAAGGTGCATTCAGTGGAGTGGTTTCGTCAAGTGGTCTTTGACGGCCATAATTTTTTACCAGGTCGGCTTCCCGTCGGAGGGCGAGACTCTGACAGCAGGACAACGGGTGGGGGTGGAGCGCGGCTGGGCCGAGGCGAGCAGGGAAAAGCACGTGCGTCTGCTTGAGAGTACGAAAAAAGAAATTTTTGTTGTAAATTTATTAAGGCACCGCTATATGCCGCCACAATATATATATAGTTTGACCATGAAGGATCAATCAATATTGACTTCAGGAATTAAAACATTTTCTTCAGTATTTCTAACGTTTTCGTTGAGCAAAAGTAGATTAAATGTTGAGTAATTGAAAATCCTCATACCGGCTTTTAAGCGTAAATACGTATTAAAACAAGCACTTAAGTCCATCCATCTTTATATACACTAGAAAATGTTTATTTCCTAGTTTTAAGTTTTAATTCCTGAAGTCAATATTGATTGATCCTTTATGGTCAAAATATATATTTATTCGTACCATCTACGCATCCTATTATTATTATTATTATTATTACTATTATTGTTATTATAAGCCTGTACATCCGTTAGTAGGGCTAATGCCTCCTGCTTAGGGCAGGGAGGTTTCGCATCACCTGATCGGAACATCTTAATTTTGAACCTGCAAAGTTTTCAACTGTTCACGGTCCTTCGCCACTCTATTTTATTCTACTACATAAACCTGCACAAGTGTTTCCAACCAGCAACATTTTTTCCCGCACCGAGACTAGAACTTAGGTATTCGGAGTTAACCCTTCGTGTAATTTACCTCTACGTTATGGAAGCACCGAGAGTTTCCAACGCGGGCCGACGCTGAAAAATGTAATTGTCTCAAAATAATATTTCCATCACGCAATTATCGAAAATGAAACAAGCGCGATATTTTTCAAGGTTCAATGTTACATTCGATGAGGAATTTAATTAAATGTTTAAAATGGTTTTAAAGAAAATATTGTTTTTAAAAATTGCATTAATATTAGACAAAAATTATGCAAAATAAACTGTTTTATAAAAGCTTTACACTGAAAAAGCTGATTTTTAAAACAGACTTTAAAGCAAAAATCACTATCTTCAATTTTGAAGTTTTAAAATTTTAACTTTTTCTTATGTTTGAAACTACCGCCAAAATGTGACTGGCGCCATATATTTTACCGTCCCCTGACGCATACCAGGAGAAATTTTGAAGAAAACTTTGGAACAGTTTTTGCGAAAAAAATTGTTTAAAAAATTAAATATCGCCTTCATTTTGCAAATTACACGACTATGATTCATATTTTCAAAAAAATTGAACATGATCTTATTTCAAGACATGCCTGTAAAGAACTGATTTTATAAAGGGAAAAATATGTATCATCAATGTAGATATGAAAAGACGGCCCAAAAAATTGAATTTTGCAATTTTCAAAAAGTCAGGGACTTCTGCGAATGTGAGACCTGCACTATTCTCTTAAGCGTCATTCACGCTATTCGAGTTCAACGGTTAATCAAATAGTTTAGAGCTATTTTTGTGAACAATTTGAAAATCTTGTTAAGGCGTCATGTAAAGTGCTTCCAAAAACAAAAATATCCGTTTGCAACACCCAGAGCCTTGAGTTCGTTCAGATCGTTAGCGGAATATCAATTTTTGAGAAAATCAGCTGAACGGTTTGGGTGCTAGCGTTGAACACAGATAAACAGGACAGTCGAAGAGACGTACGTTTTCCCGTAAATCGATTTTTTGGTACCAAGAACCCACAAAACATGGGTACTAGCTACACCATTATTTAGAGGATTTACTATCTACAAAGGAACAGGAATTAACCTTCTTAACTCTCCGGCGGGCGCGTAGCGGCACTCAATGCTGCATTCTTACGTTTTTGCTGATTTCATGTAAATAATTGTTATCGCACTATTGAGCTAATAGTTATTCTTCATTCATTATATTTTCAACCGGATGAAACTCAAATCACAATTTTAGACACTGCCGATCGACCTTTCCATTAGTAATTCAAACTCTGCAACGGTTGCGGCACTCCGTACCGCATGCGCTTTGCCATGTACGTATAATATTTGCGTATTTTATCCACTAGAATACTGTCATGTTAAAGAGTGTAATTAGCACTATCTGTTCCAAAAGTTTGAAGCAAAAATTTGCAAATGTAAATGCCGCTAATGTAAATATTGCCGACGTGAGAGACGAGTAAAAAACACATTTTTGTAATTTTTGAAAAACAAATGAAAAAAGGCATATGACGTTAATGTCATATCGTAGAGAATATTAAGCACTAACCTTACCACAAGATTAAAGAAAAAAATTTGGAGCCGTTTTTGAAAAAATCTTGGTTTTGTTATTTTTTTAAATTGCACAAATTGCACGCAATAGTATGCGAAAACTACTAAAATTTTCAAAAAAAAATACACATTGCCTTAATGAAAGAACACATTATGGAGAACAAATTTCAGTTCATGGAGAAATACTTATCTTCAATTTTGTAGTAGTAGGAAGATGCCGAAAGAAATTCAAACTTTTGCAATTTTTGAAAATTCAGTTTACCGTGAATTAGAACCGATACCACATTAATAAGTGTATTTTATCCTATTGTTACAAGATATTTCAAGAAAAACTTGGAGCCTTTTTGAGAAAATTTTTAATATTTCCGAGGGGCTTCATCTAAACTACCGAGGGGCTAGATCTAATCTAACTAAAATGTAACCATAAATTTTAAAGAACATTTTCCAAAATCTCAAAGCTTTGACACTAGTCAGATGGACAGGAGTTTCTTCAATTTCTTCAAACATGATTTTCTCAAACACGGCTACGAATTTTTCTTTAAACTTTTTGTAAAGATAGAGCCTAATGTACTCTATGAGACGATATAAACGCAATCTTGCTCAATTATTTTGTTTCTTCAAAAATTACAAAAATGTAGTTTTTTTACTTGTCTCTTCGTTTATATTTACATTAGTGGCGATTTGTTCACATTATTATATTAATGAGCACATGTGATTTAAAAAGTGTCACATAAAGTTTCTCGAAAACTCAACCGTTTTCTGTGAATATGAACTGAACATTCCATAGTTTCAGAAATGCTCAAACGCTATGTTGTCATAAATAGCTCCAAATTTTTTCTTGAAACTTTTTAAACGGATAGTGGTAATTGCACTCTTTACTATGACGTAAAGTTTACTTTGTTTTTTTTTTCAAAAATTATCCAAATATATATTTTGAAAGATCTCTCACACGGTTAAAATGCACATTTCCAGCAATTTTTAAACACTATTATATTGTTAGTTAAAGTGTTTTAAGTGACTTCTAATGAAGTTTTCGAAAACTCAAAAATGTTCTGTGAAAAAGAGCATCAAATTTTCAATTGACAGTAGGACTTAAACCATTTTCTTAAAAACGGCTCCAAAATTTTCAAACTAAATTTCCATTTAAAACGAGATTATATTTTTCTTTATAATTCTTAAAAGGATATTTTTGTTCTACAATTAGGAAAGCGAAAAGCTAAAAAAAGTTCAAAAAATACTTTGTTCAGCGATACATGGCAGGTGGCAAGAGTCTATGGCAATTCCGAATAGCTATCCGAGACCAAAAGAAATAGAAAAATAATACGGGAAATTGTAAATGGAACGCAGCGCTCACCGTCAAAAATGGCGTCGTCTTGGGGGATTGGTCTGTGTGTTAATAGGTGTCGTTTCTACTTACTCTCAAGAACTTGACTTCTGCATATTTGAATATTGCAAATTTCATGCACGTGTAATTCATAAATTCATTTACCAAAAAAATAAACTGCAAGAAAAACTCCTTTCTCAGCATGCAATTTAAGATTATCCATTCTTAACATGTGTTACATGTCTTTGATTATGAAGTTACTTTTCACGGAAGTCAGCTGCTCTTTCGTTTTGATCTTCTTCTTCTTAATTATATTAATAAACATATATATTATTAGGGAAAGGCTGTTTCGATTTAGAACTACTACGGATCAAGTACACGACCGATTCCGCTCGGGAAGCATTTTTCTGAAAGCTCTTTTTTCATTGTCTCGGACCTGGGGTTAACTTTTTCAATTTTTTTAGTATAAAAATAAATATTTGCAATAAAATGAACAGCCGGACGATACGTGCGATTCGATTTAGATATTTGCTTCACTTCAGAATCGATTATCGAATCGACGGGAACAGCAGCAGCATCTCTTCTTTTCTCGCAACGACCGTTATAGGTGGCAACGTGGAAATATGCGTAGACGTTTTGTGAATTCGAAGTATGCACGTTATTTTTCAGTAGAGTAAAGCCACAACAAAAATCTATTCGAGCGAGACAGTGAACTTTGGAATTTTTGACGCCAAAGTAGTTGCTAAAGGCATGTATTATTAATAATGTATGTATAATAATGCAATTGACTTTTTGCAATACACTTTTTATATTTTTCACATTTTGTGAATTATATGTAAGGTTTACACGTACGATTTTGTTTTGTTTAGGAGTTGTACATTGTACTTAACTATTTATTGAATGTTTTTATACATTGCGATTGCTGAATACTTTTCAGCAGCTTGCAAAGCAACGCCAAGAATCTATTTGAGTGTGGCAGTGAACTTTCAAGTTTTCGAAACCAAAGGAGTAACGAAAGGTACTTATTAATACGATTCCCAGACACATTGTCCAGAAACATTTCGTCCACATTATTTTCGTCCACTATGCATTTTAGTCCACTGCTACTTTTAGTCCAGAGTCATAGGATGTCCACAAAAATTTCGTCCACTTTTTTATGTCCACTTATAAGAATGATCCACTGAGCATTCACGTCCGTCACATTGAAATGTCCATTTTATAAATTTTTAGTCTACAATAATTATAGTCCATTGTAAAAGAAATGCATAATTTGTTCAGTTACAATATTATACAATATGTGATACTTCTCCATCGCTCTCTTCTGTGTTATATATTTAATTCTGTAGCTAATGCTGCGCAAATATCTTATATATTATTTCTCAAAGGGCTGTTTGGTCTTTTCAATAAATTGGGCGACATACGAAACCGATCTGTATAAAGAAGCAATGGATTGAAAAGTCGTGTTTCTTTTCACCTGCACATGGGACATTCGTATTGAAAAAGGGCGTTAAAAATACCTAAATATTAAAAAAAGTAGTAATTCGGGATCTGTAATATCTGATTGCCGCGCGACCTATAGGAAGAAAATTACACTCGGACGGTGGCGGGAAATGCAATCTCAAGCATTTTTGTTTGTTTCAATTTAGTGTAGGTTGTGTAAGCACGTGAACGTGATTTTCTACATTGAATAGAAATCTTGAAATATGAGAGGTTAGTGATCTTAGTGAGGTTAGGTCGTTTATAATGCTGGAATACAAAAAAAGAATTTAAAGAATTAAAGAATTAGTTTGGTTATTTGACTAACCGTGCGATTTAATCGCACGGGTTCTCACTAGTAAATCTATATTATTATTTTCGGCATATTCTTGATATTGGGCTACAATATTTTCAATTTGACGTTGATTTATAACATACGATTTTCTAATCGGATATCTCATTTGCCTATGACCGCCAGCAAGTTGTAATAACAGAATTTCATTGTCCCTTTGATCTTTTTTTATACCGTCTAAAAATTTCCAAATTGTGGCATGATGTGTTACGATCAGCTTCTGAAATTTCGAGTGCCAGCCCTCCACAAAATTATTTGTTCTTTCTGCTCGATTTAACACCCGCTCATATACATTCCATAATTGCGGAGGAAATCGAGGCGGCACTGCCCTCCTCCTCCCTCTTGCAGGTCGTCCCCTCAGATACGTTGTTTCAAAGTACGTCATAAGGTCTTGCACATCGTCGTGGCTTATTTCTAACAAATAATCAAACACCTCTTCGATGTTGTCGAGAGGTATGAATGGAAGGCCCATCAGCCGCTGAATGTCATTTCTTATGACGACATCTTCGGTGAAACGTACCTTCAGTCCTAAGTTAACAACTTGCCGACAAATAGCTTGCGAAAAATGGTATAGGCATTCACTAACTGTTCTGTGGGGTAATACGGCTCGTACTGCGTTAATAGCACTCATTTCGAAGTCCAATATTACAAAGTCAGGTGAAAAATTCTTGTTCAATGCCTCAGCTGCATTTTTAAGATGTTCAAATATTAATGTATAGGTTGCTTCATCTTTTCTGGTACACAAACAATAAATTAATGGAAAAACTAAATCTTGTATTTTTCCATGTAATGTGTACAATTGATAAAATAACTTTGGAACACTTTTAAACATTCCGTCGCAAAACATTGTCCTGCTTCTGCATAAATGGTTCAACCCATCCTCTGTATAAAAAATAAGTATTCTGTTATTTTCTCTGCTGTCGAACTGTAAAAATGCTTCTCCGCTTAAGGTAACATCGTACGGTGGTGTTAGTGTACACTCTTGAAGTGATTGAGGCAGTGGAGGCCTACCTATATTCTGTGATCGGTTGACACTGCGTAATAGGGAAGTTCTTTCCGGTAAATGCAACAGTACTTCCTGATCTTCTATACCCTGGATTTCTTCTCTTATTACGCATGCAGGAGGTTCATTCGGGTGTTGTTCGGCCCTTCTTTTGATTCCTGCCACCACTTTCTTTGCTTGAACTTCAGCTCCATTTTCCACATGAGTGTGCTGACCTTCTTTATATATTTGAATATGATCATTTACATTTTTATTTGTGACGAGACGGGAATTGCAGTTATCTCGTTTTTCGCAGCGCCGATAAGAGTTTTTTCCATTTCTGCTGAAGGAATGGAACTGATATATATATATATATAATTTTTATAAATAATTTTATCTTTGTTTTTAGTCGAACAGCCGGCTTTACTTCCCCTCCGAAGGAAGGCGCACGAAGGATTTTTTCGCCTCTAAAAATCCACGGCTTCGATCGACCTCGAACTTGGGTAAAGCAGTCCGTTAAGCTAACCGCTACACCATCGCCGCCGCCGCCAATATATGACAAATTAACAGGGTAAGGGAATTATATGTAAGGTATACACATATGATTTTGTTTGGTTTAGGAGTTGTACATTGTACATAACTATTTATTGAATGTGTTTGTACATTGCAATTCCTGAATACCTTTCAGCAGCTTGCAAAGCAACGCCAAGAATCTATTTGAGTGTGGCAGTGAACTTTCAAATTTTTGAAACCAAAGAAGTAACGAAAGGTACTTATTAATACAATTGGTATTATTGCAATTTTTCTATATAACTGAGTTCTTATTTGTAATTTGTAAGTAGAATGACAGGTATACTGATGTTGATGAATTATTTTTAGGAACGTGCAAGGCCACTGACAAATTAACAGGGTAAGGGTATTATATAACAAATTAACAGGGTAAGGGAATTATATGTAAGGTATACACATATGATTTTGTTTTGTTTACGAGTTGTACATTGTACTTAACTATTTATTGAATGTTTTTGTACATTACGATTGATGAATACTTTTCAGCAGCTTGCAAAGCAACGCCAAGAATCTATTTGAGTGTGGCAGTGAACTTTCAAAATTTTGAAACTAAAGGAGTAACGAAAGGTACTTATTAATACAATTGGTATTATTGCAATCTTGCTATATAACAGTTCTTATTTGTAATTTGTAAATAGAATGACAGGTATACTGATGTTGATGAATTATTTTCAGGAACGTGCAAGGCCACTGACAAATTAACAGGGTATTAAACATTTCACCCTTACATTTTTAAAAGGGAAGAACTGTGACTTACTTGATCTGTAATTGTGCATTTCTTGCAATATTTTCTCTAATCAATCCTGAAAATGACTAATAAATTAAAAATTATTACAGTGCTGTAAAATCGTTATAGCTCATACTTTGTAGTTTACAACTGATTTGTAATATTTATCATTTGTGGGCAACATATTTATATACTGATATGATTTGTGATTTGTAGATACAATGGCACGTAAGAGGTGTTTGAATTTGGAGAGGGAACGTAAGAAAAGAAAGAGAGATCAAAACAACAGAAGGTGTCCTTCACGACAAGTAAATGAAGTTGGCAGAGGATCAGATGAACCAGATGTCTCAGTCTGCAGAGAAGAATACCCAGTACAGTCAAACAGTAGGGTGAATAAGAAGGGACGGATGCTTCGAAATGATAAAGATGTCCAGGAATATTATTTGGGAGAAATGTCTTTGTTGTGTGAGTACTGTAATGCGAGGAACTTTGCCTGTGAAAAAGTACAAGTGGGTTTACTATTTGTTGTCACAAAGGCAAAATAAAATCTGATATTGTTTCCCCTATTGAGGTTCCTGAACTCATACAGAAGTTAATTACCAAAAATGATGAACAATCAAGACATTACTTGAATAACATTAGAAATTATAACAATGCTCTAGCATTTGCCTCTGTGCAAGCAAATATTTCAACTTTCAGAAACCGTGGGCCTTTCTGTTATAAAATTCATGGACAAATGTACCATTCAGTGGGAACACTACATCCCAATAATGACAATCCTCCAAAGTACGCAGGTCTCTTTATTCTAGACTCGAACTCAGCTTTACAAGTCAGAATGAATTTAAGTAGTAATAAGGAATGTGACACTGATTTAATGTCTTTACTGATGCACATGCTTCACAGTGTCAGTCCCTATGAGAAATTGTTTAAACATATGGTTCAGTGGAAGCAAATTTGAAGCAAACCTGTTCTGATTCTGTTCCTACTTACCATTTAACTATTTCTGCGGACAATACTTTTGATAAAAGACGTTACAAACCATCCACAACTGGTGAAATTGCCGCTGTATTTCTAAGTGACGATGGAGCTTCCCCCAAAAATATTTCTTTCAAGATTCATTCTAAAGCATCTGGTCATCAGGTTAAAAGAATTTCTGCTCTCAACCCTCATACTGATCCCATGTCTTATCCATTACTTTTTCCATGTGGAGAACCATCGTGGAAGCTTGGGTTGAGTCATGATTCTGTCCATACCACCTCGGTTCGTAATGTTGTTACTCAGTTGCAGTACTATTCTTACCGCTTAGCAGTAAGAGATTGTTTCAGTATTTTACAGAGTTCTGGCAGATTGTTCCAACAATACGTTGTAGATGCTTACGCCAAAGTTGAGGGTTCAAGAATTGCATATGTGATGTCGCATCAGAAGCAACTAAGAGCTGAAAACTACAAAGGACTGATAGATTTCCTCTCTTCAGAAGATCATGAACGAGGTATACGTCCTAGAATACCAGTGGTTCTACCATCTACTTTCATAGGGAGTCCCAGGAACATGCTCCAAAATTATCAAGATGCCATGTCTATTGTAGCACGTTTTGGGAAACCTGACTTATTTATTACTTTTACTGCTAATCCAAAGTGGAAAGAAATAGTTGATAATGTATTTTCCTACCAAAAATCTGAAAATAGCCCTGATTTAGTTTCTAGAGTGTTTTATCAAAAATTAATAGCTCTGATGTCGGAAATTACAGAAGGGCATATCTTTGGTGTAGTCACTGCTCATGTGCACGTTATAAAATTTCAAAAGAGGGGTTTGCCACATGCACACATTTTAGTTGTCTTAAAAGATGAAGAGAAGATAAGAGAGGTAGAAGACATTGATTCTATTGTGATGGATGAATTACGAGATGTGTCTGTAGATCCACAACTGCACAACATTGTGAGTAGGTGCATGATACATGGACCATGCGGTTCTTTAAATCCGGCTGCTCCATGCATGGAAAATGGAACCTGCACTAAGGGTTATCCCAAAGAATTTGTTGCAGAAACGCACAGCAATATTAATGGGTACCCCGTATATCGAAGAAGAAATGACAATAAAATTGTAGTGCGTAATGGTGTTCAGGTAGACAACAGAAGGGATCGTGCCTTAGAACCCGTACTTGACGTTAAGATTCAATGCCCATATAAATGTTGAAGTCTGCAGTTCTATAAGGTGCATAAAGTATGTATTCAAATATATTTATAAGGGCCTTGACTGTGCTGCACTAAAAATTAGACAAAATGCAGAAAATGAGGCAACTATGTCAGTAGATGAGGCTTCTGCTCACATCAATACTCGCTATGTGAGTCCAGCAGAAGCAGTTTGGCGTCTCCACGAAAGGTATATGCAGAAGAAATCTCACTCAATAGAGAGATTACCGGTACATTTGCCACAGGAACATATTGTATATTTTCAAGTAGGAAATGAAAGAGAAGCACTGAATAGTGCAAATGCAAGAGAAACAAAGTTGACAGGATGGTTTGCATTAAATAAAACCGATGTGTTTGCAAAAGACATTCTGTATAAAGATATCCCAGAACATTACATATGGTGAAATAATAAGTGGCAAAAAAGGAAGAGATCGAGCAAGTGCATTGGAAGAATGTTCACCGTAAATCCTTCTGATAGAGAGAGATTCTTCCTTCGCATTTTACTTCTGCATAGAAAGGGGGCTTCATCATACGAGGAGCTTAAAACAATTAATGGACAAGAATGTGAAACTTTCTTCTTGGCTGCTAAAGCTCTACATCTGGTAGAGAATGATGAATGGAATGATTGTCTTGACGAAGCATCATTGTTTCACATGTCTCAAAAGCTGGGACAGTTGTTTGCATACATATGCGTTTTTTGCAATCCTTCAAACATCAAAGATATGTGGGAAAAGTTTAAAAATTATTTATGTGAGGACTTCAAATTAAGTCACAGTGATGAATTCAGTCGACATTTGGCTTTGTCTGAAATTAACAATATTCTTGAATCTCATGGTTTAAATTGTTCCAAACTCAATCTACCTGAACCTCTTCTGAATTTACAGCGCTCATCATTTGTGTTCAAAAAAGAAGATGAAATTCAGAAAGGAAAGGCATTGTATGCCTCTCTGAATCACGAACAAAAGACCATTGTAGATGAAGTATTAGGATGCATTAAATCTGGACATTCAAAATGTTGGTTTTTAGATGGCCAAGGAGGAACAGGAAAAACTTTCATTTATAAATGCATTTTACACATTCTTAGAAGAGAAACCAAAATTGTTTTTCCTGTTGCTTGAACAGGCATAGCTGCAATTTTATTGGAAGGTGGTCGAACAGCACACAGCATTTTCAAGTTCCCAATTCCTATGCTGGAAAATTCAGTATCTTCTTTGAGACCTAATTCGACAGATGCTGATAATTTACGAAAGGCACATTTGATTATCTGGGATGAAGTTTCTATGGTACAAAGAGTGGCATTAACTGTAGTAAACAAACTTCTACAAGATATCATGCAATCACAGGAACAATTTGGAGGTAAATGTATCCTCTTTGGTGGTGATTTTAGACAAATCCTTCCAGTTGTACGTAGAGGAAACAAGGTTACCATTTGTGAACAAGTATTAAAATCATCGGAATTGTGGCCATTTGTACATCAATAGAGACTCACCAGGAACATGAGTGCACAAGGAGACACAGCCTTCAGTGAGTGGTTAATTAAACTAGGAAATGGTACCCTTCCTATGTACGAAGAAATATCACCAGTTGCAATAGAAATACCACCCCAGTGTATTTACCGAGATGATTTCGTTACTCACATTTTTGATAAATTGGTTGAAGGTGGAAATAGCGAATATTGTTATAATAGAGCTATTCTATGCCCCAAAAATGAAGATTGTTTGATGATAAATAATCGAGTAGTAACAGAAATTATCAAGGGGGATTCAAAAACATATTTAAGCATAGATTCAGTTGTTTTAACTGAAAAAGAGTGACAAACACCTATATCCTACAGAATTCTTGAACACTTTAAATCCTTCAGGAATACCTCCACACAAATTGACATTGAAAATTGGTGCGGTTGTTATGTTGGTGAGAAATCTGGATGCTGAAAAGGGATTGACGAATGGTACAAGAATGGTAGTTAAAAGAATGCATAGGAATTTGATTGAAACAGAAGTAATTATAGCAGGAAAGACTAACTCGCAGACAGTACTCATACCAAGAATAGAATTAATGCCTTCAGACCCTACAATGCCATTTATGATGAAAAGACGTCAATTTCCAATCCGTTTGTCTTTTGCTATGACAAAAAAATCGCAAGGACAAACATTTGATAAGATAGGTATTTATCTTCGTTCACCAGTTTTCACACATGGTCAACTCTATGTAAGTTTTTCACGAGTAAAATCCTTTCATGATGTAAAAGTGGAAATTGTAAAATCCAGTGTACAAGGAGATTTCAATTGTAAATATTACACATCTAATGTTGTCTACAAAGAAATATTGTAAGATATTAATTTTACTTTAGAAACAATAGATAAGTTAAGGAGTAATGTACATTTAATATATTGCATCTTCGTTTTCTGAAGAATATTAGTTAACGTTTCACCTATGTTGACTCTTTCTTCTGTAAAGGGAGCACAAACATTTTTCACACATAAAATTGCAAAATGTTTCCAACAAGAACTACATTGTGCAAAGGAAGAACTGAAAAACTGGATAACCTTGCAATTGTCTCATGTTAGATTTAAGATTTATTTTATAAAATTAGCCACACAACTATTTGGGGGGATACATTATTTTAAAGGATGATGCATTCATAAACAGTGGATCTGTTGTGTAAATCTCTATTTCAGTAATTTTGTGGGTTACGTTTCACGCTCTGATATGCAATGTATCACATGAATATTATTGAGTGAATTTTAGAGGATGATGTATTTTTAACAGTGGATCTGTTGTATGAATCTCTACTTTGTATTTCAGTAAATGTGTGGTTAAAATGTTTTGCACTTTGATAGGCATATTTCACACAAATATTGAGTGAATTGGACACACTTTTATTGAGTGAATTTTAGATAATGTATTTTTAACAGTGGATCTGTTGTGTGAAACTGTTTCATTAACATTTTTTCACACACAAAATTGCAAAATGTTCCCCACCAGAACTACATTGTTCATAGGAAGAACTGAAACATTGGATAACCATGCCATTGTCTCAAGTTAGATTTAAGATTTATTTTATAAAATTAGCCCCACAACTATTATTTTAGGGGAATGCATTATTTTAGAGGATGAGGTATTCATAGACGGTGGATCTGTTGTGAGAATCTATTTCATTAATTGTTTGGTTAAAACGTTTCGAACTTGAAACGTATATTTCACACAAATATTGTGTGAACTGGACACACTGTTATTGAGTGAATTTTAGAGGATGATGTGTTCTTAGACAGTGGATCTGTTGTTTCGTGAATCTGTTTTAATAATTGTGTGGTTTACAACATTTTGCACTTTGATATGCAATGTGTCACATGAATATTATTGAGTGATTTTAGAGGATGATGTGTTTTTAGACAGTAAGGCTCTTTCATTGAGTCGGTTAAAATGTTTCACACCTTGAGATGCAATGTTTTACGTGAATATTGACTGAAATAACGTTGTTAACAATTAATACAATCGCTTTTTCAGCGTGGAAAAAATAGTAGTAGCTCATGTTCAAACATTACCATATTCATTATAAATATGATGTATTGTAACATTCCATACACATGAACTTTACTCTCTCATATTTGTTGTAACTATATATTGAATTAAAATATTTAAAGAAAACTGTAATAAATATATTGTAATTGAATTGGGAAGATTTTTTTGAATTTGTGAACATTTCAATCCTTTTGAAAAAGAGTTTTTCTTCTTTAAGACATTTCTTAGTTTTCAAGGTATTTTCAATGTAAAGTGAAAGTTTATTTCTTTACCTGATTACTTAACAAATACAGAAAAAAGAAACCACTCATTTAATGAGCGGGTATATCTCTAGTAATAATAATAATAATAATAATAATAATAATAATAATAATTATAATTATAAGTATAATTATAATACTTGTCGATGTTGCAGTACCTTGTAATACTTGTCAATGTTGCTGTACCTTGCGATCAAAACGTCGTTACCAAGGAGGCAGAGAAACTCTTAAATACAAGAGTTTGGAATTCGAGATCAGCCGTAAAAGCACAGGTTATCATAGTTATCGGAGCTCTGGGATTTGTTCCGCAAACTTAGTGTAAGAACTTGTCTAAACTCCCAGGTAATTCAAAAGACTGGGAAGTGCAAGAAATCGCTTTATTTGGAACAGCCCACATTTTGCGCAAAGTATTGTAGAGGCACCGACAGTCCCTAGATCTACTCCTTAGGTAGCTGGTTGCAACATGGAGTAGATTTTGTATTCAGCCGATACATAACATCTTTAGTCGTGAGTTAGAGGAATAATAGTAATAATAATAATAATAATAATAATAACAACAACAACAACTACTACTACTACTCCACCTAGGGAGTACACGACCTTGCAGTTGGTGGTGGTGCTTAAGCACCCCCGTGATCCTGAGAGCTATGTCAGTGGTAGCCTAGCTACCGGTAGGGTCTCCCTTGCTGAATAGGTTGAAGGTGAGGTGTCAGACGAAGAAGTACTCCATTTCAAGGATAGTGAGAAGTAGGTACAGAGGGAAGGGTCATGAACCTTTGGACTTAGTCGTCCCATGTAGGGTACAAGAGAGAAACTAGTTGGCACACCAGACCACTGATTAGAGCGAAGGCCCGAATCTTGCATTAGCCAGCAAAGGAGGCTGCCTTCAGCCGTCAGTGAAAATACCGTAGGGTTTAGTAAAGCCGACTAGCGATCTGAGGGACCCCTTGCTGGGCCCTGCGGGGGGATGCCCCGAGGCCACTGTGGGTCGCAGTAACGGATGGCAGGAAACAACCCGAGGGTTAAGTGTGATCTGTGAACTCGAACTTGCGTCCTGCGAATCTTCACTTAAAACCAATGAGCAAAATCGCTAGAACAGGCAATGTAATGAATCTTGTCTACCAATGTCCCATACCTGCTCACAAACAGAGCTAATGTCATTTTGTAGACGTCTGGCTATCCCACGGATGTTAGTCCCATGGACACAAAACCGGGAGTAGCTCGAAGCCATCATCAGAGATGGACACGGGATGAATTGAAGGAGGTGATTTGGTGCTTTTACTACGCAAAAACGAAAAATGGTGGCTCAGAAAGGGAAGTTTTCAAGGTATGGAGAGAGCAGAACCAAGATATGACACCTACCCTTAACTAAAAGAAGCTTGCCAGATACATACTCAGACGGTGCATACTCAGCAGTGAAAATTCACATCAGAAGAACTTGCTGACATTCAGAGAAATGCAGAGTATGTTCTTCGATCGAACTGCCCACATGACGAACGTGTAGAACTTGAAAACGATGGTCCTGTTGAAGGTTTATCTCTTTTCAATGAAACTCACATCAGAGGTGTAAGTTCATCTGGCAATGAATTATACTATAAGGACATAATGCGAAATCTTCTCCACTGCGACATCGAAAGAGTCCTTCAACTTCCATTTGAATCACGTGCATTGTTGAGGCGAATATAAAAAATGCCAAAGCTAAGAGAGTGATAGAGACAGTGAATTCTGTCGTAAATAAGTTGGTACAGACTCCAGGTAGAGATCTAGAAATTATGAAATCAATCACATCGTGTATGCAACTGGATATCTGGTATCGCAGATAATTTTGGGGCCAACCAAGAACACCGACAAAACAGAGAGCAAAAACAGAGTAAACAGCCCTGTACCCCTATGGACGAAGAGAATTATGATAGCCTCCACTTGGCGTGAAATATCATTCTTAGCTGAGGCATCTTCTAAATGAACGCATACCGGCAAAGTTCAACGAAAGATATTCAATGTTGAACAAAAATACCAAATTGAAAGTGAAACAAGCAGTCTAATTGTAGTTGAAAAACTAAAAGAGAAAATTCAAGCATGGGCTCAGCGAATTAGACGATACAAACGTAGAAGAGATATCCATGTACAGAACCGATTGTTTGAAACAGATGCAAAGAGATTCTATCGCAATCTGACTCAAAAACCTAATGGCAATCCTTCGAAAGATGAAGCATTCTGAACGGGAATTTGGGAGCAGAGCAGATCCTACAACGAAGACGCATCTTGGATTCAATCTTAAGTTGATGCTGCCGATGAACTTGCGAAAACATTGGAAGATGTTCACGAATTCTCGGAAGAGGACCTCTTCTAAGCAATTAATATCATGGAAAACTGGAAATTCCCCGGGATTGATAAGATCCAGACTTATTGGATTAAGAAATTAACAGCAAGGCTTGGAATGACTACCAAAAAAACCTTTGATAGTGTTCCACACGATTGGATTTTGAAGATCCTGGTGATATATCAATTTCACTCTACACTTATTAAATTTTGCAAGGCTAGTACGAAGTCGTGGAATACCAGGTTACTAATTCACAGCGGAAGGGAAGCAGTAGAAACCGGAATTATTCAGATCAACAGGGATATTATTCAAGGAAATTCACTATCCCCTCTGCTGTTTTGCATTAGTTTGATCACACTAATTAAACAGTTGTCACAAGCTGACTTTGGTTACAAGCTCTATGATGATGAAACGCCAGTATCACATTTGTTTTACATGGATGATCTGAAAGTGTTTGCTAAGAATGAAGCGATTCTCTCCCAAATGCTGTCTGTTGTGAATAACTTTAGCAATGGCACTGCATGAAGTTTGGCCTTGGCAAGTTTGCAAAAGTCAACTTAAAAAGAAGCAAACTGACAACGTCAGAGAGCAATGAAGTTGATTTGCACACTGTGATTCAAGATCTTGATCCAGGTAAAATTTACAAATATATGGGAATTGAAGAATGTGAGACCATCTCGAACGACACAATGAAAGAGAGAATTCTCAAGAAGTATTATAGAAGAGTGAGACTTGTCCTGTAGTCCGCTCTGAACTCAAGGAATAAAATATCAGCAATAGGTAGTTTGGCGGTGCCTGTAGCCGAATACAGTTTCGGACTAGTTGACTGGACTGACCAAGAAATTCGCATGATGGACCGAAAAACCAGAAAACTGCTAACAATACACCATGTTTCCCACTCTCGAGCTGATGTACATAGAGTTTATGTGTCACGTTAGGATGGAGGAAGAGGCCTCAGAGAAAAAGAAGCCATCTGGCACTACGCAATAGTCGGGATGCGAAAGTAGTCATCAAGAGGACCCTTTAATAAGGCAGGTCATAAAATCTGACCGAAGAACGTGAAACAAAGGCATTGTTAGTGTAGCAAGAACCATTGCGAACAAGACTCTGCAAGAAACGCAGAACGACAGAGACATTGAACTTCTGATGGTACTTAACATGAAATGTAAAATGGTACTTCACAAAAATTGTTAAAGAAATCGTGGAGAGACAAACCACTAAAGAATGGACAAGGTGCAGATCAATAAAGATCAATCATTTATGTGGCTTAAAAGGGGAAGAATGAAGCCAGAATCGGAAGCACTTATAATAGCTGCCCAAGATCAGGCGTTGAGAACACGACATTATGATAAAGCGGTTCTGAAAATTTCCCAAGATGATAAATGCCGCATTTGCCAGGATCAAGTAGAAACCATTGATCATATTGTTTTAGCTTGTCCAATCCTAGCAAAGACCGAATACCTGAAAAGACATGACAGGGTGTGTAGCTACCTCCACTGGCAGATCTGTACCGTCCTTGAAGTTCCAAACAAATGCCCCAAGTGGTACGAACACTCACCAAAACCGGTGACGCCTGTTGGATTGTGTATGATATTGTGCGATCAACAAACTCAAACTGATCGCATGATAGCGGCAAACAAACCAGATATAGTGATCCGGAATTTGGAGAAAAAATCGTGTTTACTTGTCGATGTTGCCGTACCTTGTGATCAAAACGTCGTTACCAAGGAGGCAGAGAAACGTCTCAAATACAAGAGTTTGTAAATCGAGATCAGCCGAATGTGGGGCGTAAATGCACAGGTCGTACCGGTAGTTATCGGAGTTCTGGAATTTTTTCCGCAAAATTTGTGTAAGAACTTGTCTAAACTCCCAGGTAATTCAAAAGACTGGGAAGTTCAAGAAATCCCTTTATTTGGAACAGCCCACATTTTGCGCAAAGTATTGTAGAGACACCTAGAGTCCCTAGATCTGCTCCTTAGGTAGCAGGTTGCAACCTAAGAGAAGATTTTATATTTAGCCGATTCATAATATTTAAGTCGTGATATAGAGGAAAATAATAATAATAATAATAACAACAACAATGGTAATAAAATATATATTCTGTGCGTTGTACACAGGTTTTATGCTCTCTTAAATCCTTAATTCTCAGTTCAGTTTGATGTAGCCCAGATTAAACTAAGAAAGTATACTCTGCTCGGAAAGAATTATATTATACCCGCCGAGAAATGCGTTTTCATCCAAGAATGAAATTGAATTTATTAATTAACCATAAAACATACCTCTGCATGTGGTGCATCAGCAACAGCCACAATTAAGAACGGTCCAATCCAAAAACGAATAATGCTACCATATTTTTGGCGAAATCCGGTAATAATTTTTGGAAGATCTGAAATGACATGAAATAAATTACATTTTACAAGCCAATTGAAATATATTCTTAATGGGATTATCATACAAATTATATATATATATATATATATATATATATATATATATATATATATATATATATATACACACATATATCTTGTGACCGTACTTACCCTTGTCGGTCTCTGGGGATGCACATATCATAAACTTTTTGGTTCATTAGGGTACAGGAATTCTTTTAGGGGGATACTTTAATCAGCATGTCTGAATTCGATAATTCTATTATTACACAGACAAGGATTTATTGAGAATAACAATTCACATTTCAATTCATAACAATTCACAATTCACAATACTGGTTGACGCCATCTTTTGAGACTGACGCATCTGGTTGTGCTCTTGATTTTTTGAGATTTATCTACTATTTTTAGCGATCTGACTGCATTTTGTGTGTTTAAGTGCTTTCATTACTTGTTGCAGGTTAGCTGGAAATATAATTTTGGCTGTTTTTTTGCTCTAACCAAGACGAACCAACAGCTAACGAATTTTAAATATTACTGAACCTTAACGAACTTCAGAATTACGAGTTGGTGATCAAGTGTCAAAATCTATAAACAAATCAGTTTATTTTCGATTTTATATCACTGTTTTAACTTAATTACTGAAATATTTATTCTTTTTTTTGTGACGAGTGACTATTCAGTTTATTTTATTTTTGTGGCGAGTGATTATTCAGTTAATTTGAACGTTACGAGGACGGTGTATCGAGTTGTTTTGAATTTGTTTCAAATCTTATTCAATATTTTGAAGACAAATTTCATCTAATATCTTTATCTATTTACGGTAAAGTATAGTCGACATTGTATTAAACAGTTGCAGCTTAAGTCAACGAAAATACGTAACCGCATTGCCAAATTTCGTAAGTACTAGTTTTCTATAGATTTTGTAGTTAGCATACCTTCTCTTTCTCGTATCGAATCTTAATTTTTAATTTATCGAATACACATAAATCTTACACTTTTAAAATATAAAGCTAGGTGACTGTTGCTTTTATCTGAGTTTTCTTGTATTTATTCCAATTTTATCACGTACTTTAACACGCATTCGTGACATGGCTACTGTTCGTTCTACTCTTTTTACTCTCTACACCCTCAAAGCCGACCTTCTGAAAGCCTTCACACACGTAAACAGTAATTTAGATAAACATATCCGAAGGCTGGAAGAGGTCGTTCTCTACAATGACGGTTGGGCACAAGTAGGCAACACTGCGAATTTTCCGAACCGTGCACCCGTGACTGGACATAAGACACAGACACCACATCCAGTCGCAATTCAAAACAGATTTAGTGTTTTAGATTATGAAACAGATTTTCCTCGCCTTCCTGATCCTCACAACCCTTCCCTTCCATCGACAAATACATGCACAAACCAACGCAAACAGGCTAGGAAGCGTGTCAAAACCAAAACACGTAAAGCTTCGCATCCTAGCCCACTTGAAAACAAAGCCATTCCTACTGAGCCTAAAAAACAGGTACTTATTTTAGCTGACAGCCATGGTCGCCATCTTTCCTCCATTCTCAGTAGGAAGTTACCCCCCAACTACTCAGTCTCGTCTATTTTTAAACCTAACGGGAGGTTTGCAGACGTGACTGCAGAGTTGGACACTCACACGAAGACAATGACCAATCAGGACACAGTCTTCATCATCGGAGGGCAGAATGACATTAATTTGGGCGGTAACTTTACACCTGAACAACATGTAAACAAATTACAATGTGCCGCCCAAAATACTAATATTGTAGTCTCGACTCTGCCCTTCTGGTACAACAGGCCAACACTCTGCAGCGAGATTAAGCACGCAAACCAACAACTAAAACTGCAACTGAGAGAAACAGATGTAACACTTTTTGAAATGAATTTCCTCTCAGTAAAACACTTCACCCGGCACGGTCTCCACATGAACCTTGCTGGAAAACATGCAGTCGGTGAAAAGCTTGCACAATACATCATCAACTCCAGTCCTACGCAGCTTCCTGCCAAAAATCCATCCCTTTCACCTTCCTTACGTTCCCCACCCCCCACCCTTATTCTGAACCCTCTTACCCCCTCCTGTGAACCTACTCCCGTTTCTTCCATTCCCACTACCAATGACGCCTCTATTTCCTCACAACCTGTGACTGCTGGGACACATTACAACCTTCGACCACGCACTCGAGGTAAAAATGGAGTAAATATATAGCAACTACAGTCAGATGCAGCAGAAAAACATTCGTGTAGGTACTTGCAAAAAATGAAGATATTGCACCATAATGTTCAATCCCTTTCAAATAAAACTGAGTTTATCGAGGCAGCTCTACAGAGCGATTTAAATCAAATGGATGTTCTTTGCTTTACAGAACATTGGTTATCTCCTAATGAACTTAGCATTTTCCAAATTCCAAACTTTTACCTCGCAGGCTATTATTGTAGAAAAAGAGAATCTCATAAAAGTCCGGCATATGGAGGTTCTTGTATTTACGTTAAAAATAATATTGATTCTATCTCCTTGACGGAATTCAATGAGTATGCCGTTGAAAATGTTTTTGAAATTTCTGTTGTACATCTTCCTGTGCTAAAAATGATATTGCTTTGCATCTACAGGCCTCCAACAAAGAGAGCTGCAGATTACATTTTGTTCTTAGAAAAACTAGAGACAACACTAATCAAAGTCCTCAATCGGTCTTTTGAATCCATTGTTGTATGTGGAGATTTTAACATCGATTTTCTGGTCGAATCTTGCGAGAAAGAGCAGTTTCTTAACTTAATTAATTCCTTCAATTTAGATATTACAATAAAAGTACCTACACGGATCACAGTAAATTCAAAGAAGGCAATCGATCAAATTATAATTAACAAAACCATTACTCGACATGAAATTGAAACAAAAGATTTAGGATACAGTGACCACGATGCACAAATTCTTACCATTATACGAAATGCGAACAATGACACAATAAATAATACACGTATGAGTAGAGTGTTTTCTAAAAGTAAAATAAAATTATTCACTGCTTACTTGCTGCAGGAGTCATGGGACGCGGTTTATAATACTATTGATACAAACGATAAATATTATTCTTTTTTTCAACGCTTTCATTTCATTTTAACACTTGCTTTCCTCTTCAGAAAAGAAAATTAAATATTTCACGCAAAAACAATTATTGGATAACACAAGGGATTAGAACATCATGTAAAAACAAACGAGTTCTTTCTTTCATTTCTAAGCATCATAACGTATCTCAAGATTTCCTCCTGTACTTTAAAAAATACAAATCATTGTTAAGAAAAGTCATAAGGCAGGCTAAAATCATGAAACACGATCAGGATATTTTGAACTCAAATAACAAAACAAAATCAATGTGGGATATAGTAAAAAATGCGACCAAAGCAACTAGAAACCTTGTAGAGAATGTTGTTTTAAAAGATAACGATAGAGATGTGAACGATCCGGCAACAGTGGCCAGTCTCTTTAACCAATACTTTTCGAGAATTGCTGTCGATCTCACTAAGGGTTTTCAGCCACAAAATTCAACATCTGACGTTTCCCTAAAAGTCTTAGACACTATGTTCGTTTCCGAAACCTCTTCCTATGAAATTCTCAAAATAATCGGTAAATTAAAAAATAAATATTCGGCCGGTTTAGATGAATTTCCGGATTGTTTGTTAAAGACGTGCGCGCCAGCCATTATACACCCGTTAACTCACATATTTAATGCATCCTTATGCACCGGAATTTTTCCAGATATTTTTAAAACAGCTAAGATTAAGCCGCTCTTCAAAAAAGGCAACAAAAATGAAGTTCAAAATTATCGGCCAATTTCTCTTTTGTCAGTTTTTTCAAAAATATTAGAGAGACTTTTTTATGTGCGAATGGAAACCTTTCTCAATAAACACGACGCGTTTTCAAATTGCCAACATGGATTCCGGAAATCAAAATCTACTGTAACAGCCATTTTTTCTTTTCTTAAGGATGTTGCCTCATCATTGGATCAAAACGAAGCAACTATTGGAATATTTTTAGATCTTTCAAAAGCTTTTGACGTCATTGATCATAACATTTTACTTTCAAAATTACCTTCGTATGGAATCCGTGGTATTGCTCTAGATTGGCTATGTTCGTACCTTAAACAACGATCTCAGAGAGTAGAAATACCTTACTGGAATGATGGAACATTATGTACACACCTTTCTGGTTCTTTGCCAATTGTACGTGGAGTCCCGCAAGGATCGATTTTAGGCCCTATTCTCTTCCTATTATACGTAAATGACATGCCCTTAGCGATTCGAAACGGAAGAACAGTTCTCTTTGCGGATGATACAAATATTCTTTGCAACAAAGAAACCGTAAATAGTACAATATCAGACGTTTCAAATTGGTTCCGTAATAACAAATTAAAAGTAAATGAAAATAAAACAGTTTCAATGCAGTTTTCCATATCAAATAAAAAATTCTGTACTCCATTGAAAATGAACGATGTGCCATTGACTGATGTTAATGTAACAAAATTTTTAGGTCTATCAATTCAGTCAAACCTCAAATGGAATGCCCACTTAAATGAATTGAACACAAAATTAAGTTCATTATGCTACGCGTTCAGAATTCTTTCAAATTCCGTCAGCCTTCATACAGCTCGTTGTGTATATTTTGCCAACGTTCACTCCCGCCTGAGATATGGCATAATATTTTGGGGAAACACATCTTATAGTTCACAGACTTTCAGATTACAAAAAAGAATTGTACGAATAATAAGCAAATCCAACCCACGTGATTCTTGTAAGTCACTCTTTATTAATCTAGGAATTTTACAATTACCTTGTCTCCTGATTTACGAATCAGTAGTTTTTGTCAAAAATGACTTACTTAAGGGCGGGAATATATTTTCAGCAAACGCCGATGTCTATAAGTATAACACACGACGTAGTAATCATATTCACCAGGTGGCAGTATCAACAGCTCACTACAAAAAATTCACATACAATTCATGTACATTACTCTACAACACTTTGCCAGAAGACATTAAACGATTAAATTCAATAGAAAAGTTTAAGTCCCAAGTAAAATCTTTTCTGCTGCATAACTGTTTCTATACAATTCGAGACTATACCGAGCATCAAAAAGGAAAGTAGAATTAATTTTAACAATGATAGTTAATGTATTTATTTATCATGTGGACTGTATAATTTTAAAGAACCTGTAACAAGTATTGTACCACAATTTCTGGGTTGATGGCCCCCATCTCGATCAGGTTTTTCGTCCAGTTTCCCTGATCCTTGAGCAAATGCTGAGATGGTCCCTTGTTTTGCTTCTGGACATAAATGTAACTTCATTATTTGTGCACGTCCTCTGAATTTCAGTGGGAAATATCGTTATTCAAATTATCGTTTCTCATATTATCGCGGCAAAAAGTATTATTCTTTCATGAAGAACATGAGGGTTCAGGGCAGGAATTTATAGCTAATTTACCTTTGAAAATATATTTTATTATATAGGAGCGAATATTTTGTCAACAAAACTCGGAAAAAAACTCTCTTTTCTGTTTTCAAAATTCGACTAGAATATGGTTTAGGATAGAGACCACAGAATTATGAAAACGTGCACAAAATTCACTTCTCCCCATAGCTCGTCATACGCAGTTTTTTAACTGTTTTTGACGTAAATAAAAAAAACACATTAATAACACAAGTAACATTACCAAGATGATCGTAGATCATTAATGAGTTCCTTTTTATAAAGATTTTTTATTCCCTGCAGGAGACGAAAAGCCGTTCCGTTTCCGCGTTGGAGAGGTTCCGTTTAATGCTGTTTAAATGCCGTTTAACTTCACGGGCCTAAGAAATTTTCCGGTTAAGGCAGATTTCCGGCTTGTACAGGTTCCGGTTTAGACAGATTTTACTGTATATATATTTACAGTATATATTATATATATATATATATATACTGTATATAAATACAGTATATATACAGTAATATTATATATTATATATATAATATATATTATATATATATTAATATATATATACACCATTTCTGATAATAAGTCAGGATTTATTCCAACGAAAGATTCCCAAATAAAGGAAACATAATTACACATGAAATCCTAGAAATGATCGTTTCAGATACCTTTCAGAAACTATTCAACAGCAATTTATTCAGGCCTGTGCAAATGGGATCCCACGCAAATTTACTGGCCATACCACTTACTGCTAATTCACACACAAATCTAACATCAACTTTGACTCAAGTCTTTAAACAATTATTTACACAAAAATTACCCCTATGTTCGTAATCACATTTAACATAATTCCCTATCCAAAATTCTTAAATCTATTTTACACAAGAAATCCCTCATTGAAGAAGAAATATTACACGTTATCAGAATTTGATTAGATTTTAACTCCCCTCTTTGGTCATTGACTTGGAAGATGGAAAATGTCTAGTAAATTGCAAATAGCTCCGTCACTAGTTACTTCCCCTCCCCAGTTCTCGTGACTAGTTCTGGTTAAATAATACGTCTTCTCACAGTTCTACTTTCTCACTATGCCCAGAACGAAACCTTTCAATACTCAACGTTCACCGTCTTCTCACTCCAGCCAACGGGACTGCCGCGAAGGTCACACGCCCTCGCGCTGTCGCCTCCTTGAACACCCAGCTGCTGTGCAGGGCCAAGGGCGAGTTCCCAGCGGCCGCGAGTCCTCCCGCGACGCCTCCACAACACGACCTTCCACGATCTTCCGTCCTTTTCGCTTCTTGTCCGCTTCGTGAATTTGAATATTGTTCATGCGCTCATGCACTGGAACGCGGCCGTTTACACGAACAGTTGCTTTATCAAAGTTCTCGGCTCGCACCAATTACCGGGTAGTAATTGCCTAATTAACTGTTTTTGACTCACTTTCTAAAGCTCGGAATTGTACAGCATGACTATTAATTCACAGTTCAAATTATATCACGGCATCTCGAAGTATCGCTTTGCTAACTAGCGAAATTACTGCACCACGATAACGAGCACTTTTTCTCCACAAGTCCTATAGTCTTTCTACTGATCTAGAATACGACCGTTCAGCACCGCTGCCCAGACAAGAAGAAGGAATTTTCCTTCCGGTCAAGCCGCACCTCCCCTCCTTTCTCCTCAAAATGACGCGAGGGGGGGTTTGCTCCCTTATCACTCTTGGCCGATACCCCCCCTGGTCAGTTACCGCTGCCGCTCCGAACGCGCCCAGCTTTGCGCGGTGGTTCAAATTCATCCTCCGTCTCTTTCGTGTTTTCTTCGGAAATTTTCTCCGTTATTTTCCACTTTCCACACTATATATATATTGAAACGAATTGGTATCACGGAGGTGATAACAATGCGTTTCGATAAACTATGAATTCAAACTACGCGGCAGCGGCCGACGCGCCTCGGAGCCGTGTAAGGGAGAGAACCGGAGCCGGAGTCGGTTCGGCGCGAGGGGCCGACGGCGGCAAGGCGCAGGCAGTAAGAAAGAGAACGTCCTAAGGTGCGGATGAGAACGTCCTAAGGTGCGGATGTGCACGGTAGTGGAGAAAAGTTTCGGGAATGCAAACGCGCGAGGGGTGACCACAAGTTCCTCGGATGACGACGGATGAAGTGACTCAGACTGTCGATAGTGAGAGTAATGCACTCAGGTGTGGTGCCGCAGAATTAGGAAAGTTTGGACGGCATAAAGTAAGTAATGGATGCGGCATTGTGATTCGAGAAGTGAGGCAAGACACGTCGACCAAGAGATCGTGATAAAGTGATGGAAGTGGGACCGAAAACGGAACAATCCATCCGTGGTCGAGCTGAATAATAGTGAATCCGGTGAGCCATAGACTAGAATAATTGCTGGAGTTGAAATTTGCGGGCGGACACTGAAGTAACGTTGCAGCAACGTTGGATAGCACGACAACGACCGGGAGTGGTGGTGAGAGTGGTGGCGGAGGGGCTCCGGTCTCCCGAACGCAGCCGAAGCTAACGAGTCTTCCCGAAGGGCATGGCGGCGAACGGCGCGTGGACAGCTGGCGGACGAGGCGAGCGACCAGGGCGGCGTGGCCGGACCTCCCTCCCCTTTCGTCGGCCCTCCCGGCGAGACGAAGAGGCCCGAACACATCAGCCCGGTGCCGGCTTGCCAGCGGAGGAGCAGTGGAGGGATACGGTTCTCAGGTTGGAGCGGCGCAGGTAGAAGGGTGGGAAGGGTAGCTAGGGAAAGGCAGTTTGCCCTTGAGCAATGTTGATTTTTGATCGAGGTTTCTTTTATTGTGTTCTAATGAAGCTAAGCATAGGATAAGGAATATTAAAAGCCACTTAACTGTAAAACAACTATATCGAGGTTTCTTTTATTGTTTTTTAATGAAGCCAAGCATAGGATAAAGAATATTAAAAGCCACCTAATTGTAAAACAACCAGATCGAGGTTTCTTTCGTTGTTCTCTAATGAAGCTAAGCGTAGGATAAGGAATATTAAAAGCCACCTAATTGTAAAACAACTATGGGTATAATAAAAAGGAAACTTTGTCAACTACATTTTCTAGTGCATGCATGATCGTAACCAAAGCCCATTCCTGAACAAGCATCCCGGTCCCTTATATTTATACTTAGTTTTGTGTAGAGTCCATCCACGACTCGTTGCAATATATATATATATATATATATATATATATATATATATATATATATATACATATATATATATATATCGGCACCAATAAAATGGGTTTAGGGGTGCCACAAACCCCATTAAAACCCCATTTGAGGCATTTTTTGCCACTTTTTTAGAAAATAACAAATAAATATTATTTAATGTGGTTTTTATCAACAGATTTTAAGCTCAGATGGTCCCACGTTACCCCGCAACAAATGTTTAATCATCAGCTAATATTTTTTTTACTCAATCAGTGTGCCACATTAGCTCGAATATGGCCAATTTTACGTAAAAACCACAGAAATATACACTTTTTAATTGTCCAGAGCTCCGTAAATTTTCATCCAATTCAGATAAGATTAGAGATCAAAATCTTTACTTTAAGAACGTTGCTTTGCACAATATAACTATTTCACTGCAATCTGCCAAAATCGCGCTGCGCGCCATCACTGATAGCAAGGCTCATTTGAGCCGAACTTCTGCGACTGATTTCTTTATTCACTATGAGGCTGTATTGAAGATATTTGCAGAGACAACAAACGTATTTGGAAGTTACTAGGCTTTAAAAAAACACTATACGGCGTTTGAAAGCCCATGAGTTATTATTTTCCTAGTTTCGGTGCGTGCAACAGTGTCCATGTAGTCGCTATCGCTGCTCTGCCACACGGGCGCCGACAAGGGACAGCGCCACTGAAGGAGGCACACTCATTAATGCATTACCCTGTGTCAGAAGACCCAACTTCCTAGTTGCGAAATTACATAATCACGTTCAATAGTTAACTAATTGTAGCAAGAAAACTTACAAATAAACAGTAAATATTTAATATACGCTCGCAAACAAAAATTCTATCCCAAGTAGAAATTGCTGCTCCTTCAACAAGTGACGCCTTTGTGAGATCTTCCTTCTCGCTTATGTTTTCCAAAAATCCTCGTTCAGAGAACTGTCACCAGAATGTTTATTAAAGCCTCAAGAAAGAGTTCGCGTCATATTCAGCGCAAAATTGAAATCCACAATTGTGTAGAAATCAAAACTATTATGTTCAGTACTTATGTGTAGTGGTATTGTGTACGCCAGGATTGAAATGAATAAAATAATTGAAATTTATGTACACAATTTAATACTATTTTAAACATACGTTTGTAACATAACAGGTATTAATATTTAATATAAACTGAAGCAACAACTAAGAATTGAAAGAATTGATTTGAAAAATTGTTAGTTTTCTGAATCTGCAGCACCGTGTACTGCTAACATTTTAGGTGGTCTGATGCTTGCGCGTGGAAATATCAATAAATCATTAGCTGAGTTTTGAAATGCAGAAGAAATTTAAATAAAGAAGGGTGGCTTTTCAGAATGCATTAATGTGTTTGCCACCTTCACCAGTGGAGGCCTGGGCGACACGCGGGACCGGCCGGCGCAATGAAATGGTGACTGTTGCACGCACCAAAACAAAGGGGAGAAAAGTTCATAGGTTTCCAAATTCCATATAGAGTTCTTTAAAGCCTAGTAACTTCCAAACCCGTTTGCTGTCTCTACAAATATGTACAATACAGCCTGAATTGTGAATAAAAATCAGTCACAGAAGTGCGGCTCAAATTAGGCTTGCTAACAGTGATGCCGCAATTTTCGTCGATTACAATGAAATAATTAAATTGTGCGAAGCAAAGTTCTTAAAATAGAGATTTAAATTTTTAATCTTCTCCAAATTAAAATTATTTTCAATGAACATTTATGGATCTATATCCAAAATTTACGGAGCTCTGGTCAATTGAAAACTGTCTATTACTATGGTTTTAAAATTGGCCATATTCGAGCTAATGTGGCACACTGAGACAAATAAGTATTGGTCGATGATCACAAAATTGTTGCGGGGTAACAAGAGCGCCCCCTCAACCCAGAATCCGTTGATAAATATCACATTAAATAATACTAATTCGTTACTTTCTAAAAAGTAACAAAAAGGCCGAAAAATGGTGTTTGTGACACCCTTAAACCTATTTTAAAAACTGTTTTATTAGTGCCGATGTTGTTCTTGCATCAAAAACTAACTTTTTTCAGGAATCCATTGAATGCTACTTTTTCGATACAGCCTTATAGCCAACGCCATCGCCACAAGACGAAAGATAATTCGCGTTGCCGCTGAGTCTTGCCTTTTGGAGCCGATGGCAGTTAGGCTTTCGAGCCCCCGCTCTCCCTTCCCTAAAGCATTTCTCCTGCAGCTGAATAACGTCCATCCCCTCTTTGACATAGTGTAGCTCGCGAGCAAATTTTAGAGTTCGCGAGTCGGTATCGGTTTCGGAGAAGCTCGCCGAACCACGCACTGAATTTAGCAGGTCTGTCTTATGGGCCAGTAGACACGCTACAGTTTTCGTGCAGATGTTTTCTAATAAATTTAGTCTCCCGCCCGATTTTGCATTTTCGTAGGTTGGCTATACCTAATACAGGTTACGCTGACTTCGGCTCCATACTTTTCTTTTTTTTCTGCGTTGAATTGTCCACATTGTTTGCATTGAAAGTGAATTATCCTCAAATAGTAAGTGGTTGTGTGTGGAACCAAATTTTACGTTAGGATGGTTTTCTCTCGTGTCCCAAGAGAAACAGTGCTGACAGAAACATTTGCACAACGTAACACCTAGGCCGAGGGCTAGTACTTCCTATTGCGATGAATTTCGTAATAATATCATTTGATTTCTCAAAACGTTACTGCGTAATGAATAAAAGAAAAAAAGGTACTTTCGCAGTATAACTTCAAAACTTTAAAAAAACCTATGGCCACGAAAGTTTTTCCATAGGAGTGAGTACTAATTTAAACTTCTTTTATTAAAAAATTACGTCGGCAAGTGTCAACTTTTTTCCTATTTTTTTCAAGAACAGTGGTTTTTCTTTCATTTAAAGTATTTTTTGGTTTGGGGTACTTTTCGGTGATCGATCAAACAAATGTACTACTTTAATAATATGAAAACTTTTTTGTGTCGACATCACGCAAAACCTGGACGTATGGCGGGTAGTATCGGGTAAGGCAGCACAGGCGAAGACGACGTCAAGGAGCACGGTTTGGGCAGTTCGACGTTAAGGCAGGCCAGGGCACAACTACCCCTTTTGCACGTGTAAGCAACGAGCATAATACACGTCCTACAGCTCGTACTGTATGTCAGATATGCCAGGAGAATAATGGCTACTAGCTTGTATCAGTATGTAATGTGACATGTCCTACAACTCGTAGGGCATGTCTCAGATGCCATTCCAAAATCCCTGCCAATATCTGCAACTACAGTTCCCGTTACTTGCACTTTCATGTTTTTATGACACATACATATTAACAATACGAAAAATGTTTTTGAAGTATCCACATCAAGCACAATCTATTGGAGACGTAAGGAACTACTCCTGGTGGTACCATGGAAGCGAAGTTGCAGCGCATCTCTTGTGAGCAGTGTTGGATTGTGCAGTTAAATGCAGTTTGAAATCAAATTTACTTTTTTCATTGTGATATTTCACTATACATCTGAATTTGTATGAAAGCTTCATTTGAATACCTCGGGGCTATAACATTCTATGTCACAATACTTAAGTTCTGAGAAAACGGAGAGTGAATGTTTAGGCATTGCTTTCTACACAAGGATAAAGAACATTAATTTACGAATATCACTGCCATCTTGCAGCGAATCTTTAAAATAAACCCCAACATGTAGATACATCTATGGAGCGTCAAAATACACTAATATTTCAAATTGATCAGAAATGTGGCATAGCATGTTATTGCCCTAAAGTTTTCATTTCAAGGTTATAGCAATGGTGATCGTGATGAAAATAGCAGGGTAAGACGAGCAGAATGGTTCAACACAGGGAGCAGTGTGTGGAAAGGAGCAGGGTGATTTGGGCAGTTCGGCGTTAGGCAAGACAAGCCAGAGCGGGGAGACACTATAGACAGAAATAATTCTCTTTCCTGACTGAATAGATGATTGTGATAAATAAATACCAGGCCAACTAAAATTGAATTTGGCTTTAAACTTCCCGTGCGATTCAATGACACGGGTTTCCACCAGTGGTTAATATTAGGAGTGCCCGATTAAATCGCACATTACGCAGACGGTTCAGATACTGTTGAATAAATGACGGACATATCATTTTGGAATTCATTCGATCAATTTGGTATCAATCACTGAGCGATGAATAGAATAAGGAATTGTCGGAGAGTGTGGGTTTGTTCGTAAGAACGATTTTGCCATCGCTAATTCAGAAAGCGTTAGAAAAGCATTAATTAAGGGATAGAGACAGCAGGCATGATGGAGTCGCGTAAATAGAAATTTACTACTGACGTAGTGCAACTCGGAACTTCACATCTTTTTCTCTCAACAGCCTTAGAACTTTTTCACCTGCAGTCTTATTCCCTCTTTATCGCATATCTGCTATTCTTCGTCGCAAAGTACTTCATCTACCCTCCCCAAATAGTGTTCGCAAAGTCAAAATTCATCCGGTTATTGGTCAATGTATGTTTTGAAGCTGTTACTTCTTTCGACTTTGTCCACCCTCTTTGAATAAAGTGAACATTAACCGGCTAATTCGAAAATTATTCAGATACGCACTAAACCCGAAACACACTCGTATGTAACTCACCTATGCCGTTCCTTCCTCCTTCTAGCGCATTCCCAATGAAAGGGAGAGGCGTGGGTCCAGGAAGAGACGACACATGTCGAGCCCTTCCAGAAAAAAACATCACATAGTAAGGCAGCAGAATGATGAGCGCCACTACTGCTAGTCCCATCACCACCGTCTCCAGCATCTTGTCATTCAACGCCTGAAATTAAAAGGATGAATATTTAATAAATTGTGGTATTTTAAAGCTTATTAATATTTTGTTAAAATCAATGCAATGATCTCTTCGAGCATTCATGAAAATACAAATTTTTCAAGCAATCAACAAAATGAATGGGTGCACTCTAAGCAAACGAAGAAGTCGATTCGAAATTCCATTTGAGTGCCGAAGCGTAAATTCATATCGAAGACATATAGTGATATAATTTGGTCAAGTCAGTTGCGACTCCTAAGTCTAAAGGTGACGAAATACCAGCAAAACGCTTCAATACATTTGTAAAGTACGTTTCATTTGTGAACAAGTTATAAATAAATACTGGTTTCAGTTGAAATGTACTGTCAAGCAAATTGTTGGTAGAATTATTCTCGTATTTTACACTCCAACATGCCATTACAATCGCATTTCACATTACCGATTTCGTTCTAATAATATTTTTTAAGGCAAATAAAACTTATTTTAAAAATCACTGGCTACAGGACAACAATTATATTGAGTGTACCATAAAGTTTAAAATGTATGCGCACACGGTTTGTCTGGGCTTTTAGTAACTATTCTAACGCCAAGTCAGATTTATCACTTTTTTATAAAGCCTTTTTATCTTGTTCACGACACAATGAAGAAGGGTTCTTCAGCAAAACGCTTGGGCTCGTACAACTGTAAAGTCACTGTGTACGACAATATTGATGGTAACATGATTTCAATGCACAAGGCACGGAATGCGGTATCGACTAGTGCTTTGTATGGGGGTTAACACTTTCCAGTAACTATCATCAGGGAGGAGGCGGACACGTGACCCAAGAATAACAGAGCGGCGCAGTCCTTCTATTTGCTACAATTTTACATGAAGCTAAGCTACTTTATTTGTTCAAAAAATTATTAATAGTTCGTGTTTTATAGTGACCTAATTTGTATGCTAAATTATTAATAAAACCACACTGGAACAACCTATTTGAAGATTGAAAAATATTATAAAAATTGGCAATGAGAAAGTACTTCAATTTTCCTCAGTCGATGTTTTCATTTTAATAAATACGTATCACTTTATAACTTTTGAACAACATATCGTATGGCAATAAAACTGTGTTCCTTGTTTCTTTAAGATTATGAACACACTCTGCAAATTATCACTCACTCTGCAAAATTTGTGGTCAGGCGAAAGAGCAAGCCACACGGCCTGAACTTCGCCGCCAATAATGGCATTTATTTTATTATCAAGCTTGAAATTGTAAATACAAAAATAATCATATAAATTCACTACATAGAATTCTATCTTTGAAACATGAAAAATTGAGCTTGCGAGAAATTTTCCTTTCATTTAACCGGAAGAGTGCAAGCGAGAAAATGTTAAAAAGGAGTTTGAAATTATTTTTTGAATTTGGTTGGAAATCTCTCAGTTTTTTCTCAGTTTCGTGTTTGTGAAGGTTACAAGGGCGCGCGCTGCACTGACAATTATTTTGCGAATCTGGGCGGGCAGCCGTTAAAAGTCGAACAGTTTTTTATATAAAATAGATGGGATGTTATTTTTCCTTTTTCAAACGAGTATGTAACGCTCACGCCAAAGTGTATTTTTACTTTATCACACTTACTTAGTAAGAGGATAAATTATTGTAATCGCGCTCCGAATTTTCGGCAGTAAAGATCTTATTGCGGACCCTGGTAAAGAAAAAGACGCTAAATACTGTTCGTAAATATAGAAAACATCCTTTAACACATAGTGTAACCAGAAGTTAAAATTTGGGGGTCCCTGATAATGCAAAATAAATTGGCGGCAAAACGCTGTCATGTTTTGTCATGTTTGTGGTCATGTTTCATGTCAGTTTGTGGTCATGTTTCAGGTCATGTTGTTGGCAGTGGCGTAGCCTGATTGTTGGCTTAGGGTATGTAACTCGAAAAATGAGAAAATTATTTAAAACTCGTAAATGTTCCTTATTCCCTATTTTAATACGTGCCCCAGTTCATTTCGGACCCATTAGAATGAGCGTAATTTATAAAATGGAAAGCAATGATCTTCAACTTGTATAGTAAAAAAACAATAGGAAAGAGAATATCAATTAATTCACAGTCACGTAACGAAAAACAGTTGACAGTAGTTCTTTGCTACTTACATCAGGGATTTCATCCAGTGTCGATGAGACAAAAGTCTTAAGAAATTTCATTCACGAGACATTACCATGCTCACACTTGAAATCTAATCGTTCTGAATTTCTGGTGAGGTTGCATGAAATGGTGGAATTTTCCATATCATCCTTGAGAGTTTAATCATATTTCATTATTTCATTTATATATTCTATGAAATTTTTTGTATTTGATGATCCCCTATTATCATGGCCACAAAATGCAAGCCCTTGTCTCCCAAAAAGTATACAACTCGAATGAAGTGTGATAAAATTTCCCTGTTTTTCCTTATGTTACTGTTGTATTGCTCAATAAAGTCTGTGCCGGCTATTTAATAAAATTTTATCTTCTTAGATTTTCCGAACATTTTTTAGCGGTTTCTCACGTGCTATATTAGTGTACGAGTACTTATGTGTCTTGATAAACTTGTAAATATTATTCAAATCTGCGTAAACACTGAAATCCCACCCTTTTTTTCTTTTGAGAACATAAAAGAAGTTCAGTAACATAGTGTTTTAAGACTTTTACATCCTCATATCCATGATTCATTATCACAAATTTTATTATAAAATGTCGCTGACATTTTGTAATATTCGAAATGATACTGAGAGTAAGTTTTTGACAGAATACTTTAATTATATTTTCCTTTTCAGAAAATGTTAGTCTGCATATTTCTAGTTTTTAATTTGTCCACGGCACAAGACAATTCCATAATTATGTGCACGGTAAAATACGATTTCATAATTATATAGACTCTTACTTGGATCGCGTTGTACTCGCCATTCCTCAACACAGATGTGGATTGCACGGTCACGGACCCTTGTGCATTCAACCACGACAATCCTTAACCTAAATTGGCTACAAATATATATATAAGATATTAGTGTAGTATCAAGGCAAAAGGTTTCACTGTAAACAGAGAAATTTTATTCACCTTTTTGCAATTACATTATTACGCAAAACTATAATACTTTACTCTCACCTGTAAACAGAGAAACGAGAATTAATCCTTATTACTACCGCTTCTCTAGCTTCTCTATTTACTTATCTTAAATACAATACAACACAATATAATAGACTTTCTCTCCGCATTCCTTTGTCCACCTATTATCGCACTTCGTCTGTCAACAACGAAACGCTAAGCGTTGGAAGCGCGGTATATTCAAATTAAAGATAATATATTTTCTTTACATCTCCCCTCCCCCCTCGGGGTGAGACATATAAGAGCATTTTGATTTCGGGTATATTCTCTATTCTTCTCCTGCTTCTTCTTTTGTGTCTTCCTGTCCTATTGGTATGAGTTTTGATATATGGAATAAACTTATTTGTGACTTCACATTAGTCTTGATTTTGTACAGAGACTTTGATATTTTTTCTATTATTTCAAATGGTCCAACTCTCAGATGGTCAAGCTTTTTTCTATTTAGTCTGTTTCCGTTTTCTATATATACCATGTCTCCGACATTATACTCATAACATTTTCTGTTTTTATCATAAAGATTTTTGTTGTAGTTATGTGATCTTGTGGACCTTTCGAAAGCTAATTTTCTATCATTGGTCCAATCATCTTTGTTTTTTTGTCTTTTTAGTTCGTCTGGTATGACACTCGTGTCCGTTCCATTCAATAAATATTCTGGAGCAAAACCAGTAACAGAGTGTTCAATCTTATTATATTTATCTACACATTCTCTAGCAACCGTTGTCCAAGCTCTTTTTTGTTCGGTTTCATTTATTTTACATCTGATTTTATTGACTAGAGTCTGATTCAGTCTCTCGTTCAGGCCGTTTGAAAATGGTGCATTAACTGCTGTAAATATTAGTTTAATGTTCATTTCTTCAAGAAATTCTTTAAATTTTTTTGAATTTATCCCCGGGTATTGGTCCGTTAGTATAATGCCAATTTTATCTGTTTTTCGACACGTTCTGAACGAGCTTGATGAAATCAGTGGCGTTCTGTGTCTTGGATGTTAAAATAAATGCATATCGTGTGTAGTGATCGACCAATAAGTGGAGGTATTTTTTTGTTGATCTTCGTCCTCCAAATCCGCCAATGGTGTCTATAGACATGATTTCAAATGGTTCAGTAGCTGGTCCCAAGTGGGACATTAATCCAAATTTGCCTTGGCTTCTTGTTTTATTTTTTATACAAATGTCACAATTTTTACATATTTTTTTAATATTATCTGTTAGATTCTTTGATGTAAAGTAAGGGCATATTCTGTTCATAGTTTGTCTAATGCCTGTATGGCACCATTCGCTATGTATATCTCGTATCAATTTAATACTGAATTCTTCTGACAAGATTATTTTTTCTTTATTTCGGATTTTTTTATAAAATATTCCGTTCTTTCTTATTAACTTTGGTTTCATTTTTTGTATTATTTCATTGTGTTTTTGGTCCGTTCTTATTTCATCTATTTGTGTCAGGTTTACTATTGTTAGAGCTTCTTCAGTGTTTTCAATTGGTTCTAGTACCGGATTTCGGCTTAAGCAGTCAGCTTCAGCGTTATCTTTACCTGGTACGTATTTTATTTGGAAGTCATATTGTGACAGATAATAGGTTAATTCACCTAATTCTTCATCTGTTCTCGCTTTTATGTTCAGATTTTCAAGTGGTTTGTGATCCGAGTATACCTCAAAGTTTCTTCCAATCAACCAGTGTTGCCAATATTTTACTGCTTCTTTGATTGCCAGACATTCCAGATATATTGCCTTCTTTCTTTTTTGAGCTTCATTCAATTTCTTTGAGAAATATGCTACTGGTTTTTCTTGTCCATCTCTTTGTACTTGCTTTAATATGGCCCCAATTCCTTCAAGCGATGCATCTGTGTAAATTTTTATTGGCAAATCTTTATCAAATATTTCTAAAACTGGTTGAGAACATAATAATTTCTTTATTTCCGCAAAAGACTTCTCACATTCTTCTGACCACATGAATGTGACTTCTTTTCTCAATAGTCGATGCAATGGGTCTAATAATATTGAGCTATTTGGTATATATTTATGGTAAAAGTTGATCTTTCCCAAAAATTGTCTTATATTTTTTTGAGTTTTGGGAGTAGGAAAATTCTGAATGGCGATTAGATTATCTTTTATTGGTTTTACAGTGTTTTTCTCTATAATGTGCCCCAAGTATTTCACTGAGTTTGCAGCGAATGAGCATTTCTTGAATTTTAATCTAAATCCTTCTTGTAAAATAGCTTGTAATACCTGCTCCATATGTCCGATGTGATCTTCAAACGTTGGTGAATAAATTAAAATATCATCAATATAATTTTCTGTAAAATCTGTTAATTTATGTTTCTTTAATACGCTACTCAGGATTCTTTGGAATATTGCTGGTGCTGTTTTCAGACCAAACGGTAAACATGTCCATTGATAGTGCCCTTCTTGCGTTACGAAACCAGTTTTTGATTTGTCTTGAATTCGGAGTGGAATTGACCAAAAAGCAGAGTTGATATCCAGTGTTGTAAAATATTTACAGTTTCTAGTTTTGATTATCAGGTCATCTATAAGTGGAAAGGGTTGAGCTTGTGGTACAATAATCTTATTTAGATCTCTAAAGTCAATGCAGAGACGATTTTTCTTTCCTTCTTCTCTTTTATATGCAAGAGTTACTGGTGCCGCAAATGGGCTGTAAGATTCTTCAATCAAATTGTTTTCTAATAACTTTGCCACTTGTGTTTCTATTTCTCTTTTATCTTCTATTGAGCACCTGTATGGTCTTTTACTACAATATTTGTCTACTATCAAGTCGATTCTTGCTTCATAATTCTTTACTGTACCAATATCGAATTGGTCTTTTGCAAATACAGTTTTATATTTTTCGACTAATTCTTTTATCTTCATTTTTTTTATATTAGTGAGATGTTTCAGCTTGATCTGAAATTCATTTTCCCCTATGTGTTCATTAAAATGTACTGAACACTGGTTAATTTTATTATGTTCATGATCTATTACTTTCTTTTGTGATATTTGTAAATTCTCATCTTGAATTAATTTAAATTTTTTTATTATATCTAATCCTATGAGGAAATCTTCAAAATCATCTGTTTGTGCAATGAATACATCAATATATTCCTCCATGTCAAAGATTTTTATTTTCATAGTTACCAAACCGTTTGTATGTGTCACACCATTAACCGTTTTTAAAAATATTTTATTTACATCTTGTGTCTTGTACTTTATCTTAATTAATTTTGGATTTATTAGAGAGATTTGAGAACCTGGATCATATGTTCCGTTGACCTCTAACTCGTCTTCTAATAATATTTTGACTTTAATCAATGGTGTGGTTACTCGTTTTTTTGCTTCTGTATTTAGATTTACTTCTATCACTGAGTTGTTTCCTATTAGGCTATTTGAATTTCTTTCTTTCTTCTTAAACCAACACGAGTCTTCAGGATGATATCTAATACCTTTATTCAAGGTTTCACAATTTTTACATGGCTTTTTCTCTTCGAATTTCTTTTTGTTATTATATTTATGTTCTTTCATTTTTGCAAAATTATTTTGATTTACTACATGTTCATATTTTCTGATTTCATGCAATAATGCAGTAGAGTTCACACAATGTTCTTTATCAATTTTATTTCTGACAAATTCAGGTAATCCTGCTGCTATAAGCAACACTAGGGTCTTTGAACTAATTGCATTGTCCATATCTAGTAATAGCTTTTCTTTCCTCATAGCATATTCAATCAATGAACCTTCTTTATATCTATAATATATAGCATTCATATCTGGATCCCATCCTTTGTCTGCAAAGGACTCTAAAAACCTTTCTTTCCATTCAGACCATTCAGCTTCAATTGTTAATATTGTGAGGGTTGCTGAGTGCCAATCTGAACAGGACTTGTCCAGAAATAGTCTCAATATTTCAATTTTTGTACTGTCTTCAATTATATCAAATCTTTTACATTCTTTCTCAAATGTCTCTAGCCATTGGCTTGCATTTGAATGTTTAGATGTAAATTTTTCAATCATAAATTGATCTGTTATTTGTTTTAAATTAGGTTGACATTCTTTCTTTTCAGTGGATCCTACTACATCTGTTTTTATTTGTTGTAAATACGTGTCATTAAACATTATATTACCCTCTTCATCAATGTATGTCTGTTCCAATTCGTGTGTGAGTGTGATCCACACTGTTCTGTTTTGGCCTCGTTGAGTAAAACTTTTTTTCACTCGTCTAAAAACATCTGTCTTAGTCAGTTCTGTATGTTCAGTTACTAACCTCATATCCTGTGGCAACTCATAATGTTTATTGTCCTCTGCCATGATGGAGGTAATGGCAGGAATATTTCTTTTATTATCCTTCGGATCTTTCATATATTGGAATGTAAACTGCAGTCGCCGCGGCATTATAATAAAAAATTCTCGTTTTATAAGATATTAGTGTAGTATCAAGGCAAAAGGTTTCACTGTAAACAGAGAAATTTTATTCACCTTTTTGCAATTACATTATTACGCAAAACTATAATACTTTACTCTCACCTATAAACAGAGAAACGAGAATTAATCCTTATTACTACCGCTTCTCTAGCTTCTCTATTTACTTATCTTAAATACAATACAACACAATATAATAGACTTTCTCTCCGCATTCCTTTGTCCACCTATTATCGCACTTCGTCTGTCAACAACGAAACGCTAAGCGTTGGAAGCGCGGTATATTCAAATTAAAGATAATATATTTTCTTTACATATATTTACAAAATGCATTAAAATATGAAACTAAAACAAATAAAATTACTACGCTAATTAATTAACCTTATTCTCTTACAAACACCGAAGAAACCCATGAAATTTCGTAACATAAGATTTATTTCATTGACTCGCTGGATGTAATGGTTGCTTGTGCCCCTCATTAACAGCGCAGGCGAGGCTGCATTTCCGAGTGAGTCAACCACGTGAATAATCGAATCTTCAACGGCGCGAAGTTTGAATTATAAAGAAATATTGTGTAATACAAAATGAAAATAACAAATGGACAATTTACATTTTAAAGCAAAACTAACTGATATTGTCAGGGTATGTAACACATCCATGGACGCTACGCCCCTGGTTGTTGGTGTCATGTCACTCATGTATTGTGGGTCCCTGATAATGCAAAATCAATTGGAGGCCACCGCTGGCGCCTAAACCGTTCAGCTGATCACCAAAATTGATATTTCCCGATTAATTTGAACGAACTCGAGGCTTTGGAAGTTTCAACCGGATATTTGGAGCTTTGAGGGTACTTTACATGAAGCCTCAACATTTTCGAAATGTTCTTACTTTTTATTTATTTGTCAAAAAACAGTAAAAACTGTATATGACGTGTGGGGAAAGAAATTTATCTGCGCACATTTTCTTGAGGGCCAGAATTTTATTTAAAAAAAACGAAAAAAAAACGAAAAAAATGAATTTATAAAATAATTATTTTAGAAAAATAATTTTCAGGATTTTGATTTTCTAAAACCGTGTTGTGAGTCTGAAAACGCTCTGTTTTTCCTGAGAAATGTTTCCATTCGTAAGTAGAAAAGCCTTTCTAATATTTTTGAGAAAACTGACAAAAGAGAAATTGGCCGGTAATTTTGAATATCATTTTTGTTCCCTTTTTTAAAAAGTGGCTTAATTTTTGCTGTTTTGAAAATATCTGGAAATATTTCTGTACATAAAGAAGCATTGAAAATGTGAGTTAACGGATGTATAAAGGCAGGTGCACAAGTTTTTAATAAACAATCCGGAAATTCATCTAAACCAGATGAATATTTATTTTTTAGTTTACTGACTATTCTGAGGATTTCGTTGGGAGAAGTTTCGGGAATAAACATCGTATCTGAAATTTTTTGGGAAGTGTAAAATGTTGAATTTTGTGATTTTAGTCCCTTCGTGAGATCAGACGCAATTCTGGAAAAGTGTTTGTTGAAGAGATTGGCAACTTTTTCCGGATTACTCGTTTCTCTTTCATTATCCTTTAAAATAACATTCTCTACAAGGTATCGAGATGATGTGGTTGTATTTTTTACGATATCCCACATTGCTTTAGTTTTGTTGTTCTAAACAATAGCACCTGATTTTTTCATTAAACTTTGTCCTCAGGTAAAGTAAAGGACGCAAATGAGAATAGCGCAGATCCACATTTCATCGAAATCCCTGATTTTTTGAAAATAGCAAAAGTGTAATTTTTTGGCGTCTTCCTACAACTAGAATATCGAAGATAGAGATTTCATTCCAAAATGAAATGTCCCTTAAAGACAGATCTTGAATTTAATGTTTAATTTGTCGTGAATATTAGTAGTTTTCATGTAATTTTGCATGAAATATGGGCAGGTTAACATTTTTTCAAAACATTCTTTCCTCATACACCACTCCCAATATTTTCTTAAAATTTTTCCTCAAATGTAATAGGGGTCGGTAAAAATGGTGACAGTCCCATTTAGGGCCATCGTTCTGTTTTTTCGAAAATTGCAGAAACTATCAAATTGGAGACAGTGATATTTTCTTTAAACAAAGTATGTTGTAAAAATTCAACACTTTATACACAGTTTCTCAAAAAATTATGTCAGAACCACTTCATTTTTTCTTTCTCGCTACCGCTACCGCGGTATAGAGAAAATTTTGTAATGCACGAAAAAACGGCAAATTTTTGGCATAAAAACACTTATTATACGTCCCTTGTAACGAAAATGTGGATAATTCCAGTTGCTACATTTAGAAAAAAATTCTCTAATACGTTTTGTAGCCAGAATTCTTGTTTTATGGATCCTTGATACTGTTTACGCACGCTAGCGGCAGGAAGACCGCCCGCGCCGCTGGAACGCGGTGGGCCGGTCGCCCCTTCCTCCGCGCGCCGAAGCCATTCTCCCGTTAATCCCACCTCTCCTCTGTCCGGCCGCCGTCCCTAGCGAAGGCGGAGGCTCACTCCTTTGCGGTAGTCGGCTAAAGCCTAGCGCGCACTGGTTCGGTACGGCACGGACGGACAGGACGGACGGAATTTTTAAAAAAGTTCATTACATCGTTTCCCGTAAGGGTGCGCGCACTAGACCGTCACGGACGGGACGGGACGATCCGCACCTTCCGCCGTTTGCAAAAAGTCCGTAGGAAAGATCTTCTGGACAGTCCGACGTGTCGATGTCGTCATCGGCACTGTCGGGGCCAGAGAGTATGGGCGGGACGCCCATACCACCATTGCAATTGTGAGGTTATAGGAAGCGTGTGGAGCAAATTAACTATGTTGATCCAGAATTATCCAGAGTTGAAAGACGTGATATTTTTATTGAGTGTATTACCTTGTTAAGAAATGTAATTTAGTTGAGTAGCTAAACTATCTGAATCAAGGAGTATCATTTGGGAAATTTAAAATACAAGATATTATGCGAAGCTGTGCAGTCTCAACAAAACTTGGTTTAGTTATGCACGGTAAATGAATTATGACATATTTTGAAATGACACATTAGTTTATTAATAAATATAAATTATTTGTATATACCTGTTTTGCGTATATTGTCTTAACTAAGCCGATTATTTTCATGAGTTTAAAAATAAAGCAATGCAATTGTAATTATGTTCAATTTAATTGTATACAATTACAATATTTACCAAAATATTTATTTATATAGTATACTTTTAAAATACACAAATTTTCTTCATATTTATCACGATACGTACTAAAGTACTGAAATAATTTTTCATCTTCCACCAGGTCGGGATACAATATGTGAAATTCCCGTTCTCGTGTTCTCTTCTAGAGAATCTGGGCTTTCTTCGGTTTCTTGCCTCATTTTCTTTTTCCTTTATAAAAAATCAACGTATGCGATTGCTTCTTTACTTCAATTACGAAGCCGTCGCACTCAATACCAGTCACGGAGCGAGGTGCCAAACTGACTCAGAAACTGTCCGAAGCAGAGGTCCGAAGTGTCCGTTCAGTCGGCCCCGCCGTCCCGTCCCGGCCTAGTGCGCGCGACCCACACAAAAACAGCCGTCCGTCCGTTTCCGTCCGTCCGTGCCGTACCGACCCAGTGCGCGCGAGGCTATAGAGTTCGCACACAGACACGCAGTCAGGTCTGTTCCTCAGCCATGTGGCACTGGGATGAACTCCGCGTGGTCATTCGCTTAGTGACGGACGTGTGCTACGCCGGCAGTCGGCACTTGTGCCCTGCCACACATCAGCATGAGCAAAGCCTCTAACGGCATCACTCCATCAAGGGCTACAGGCTGCCCGTCTTTAAAAGTTTTCATTCGCACGTGTGCGGGGCGACTTGTGGAAACTAGACCACGGCGGCAAGCGTGCCTGGTCATCGTGGCCGGAACGGAGAATTCGCTCGGCTGGTGCAGAGCACATCATCACCGCATCACGGCACGGCTAGACTCCAGCCCCGGCAGCGAACGGGTCGAAACCAGCGCCTCCGCAACGCAGGTACCCGTTCTTGTGTCCAGGGTGCCATTCAAAAGACTTAAGTTCACAATCACAATCCAGTGATTGTAATTGTTTCATTCACTGTTTTGATTGCCATTTGTCATCATTAATTTTAAGACTTAGGATTAGGATTTTTATTAATATTTCACTGCTCGGGCCCGGCATGCATTTTGTATATAGTAGAATTTAAAATTGTTTATTTCTGTTTTTTCTTAGATTATAAGTTTTATATATTCCAAGAGGCATTACAACTCTAACTTCAATTTAGTCAATTAAATTAATTATCCTATCAGTTTTGCGTTTTTATATCTTTCGGGGTATGTAAAATGGGGACCGGAAGGGGAATAAGAGTTAAGCCTATATGTAATTTGAGGACCAACCCAGAAAAGGGTATACGTAAGTTGAGGACCGACTACCTGGCATTTCAGGTAAACGTGAAAGGTGACCACTGGCGTAGCATAGTGGAGGCCGCAGGGGCGGCCGGCTCCAGGCAGCAAAATTTCATAAATAAATTAATAATAATAATAATAACAATAATAATAATAATAATTCATATTTAGCCGTGATTTAGGGGAATAATAATAATAATATTAATAACAATAATAATATATTGTAAAAGTTTTAACATATTTTTGTCGCACCTACGATTCGCACCCATTGAAATGAGCAGGGAATCTTTCATTACTTACTCTGTGACGAATTCTTTAAATTAGTGTATTATAATGAAATACTGCTATTTGTAGCGACTGGCAACAGTCTGTACTGACTTATTTGGATTCCCTGTATTTTATTTTGTGCGTGGATTGTTTATGGCTAATATTCAGCGAGAATGACTCCTTTAATATAAAGCATAGTATTCAATATTGTATAATAAAACCTGCAAATTAGATTACAGTACGGAAAAGACCCTTCAGGAAAGTCCGTGACTGAAGCTTCGACAATTCTAAGAAAGTTTCATTTATGAATCGTCAATCATTCACTTCACATTCACGTAAGCGAATATATGCCTACGTATGCGTTTCCAAACTGATTTTAGTGCTCGTAGTGATTGTTAAATTATTGAACTTTGTTGAAAAATTGTATTGTGCGAGTACGTATGTATTCGACTATGTGAGTATTAAATATTTTATTTAATAGAATGATTAAAATGTAGACGAATAAAGTTTAAGTTAAAGTTAGAAGTTTTGTTTTTAATTCTAACAATTAAATTTATTTTCAATACAAATATAAATGGTATCGGTATCGTTATAGTTCTAAATGGAAATTGGTGTTTTATTTTCAATTCGCTAATAACTGAATCTTGTCGTTCGTCAAGGTATAATCATGAGTAGGGAGCTAATTTTGATGGCCTGAAGCATCGCCAAAAAATCAATAAAATTATTTTATTATGTTATAAGAATGCCCTAAAAGCAAAGAAAAATGACATAAAAGATGTGATCAAAACCAGTTCCCACGAACAAATCAAGCTCTCGGATACGTTACTGATGTAATCCTGACTTCTGAAGTTCAAGTGAACTCAGCTTTTAAACTATTGGATTGCACTCTTCTTTATCAGGATATCTGTCCTTAGCTATTCCGAAATCAGCAGATCTGCCAATGGACTTGCCACAAACTCCTGCCAGCTGCCATCTATCGCCGCCCAAAGTACATTTTTTTACATATTCTTAAGTTTTCGGTTTACTAATAGTAGAACGGAAATATTATTCTAAGAACATTAAAGAACAGTAAAATTTCGTCCTAGATGGCAATTTTCTTTGAAAAATTTCGATCTGTTTTTAAGAAAATGGCGTTTCAGCGCTACTGTAAAATTCGACATTTGAAGCTCTTTTTCACAGAAAAGTTTTGGGTTTTCGAAAAACATCATTAGAAGTCATTTAAAGCACTTTAACTCTCATATACATGAGTGTTAAAAAAATTGGTGGAAACGTGCATAATAACGGTGTAAGAGATCTTAAAAAATACATTTGTCTAATTTTTGAAAAACAAAAAAATACCACAAAATGAACTTTACATCATATTAAACAGTGCAATTTGCACTATCCGTTTGAAAGGTTTGAAGAAAACATTTGAAGCCATTAATGAGAAAATGCTGTTTGAGTATTTCTGAAAACGCGGAATTTTTATCTAGTTTTCACAAAAAACTGTTGAGTTCTCGAGAAACTTTACTTGACATTATTTAACCTCCTGCTAACGACTTGGAGTCCCTGGGACTTTTCTGATTTCGCGAAACTTCGAATATGTGCATTTACGTTTCTTTTATAACATTGATTCTTCTTGTACCTTTTCCTTTTACAGTTTTAAGTAATAGTACGCGAGCTTACTGTTGTAGAATGCTTTTCAGGGTAATTATCAGCCATTGTTGACGCGCAGGATACCTAAGGACTCCACGGCAGTAGCAGTGTATCTTTCACTGAGGGCCCGTCGCACATTGCCAGTTAGTACATTTTGTTTTCTTGCGCCTCCGAAGAAAGTACGTCTAGTCCGTACAGAATAGTACACAAAAGCATGTCTAGTCTGATAGGTGAGTGTGTGTATTTTAATGACCATGATTTGAGAGAAAATATTGCTTAATCGGTGGAGCGAATGTATTGTAGTTTTAAGAGTGTCTTTGGATCATCAAATTGAAAATTACCATTTCACACAGAAAATTTTCTTTATAGAATCTGGGGAAGAAGGTGATAATAAATAGGAATTTCTTGAGAATGAAAAAAAGCGAATAAAACCCGAATAACTCAAAATGCAAAATATTATTACGGAAAGAAAAAAACAAATGTGCATGAGTTGTGCAGGAAATTATGACTAAAAAAACTTGTCTCAGAATTTTAGTATTTGCTGTAGTAACATTTTTGTACTTGATTTTCACTTCTAACGTTATAGTAGTTTTCATTAATATGTTTTTTAATGTTCAATACATTTTTATTATAAAGATATATTCGTGAAATTAAAGGTCTGCATAACTTTATTTAACCATTCCTAATCACATGTTATTCTCTAATTAGATAACGTATTAACAAATATACCCTGATTGATGTTTTCTTTAGTGATCATTTATCGTAAGTTTCAATGTTCTTCACCCAAAATACAAATCAATTCTGTAATATTTGATACAACATGAGTCCACAGGACTCCACGTCGTTACCAGTGGGACTGAATTCCAATGTCGGCAGCTAAGGGTTACACATCTACTTGTAAATACAATAATGTGAACAAAGCGCCGCTAAAGTAAAGATTAACGACGTGAGAGACAAAAAAATTGCGTTTTTGTAATTTTGGAAAAACTAATGAATAGAGCAACTGGGCATTTATGCTTTCTCAGAGTACATTTAGTACTAACCCCACCAAAAGTTTAAAGACAAAAATTGGAGCTGTTTTTGAGAAAATCTTGTTTTTGTAATTTTTTAAAATTGCACATATTACACACAATATTGCGCGAAAATTACTAATATTTTCAAAAGAATGTACAAGACCTTAATGATAGAACTCATTTTGGGGGACAACTTGTAACTGATGGAAAAATCTGAATCTTCAATTTTGTAGTTGTAGGAAGACGCCGAAAAGATTCAAAATGTTGCAATTTTCGAAAATTCAGAGTTAAACGTGAAAATCGGAGCTATGCCACCTTTGTAAGTTTATTTTACTCTATTATTACAAGAAATTTAAAGAAAACATTTGGAGCTATTTTTGAGAATTTTTTAAAAATGTCTCAGGGACTTAATGTAAACTACTCGCAAAGTTTGAAGAAAGTTTTTCAAAATTAGAGAGTATTAGAGAGAGAGTTAAAGTACTTTGTTCTTACTTCAGCATCTCCAGTTATTTTTCGTTATCAGGGCCCATCAATGAATTTTTTTCTGCTGAAAATCCGCCGTTTTTTCGCCCTGCATTACATAACTCTCCCTACACTGCGTTTATTACTCCGCATATATCTATTATACGGGGAAGTAAAATTGACGTATAAAAATGGGCGATTTCCTTTTGCCATAACATAAAATTAATTTTCTACACTAAGTGGCGTTTTTCTAAAGTAATAAGAAAAAATTCATTTTATTAAAATATGATGTGTTTTAAGTGTGTTATATCATTTTAAGTGCAAACGTGTAAGAATTTTTTGTAATAAATGTAATTATTATATTGTAAAACATACATACATGACTTTCTTTTATTTGTAAGCTGTTCAATACAGGAAAATAATGAGTGTTCTTGCTGAAGAATTCTTTAGGATTACTGTATATTTTAGTCTTTAAAATTGAAATACCTAAATAAGCGGGCGGCAAAATTTTCCTGCGCCTCGGGTGGGGATAAATATACCCGCGCTACGCCATGAAGCGCGGGCGATGATACCCGCGCTACGCCACTGAAGGGGACTCTTTATTTTCGAAGAGCATTTATAGTCACTGTTTGTAAAACACAACTCCCTTCCCAATTTTACAGTCTTAGGACTGGCATATTTCTTTTGAAATATGGTTTGGTTAAAGTTGGTTTTTATTCGTGTCAATCATTTGTTGATTGGACGAACTGCGTCATTTTGTTATCTTTTTTTTAAAGCAGGCCGCAAAAAGCCTTTGTCAATGAAATAGAGATGCATAAAGTTTCTATGGCTTGCATAGATGTGCAGCGTACTTTACAAATGAAAATCTGCTAATCTTGCCATTTTTGTATTCTTCTTTTTTCTCAGCTAATGTTCTATAAAGCTGCTCACGAACTTTGGACACTCTTCTATTGCTTTCCTTGTGTTTCATTTTGATATAGGAGCGTGTCAGAAAGATTTTCAGTACTTCAATGAAATCGAAAAGATTGGGATGAGGGGAGTAGAAATGTGAATTGAACTGGGAATGGAAGGATTCGCAAGCATTTGTAGTTTGCTCTTGCGGATCTTCTTTTGTTGCCCATATTTCCGGAGGAAAATCACTATCGTCATCAATGTAATTTTCAAACAGATAATCTGAAAATTTTTCAACTTTGGGGTGTTGGGGTTGTACCGAAACAAAATCGTAAGCAAAGCAGTCTCCAATGTCGCTCGGCTCCAGATGCGAAAGTCCAAAAATTAGCCTCAACCACTGCCCAACTTCGCTGTTTTCGTCTTTATAATCACTACCTAAGCCCAGGTTTTGAATTTTACGGTACCATGATTGTCCCAGATGAAATCTGCAGGTGATCAATTGGATGTTCGGCCATACGAAACGAACAACATTTTTCACTGACTTTTCAAAATCAGAGACTACTACTTCAGGCATCAACGCACAATTGAGTTCATGGCACTTCGTCTTCAAAAAAGTTGAACATCGTAATGTAGGTTGCCTGTCGCTTATCAGGAAGAAAACAAAATGCTACTGGCACATACACTCCATTTTGAATTACAAGCACCGTGTAAAGCTGCAACCAAAACTTTGTACAAAACTGAAACGTTCCATCGACACAAATTTTTGCAGAGTTACACAAGTATCTGAGCATTGTTTCACAGGAAAAAATATCTATTCCGGACTTCCTATCATTAACAACCAGAAACTGTTCTGATTTTAAAGTCAGTAAATTTGTATTATCCAGGATATCCATTGCCTCCTCTCGGCTTTTAGGCAGAACTGGTTTCTTCTTTCTTCTGCTGTTATACAAATTCCGACGTATACACGAAATATCTTTTTCGTTTAATGTGTCGAGAGCGTTAACATTTTCTTCGATTGCTGAATGTATAATCTTCGAAGGTCTCTGGAATGAATCATCTTGTGCTTTCCTCTTGGCACTGTTACTCACAATCTTCTTGTTTGTCGTCTCAATTCTGTTATGATGAGAATGGCAAGTCTCTTTCAGTGAAACAACATATCCACCAATGAATGTGAATACTTTTGCGTTGCACGAATTCACTGAACATGTCCAAAAACACTCACCACTTGTCTTCAGCACTTTCTTCTTCCGGTACGTATATCCATTTTCGTCTATCACCAGTTCTTTCCCTTTCTGCGAAACACCAGATTTCACTTCCATCTTTGAAAAAAACGTAAACTGTGTTGCTACTTCAAAGCTCGAAAAGCAAATGAGTCTATTGTCATCTCTGGACTTCACGAAGAATATCCGCCTGGCAAGTGAAGGGAAATGAACAAGGAAATGCTGGACAGCAACGGGGCGGCGGCGGCGGCCCTCTTAACGCGTCTACCTGTGTTCTTATCTGAAATGCATTCGAGACCCGAAAGAACAATGTTCTTATTTGAATCGGGAGGATTAATGATGTTTGTTTTAACATTAGGCCATGAGGACCGAGGTTTGGTCTAAATTGCAGTTGTGGCCATGTGGCCAATGATAAAAATTGACTTAAGGTTGCTGTTTTACATCTCTGGTAGTTCTGACGAAATGAGGTTTCAGATAAAAACAAAATGATTAGTGAAGAAATGAGGAAGTGAATGGCGGTAACTGAAATAAGTGATATTTTGCAGTTTAAATTGAATTTACTACATAGAAATTTGAGTGACAAATGAATACATAAATACAAAAAAACACTGACCTTCCTTTGATGTATAACATGGTACAATACTTAAAGCTAAAATACAACCGTGCTTCCTGAGTTTAAGGTGAGAAGTTTGCAGTGGTAGTTCCTTCCATTCTACGACGTAATGAAGTTGATGCACAATGAATTACTTAACGTGTGGTCACAACACAATTCAGGTATAACTTGAACATTTACTGTAGTTGAAGTAGTTCAATATAACACGTTTTGTATAGACAATGATGAAAAGACAATGTTTTGAGTGAATTTGTGAGCGCAAAGGCTTGCGTGCGTGTGCCCACAGCGGTTGGCAGCCAGACACTGACTGCGACCAAGAGTAACGTATTTTTCGCCGCCCCCGGCCTGCGCTGTTGCTGGAGCGGTGTCGGCTCGGTGAGCGCTGGATCGGCGTTGCCGCTTTGTCCGCACAGATTCTCGACGCGATTTGTAACAACCTGCACTTCCTGCCTCCGCAGTACGTTTCTTACCTGAGATGGTTTGGTCCTCAAATTACATATAGGATTAAGAAGTAAGCTTCACGAGATAAGATGAAGGGATTACTTGGTCCTCATTTTGCATACGCCCATATCTTTCGGCCGATTCATCATTTCCTCTTTCGAGGTGGTCCTCCGTCCCCCTTTTTTTATTAGCCCTTTGGCTACATCACCTGTGCTACCGGAGGCCGATATGTGTGTCAACATAGCCAGCAGTCTAGTCCTGCTGTTGGCCCATCATCGTGCGTGGCGCCGTGTAAGAGGTGGGTACCAGGTGAGTACCGCATCGGCACGCGCTCACAGGGCACGGACACGCGGTGCGCACACAGATACCGGAAAAGTGATTGACGGCAAAGCGTCTGTCCGTCTGTCCGTCCGTATGTGAACAATGCTAGCGGCTAAATCTTCCAGCTGAATTTCTCCAAACTGATATTCTCCGATCGATCGGGCTGATGTCGCTGGCCATTAAATTTAAAATCAATATTTTTATTCTCGAGGGTTCTTTACATAAAGCCCCCGGACATTTTGCAAATTTTCAAAACAAGGCTACATTGTTTTTTATTAAATGTTGTTGGATAATGTAAAGGGTGTTTAAGAGAATGGTACATGTCTCATGTTCGTTTAAAACACTGAGTTTTCGAAAACTGCTATTTTTTTCGGTGTCTTCCTACAACCAAAATATTAAAAATAGAGATTTTTCCCTGAATAAAATTTGTTCCTTCAAGATAGAGTGAAAAAAGGTCATGTACAATTTTGTTCGAAAAATTGAATACTTTTCGCGTAATTTCGCGTGTAAGTACGGACGAGAAAGTTTGTGCTGTTTAGCACCCCTAGTTTATTTTCTCGCACTTCCTAAGAAGTGAGTGTTAAGTAATCGTGCGCCGGAAAACGTCAAATTTTTGGCATAAAATCTCTTATTGCCCTGATAACGAGAAAGTGGAAAAATTCTGTTACTACGAAGAGGAAATAACTTCCCCTCACACTTGTAAATTGATTGACGGCAAAACGTCTAGTGTATCTCCCTGTCGAGCCGTGGTAAACGCTAGGGCCCAAACCGTTCAGCAAGTAATTTGAACGAACTCGAAGCTTTTTAAGTTTCAATTGGATATTTGGATTTCTTAGGGTACCTTACTTCAAGCATCAAAAACATTTTCAAAATTACCTAAAAAATGACACCAAATGAGTTAAATAAACTTTGTCCTCGGATAGCCTAAAGGTGCTTCAGTGAATGATGTAGATTTCAAGAACGTTAAAATCCCAGATTATTTTAAAATCGCGAAAGTACAATTTTCTTCGTGCGTCTTCCTACAACTATAATATTGAACATAGAGATTCTTTTACTTTCCCGTATACGTACGTATACACGGAGTGATATACGTAGTATAGGGAAAGTTATGTAATGCTGCGCGAAAAAATGGCCAATTTTCGGCAGAAAAAAATTCATTGCCGGGCATTGATAACGAACTAGTAGGGCTACAGAGTGGCACAGACTTTCCCGTATTAGTATTCTATTTTCTTGGGTCTTCGCTAGCTATTCGCAATTGCCACGTATTCTTTCTTGCCAGCTACCATCTATCACCTCCAAAAGTACATTTTTTTGTCATTTTCTTAATTTTTCGGTTTCCTATTGGTAGAACGAAAATATAAATTTTAGAATATTAAAGAACACAAAAACCTAGCAATAAATGGCGATTTTCTTTTAAAAATTATGTGCCGTTTTAAAGAAAATTGCGTTTTAGCTCTATTAAAAATACGAATTTTGAAGCTCATTTTCACAGAAAATGTTTGAGTATTCAAAATACATTATTTGATGTTATTTGAAGCACTTACACTCTCAAATATAATAATCTTTACAAATTGCGGATAAGATGCATATTAAAGATGTGACAGGTCTTTCAAAAAATGTACATTTATATCATTTTTGAAAAAACAAAAAAAAATAACTCAAACTAAACTTTACGTCATATTAAAGAGTGTAATTATCACTATCTCTTACAAAAATTTCGAGAAAAAATTTGCAGCCATACATGAGAAAATGGCGTTTGAGCATTTCTGAAAATGCCGAAATTTGAGCTACTTTTCACAGAAAACGGTAGTGTTTTCGAGAAACTTTACTTGACATTATTTAAAGCATATAAACTCGTAAATATAATAATGTGAAAAAATCGCCGATAATATAAATATTAACGACGTGAGAAACATGTGAAAAATTACATTTTTGTAAATTTTGAAAAAACCAACCGATAGACCATTATGGCTTTTATGCCATCTGATAGAGTAAATTTACCACTATCACTACCAAAAGTTTAAAGAAAAAACTAGGAGCCATTTTTGAGAAGATCTTGTTTTTGTAATTTTTTAATGTTGCACATATTGCACGCAATGTTCACGAAAACTACTAAAATTTTGAGAAACATTTACATGACCTTTATGAAAGAACTCAATATGCAGAACAAATTTTATTTGAAGAAAATATCTCTATCTTCAATTTTGTAGTTGGAGCAAGACGCCGAAATAAATTCAAACTTCCACAATTTTAGTAAATTCAGAGTTATCCGTGAAAATCGGACATATGCCATGTTAATAAGTGTATTTTACTCTATTCATACAAGAAATTTAAAGAAAAGATTTGGAGCCGTTTTCGAGAAAATTTTGAAAACTCCCGAGGGGCTTCATATAAAGTACCCCCAAATTTCGAAGAATCTTTTTCAAAATCTCAAAACTTTGACTAGAATCAGATCGACTGGGGAATATTCATTTTGGAATAAATCGTACGTATGGTTTAGGCGCTAGCAGTGTTCACAGACGGACAGACAGACGGACGGACGGACAGACGGACGTTTTCCTTTCAATTGGGTTTTCGGTATCAAGAACTAGAAAACAGGGTTTCTGGCTACTCCACATGTTAGGGGATTTTTTTCTTAATGTAGCAACTGGTTTTATCCACTTATTCGTTTTCATGGCACGGCAACTACTTTTTTCCGCTGAAAATTGGCCATTTTTTCGCGCAGCATTACATAACTTTCCATAGCCTCTTCAGTCCACAAGTGCACATATGTGCACCTCTATTTCTAAGTACTTATTTTAGTGTGACCTCCGATTTTTTCTCTTTTCTTTGACGATTCGCGTTTTTTAACCCTCAAGCTTTTTAATTTCACCAAGCATGGTGTTTCTGTGCACTTGTGTATTGAATTAGGCGAAAAGAAATTTAGTCATTGCAGAAGATGACGGCACGTTCTCAGCGGCGTGAGAGAAAGTATTTTTGTTATCATATTGTATCGTTAGATGACGTATTTTCTGTTTTGTGTCTATTTTATAAAGTTGATGGAATAGTTTACTATCCTCGGAAAGTGAAAAAATGCTCTGTATGCATTGCTCTGTATGCTTGCATGCTCTGTATGCATTTGTTTTTGTTGGTACACAAATGTGCACATTGGGTCATTACGTTAATTTGAGGTTATGTGACTATCTTTACGAAACCTTTTTTTCCGTTGGAACCCCGATGACTAAAGAACATTTATTCGAATTTCTGAATCAAAATGATGTTGAATCATTGGACTCAAGCAATGATGATGAATTATTTGCTGATAAGGAACCCTTGCCTGCAAAAACTAGTTCTGATTCTGAATCAGAAAACAACATCCAAGACTCTACTACAAGAGAAGATTTCTTCTGAGCGCAGGAATGATATGCTGTGGAAAACGAAAAGTATAATTGACAAGGGACCTATTCTTGATGATAGGGAGCTCCACGAATATTGCAACAACCCAAAAGGTATTCTAGAAGTCATGAAATATTTTCCATTGGAAGTTTGGAAATTGGTGCCTTACCAGACGAATCTGAAATATGTGCAAGTTTCTCCTGTATATATCACGACTAATGTATCAAAAATTTTACATTACGTAGGAGTTGAGGTAATAATAGGAACTCTCAAAATTCCGCAGGCTGAGATGTATTGGAGTAGACTTCTCCGTTTTCCGCTTATAAGCGATGCAATGCCTTGAGATATGAGTTTCAAAACTATAAATAATTTTCACTTTGTTGATAATCTTTCACCTCATGATCGTGATGAAAATCCTTATAAAATGGAGAGACAACAAACGTCTAACACTACTGCACTACTGTCCTCGTGCGTAGATAGCACTTAATAGGATACATGTGAAAGATGGTCGAAAAATGAAGGGAAAAAAGTATATACTACGCTTTGGTGTTGTACAAGCATACAACACAATATTATGGGAATAGATCTATGTAAAAGGTGGAATAATAGCAGATAGCTACATGTTACAGTTGATAGCAATGATAGGGACAGTGCTGAAAATTGTACGCCAAGAATGAAATCCAGGCAAGTAGTAAGTAAACTGATGGAAGAAGTAAGATATGATCAAAATAGTCATTTTCCATTTTTCTGTGATGATAAATTTCGAACAAAAGAAAGAAAGATTGATTGCAAATCAAGAGCAAGAGTAAAATTCACGAAATGCAATATGTACTTGTATGTGCTGAAGCAAAACTGTTTTCACATTCTCGCCTTACGAATACTTCCTAAGAAGAGAAAGTTATGTAATCGTGCGGCGGAAAACGGGGAATTTTCGCCAGAACAACTCTTATAGCAGGGGTCTGGTGACACAAAAGTGGATAAAACCTGTTACTAAATTTAGAAAAAAAATCTTCTATTTCGTGGTGTAGTCAAAATCCATGATTTGTTGCTTCTTCATACTGCAAAATCGATTGACAGCAAAACGTCCGTCTGTCCATCTGTGGTCAACGCTAGCGCCTAAACCGTTTGGCCGATTTTCTTCAAAATTGATATTCCCCGATTGTTTTTGCATCTTGAATTTGAAACCGATATTTTAGTATTTGAGGGTACTTTACATGAATCCCATTTTGAGTTTTTCTAAGTTAAAAGAAAATGGCTCCAAATTTTTTGATTATATTGTGTTGTTGAATAGTGCGAAGAACGTTGAAGGGAATGACGTAGGTATCATTTTCGTTGATAGGCCCTATTTTTCGAAAATTGCAAACATCTGTTTAAAAACTGCAAAATTGAAGATAGAGATTTTCGCCTCAAAGTCGGTTGTACAAAATTAGCACTTCAAATATGGCCATGTACAATTTTTTTGAAAAACGAGTAGTTTTTGCATAAATTGCAATTCAAATTTACAAAAAAAACTTTTTCAAAAACCGCTCCAAATTTTTCCTTTAAATTTTCTGCACGTGTGTAGTAAGGGACGGTAAATATATAAATAAGCTAGTGGTGCTATAGAATGGCACATAATATCTTGCAGTAGTTATTTTTCAAATGCCGATCAGCGGATAAATTATTTGGAATAAGCCATTCACCGCTGCCTTTCTTGGTCATGTTTGAAAGACATGTTTGTCGCATATTGACAATTACCGGCTTTCTAATGATAGAACTGATACAATTACGTTTTGACTAAAATATAAGTAGCAGGTCCGCATGTGGCGCGCCTGGTTAAAGCACTTTCGGGTTGAGATCTTCAATGAGGAAGGTGCCGAGTTCGATCCCTCGAGGGAGATTTTAATTTGATGAATGTGATGTTGCAGGAAAAAAACATTGAAGAGTGTAGATACTTTATTGAAAATCATTTGAAGTACTTCTACTCACGAATAGAATCAATGCAGATAAATGGACAGGACCTGTCTGTGTTTTCCCTAACTGCATCTTTTAAACAATTTTTCAACTCTTTTATTCAATTTCTGAAGCGTATGACATGTCAAATGAACCGTTGTCTTCTATATATCTGTATGAACCAATTTAAGTAAAATATGAGTTAAACGTTAAATTGTAAAACAATATAACCAGAAGGCATGCGATAAACTTACAATCCCTAACGGTTCCGAAATTATTATTACTTTCTAACATTACGAATACTTTTTAAAGCGGTTTACCGCTGCTTTTCTTGGTCATGTTTGAAAGACATGTTTTTCGCATGTTGACAATTACCGGCTTCAAGGAAAGAATAGAAGCCAAAGAAGAATTGAAAGAATAGAACCGATACAATTACGCTTCAACTAAAATATAAGTAATTGCGATAAATGTACTGGAAATGTTTGTATTGTAATCACACACCCCCTTTCTGCTTTGGGAATCGGACCGGTGACGGGTTTTTCATAACAAAACACACAGCACAACATTAAATTTTACAATAACCATTTAATATAATAAATAATGAGATGATGGATGAAATTTACAATGATTTTACACAAAATGATACTGGCGGCTTAATTACTATTATTTGGTAACTATTGACTGCCATTCTTAAACAAATTAATTGCAATGCACTCCTGAATTTAGGCCGTTGGATTTTTCTTTTCACAAAATTACGCTGATAGCGTAACGAACCCCTTTCTCTACGGGTTGCAGTCCTTCCACATTATTGCGGTAACAATAACAACATTACCATGCTTGGTGTTTTGAGAGGGATGCCCCTCAGCTGGCCTCGGCTTTGGGTAGGCGGGGGGAAGGCGCTCCTCCGCTTTTGTCCAGAGGTCGACCGCGCCCTCGGCCTCTTCCGTGGACACCGCCGGCAGGTCAGGACGCCCCAGCGATAATCACCATCCAGGCACCCGGGATGACATGAGCGACAGCCGCGGCGCGTTCCCTTTTTCCTCGAAATTGCGCCTCGCGAACAGCTCAGGCGAGCGACGCAGACACGTAAGGCGTGCAATTTCGATTACTATAGGTTATTGCATTGGTAACAAGTCGCGTTCGGCTCTGGTTTCCGTCACAATTCTGGAGACTCGGCTCAAACAATGACTAATGCGGGAAACCGGCATTTACGTCCCCATTGATAATTGCCCGCTAACTACGGCGAATGCAAGCCTTCATGAGAACTTGATAGCAAATACTTCTCGCGAAGCTCGACGAGCAGTGCCGGCTCGCGGAATTCTCGCAGAAATAAACTTTCGTGAAGTTAGAACCAACGTGTTCTCTCGTGAAGTTAAGATCGAAGTGTTTTTCCGGTAGCTCTCCCGTCCTGACGAGAGCTCTGGTACTCCCCCGATTACATTTTCGGTTTGCCCTGATTGACTGAACTTGAATTTTGGCGGAGTGGCGGGGCGAATCTCCGACCAATGTCTGTTTTCATCGCTTACAAACAATACTCGTTGGCTTCGGAGTCCGTTGGGCCGGCGTGCGTCGGTTTGCGTCGCGGTTCTGCAAAAGTTCGTTGTGGCCAAATTTCCGACGCGGCTCGAGTGAAGAGTCCGTTTGGTTGTAAACATGGAGTGGGTGGTGGTCGTTGCTTTGTTAATCGCGCCGCCAAACAGACAAAGACGACCCTTCTCACCCCCTCTGCCTTGGGTCGGCTGCGGCGCGCTCCCAACGGGCCGCAACAAGGTCATAAACTCCAACCGCCCCCTGCTTTGTAAGTGGTTGGGTTGCTGAGACGCAGGCAGAGCCCCCTTTCGTCCTCGATATGCGCCCGACCGATATTAATTCATAAGAAATTAATAATATTACGGTCATATTTCGTTCGCGTCGGGTCGTACCGTTACAGTATATATTTGTTCAAATTTTTAACTTTTAAAATTTTTTTATTTCTCTTCTTGGATTTGTAAAGCATATGTACCATCGGATCAATTGTTTCTTTATCATGCATTTACCATTTTTTAGGTCGGTTCTATTCTTTCACAGCTCTGTTCGACACAGATGGTGTTGGTGTGGCGTAGTGGTATAAGTGCCGGTTCGTTAACTTTGAGTATCGGATATCGGGTCTCGGTACGGAAAACGTTTGCTGGTATAATACACTTTTGCTGTTTATGAAGTAGTGGAATAGCAATAAGGACCGTATAGAAGAAGAACGAGAAAGTATGTGCGTTGGAAGCACCACTAGTTTGAAATACTTTACAAAAATCGTAAAATAAGGAAAATTTGGAATTTTGCAATAACAATAATAAGAGAATGCAATAAATAATTTTTGGAGATTTCGATCTTTGATTATATCCTGATTTCCATTAACTGTTAATGTTTATTTCTAGCTAACATTTAAGTAGCAAATGTTCGGTATTGACCTGAGGTACACATATGTGCACAAACGATTTCCAAAATATGGAATGTAAATAATATTTTTTATATATTTACTTCCTTTACATCCCAAACAACATAATTTTGCAAAAACTACCAGAATTTCATTGCGCATTTGTCACCGGGTCTGAAGAGGCTATACTACGTATATCACTCCGTGTATACGTACGTATACGGGAAAGTAAAAAGTGGATAAAACAAGTTGCTAAATTAAGAAAAAAAATCCCCTAACACGTGGTGTAGCCAGAAACCCTATTTTGTGGGTCCTTGATATCGAAAAACCAATTGAAAGGAAAACGTCCTTCTGTCCGTCCGTCCGCCTGTCAACACTGCTAGCGCCTAAACCATACGTACGATTTCTTCCAAAATGGATATTCCTCAGTCGATCTGGTTCTAGTCAGAGCTTTGAGATTTTGAAAAAGATTCTTCAAAATTTGGGGGTACCTTACATGAAGCCCCCCGGACATTTTCAAAATTTTCTCAAAAACTGCTCCAAATTTTTTCTTTAGATTTCTTGTATGAATAAAGTAAAATACACTTATTAACATGGCATAGGTCCGATTTTCACGGATAACTCTGAATTTTTGAAAATTGTGAAAGTTTGAATATTTTTCGGCGTCTTTCTCCAACTACAAAATTGAAGATAGAGATTTTTCCTTCAAATAAAATGTGTTCTCCAAAGTGATTTCTTTGTTTAAGATCACGTACATTGTTTCGAAAATTTTAGTAGTTTTTGCGTAATATTGCGTGCAATATGTGTAATTTTAAAAAATTACAAAAACTAGATTTTCTCAAAAACAGCTGCAAAGTTTTTCTTTAAACTTTTGTTAGGGATAGTGGTATATGCAGTCTATCAGATGATATAAAAGCCATATTGCTCTATAGTTTTTTTTTCAAAAATTACAAAAATGTAAATTTTTTCACATGTTTCTCACGTCGATTATATTTACATTAGCGGCGATTTTTTCACATTATTATATTTACGAGTACATGTGCTTTAAATAATGTCAAGTAAAGTTTATCGAAAACACAACCGTTTTCTGTGAAAACTAGCTCGAATTTCCGCATTTTCAGAAACGCTCAGACGCCATTTTCTCATTAATGGCTAAACAAAATCTTCAAACTTTTCGATCGGATAGTGGTAAAGGTTCTCTTTAATATGACGTAAAGCCTACTTTAAGGGTTTTTTGTGTTTTTTTTTCAAAAATTACACATATGTAATTTTTTTTTAAAGATGTCTCACATCTTTAATATGCACATTACTAGCAATTTGTAAACATCATTATATTTTTAAGTGTAAGTGCTTCAAATAACTTCAAATAAAGTATTTAGAAAACTCAAAAATTTTCTGTGAAAATGAGCTTCAAATTTCGCATTTTTATTAGCGCTAAAACGCAATTTTCTTTCAAACGGCACCTTATTTTTATAAGAAAATTGGCATTTATGACTATGTTTTTGTGTTCTTTAATATTCTATAATTAATGTTTTCGTTCTACCAATAGGAAACCGAAAAATTAAGAAAATGACAAAAAAATGTACTTTTGACGGTAATAGATCACAGCTGGCCAGAAAGAGTATGTGGCAATTCGGAATAACGAGCGAAGACCCAAGGAAATAGAAAACCAAGACGGGAAAGTCTGTGCCATTCTGTAGCACCACTAGTTCCTTAATGAAATCTGTTTAGTAAAGACAGAGCTTGTAATAAAGTCATTTACAATGTTTCCAAAATATGTGTAGTTTTCGTAAAATATAGCCAATTTTGAAATATTTTAAACACTTTTTCAGTAAAACAGCACCAAATTTCGTCTGTAAATATTCTTCTCATATGTATCACGTGAAGGTAAAATACATGGTGCGCGGTCAATTTTTGCCAAAATCCGGGTATTTTCGAAAATTGCAATACTTAACTTTTCAAAACTACTAAATTGAAAACAGAAATTTTTACAGTAGACAAAATTTTGGAAACTAGTGGTTTTAAAATAGAACGTACTTTCTCGCTTTTAGTAATAGTTATGTGTACCACAATTTCAGAATTAACACATCTGTTATGATTTTTTCACTCATTACGAATTGTACAACATTTGGTGAAAAAACTAAATATTTTCAAGCAAATATCATCATAAAATTGACAATTATACCTGCTTTTTATACAGCTACATCATGTCCCAATGAGGAGACGTAATTCGCAAACATTCTGTTGCCAATTCACGCCACGAAATGTTACTGTTGCATCCCAATCTTAGATTCCGTGAAGGCTATCAATTTTTAATTCATCTATTATAAAGAATTCCAAAAAAATGTAAAGGTATAACAAAAGGTCGAATGTAAAAAAAGGTATTATATACTAATATACAAATCCTCACTTACGAAACATCCAACAGCCTGGAATTACGTTCACGAGGCGCAGTAAAATTGGAGTGGCTGATTATGTTTGTCGCCAAATTACACAAAGTGTACTCGTATTTTCAAAAACAATCAACATGACCTCACTCAAAGATCTGTTTTTGATAAACACATTTCATTAAGAAAAAAATGCATCTTTACAATTTTAGTTGTAAGAAGATGCAGATTTTTTAAATTTTTTTAAAAACGAGACATTTTAACAAACATGAGGCTTGCACTATTCTTTTAAACGTCCTTTATACTATCTAATCAAAAATGTATTCCGTTTTAAAGAAAAATGGTTTACAGAAAATAAATATTGTCTATCTTTGACACGAAATTTTCATGTTTTTGAAAAATTGAATATGACAATTTCAGATCTATTTTTCATGAACACACTTTATTAGAAAGAAATTATCTTCATAATTGTAGTTGTAGGAAGACACCGAAAAAATGTTGAACTTTTACAATTTTCGAAAAATTAGGATTTTTGACGAATATGAGACCTCCACCATTCTCTTAAATATATTTCACACTATCCAATAACAATTTTTAATCAAAAACGTTGGAGCAACTTTTTTGAAAATTCTGAAAATATCCCAGGACCCCCTCCCAAAAATTAAGATATTGATTTCAAATTCAAGGAACCACGACGTCCGCAAGATCAATTGCAAAATATCGATTTTGTAGAAAATCGGTTGAACAGTTTTGCCGTTAGTATTGTGCACAGACGGACAGACAGATGTTCGCTACCGCGTTAACGGTAGGGAGAAAGTAAAAAACCACTTTTAAAAAAATTCTTGTACAATTTTCTTCAAAAAACGTGTTGTTTTCCCGTAATTGGAGATCGAAATTAATGTAATTTGGGTCATTCCATGTCAAATCGGCCAAAATTTCCCGACCATCTCCCAATTCGACTGAAACTTTTTAAATCGTTTTAGAATAACGAAACAACACTGAATATTGTATTTTTGGCATTAAATTTTGCTTCCTGTTGAAAATTTTGAAATGTGATATTTTGCATGAATTTTAGAGGGTATTTTCTAAAAACTAGTAAAATATCTTCAAATTTGATTTTACTTTGCAACTTGCGTTATATTTCTAATGAGTACATCCCACACTACAGGTTTGATACGACAAACCTAATTTTAACGGCATTAATAAGGCCGAATTAAAGCCAAAGTAAATAATTACGAAGTTTTTTCAAAATTCATTTTCTAAAATACTCCATCTCGGATTTTCTTCTTTTTGTCGTCAAATTGAAGCGGAGACATTGAAGTTTATAGTAGTAAAAACATCTCGATGGTATATTGGAATTTACCAAAGTTATTACCAGTTAAAGTTACATTTTTATTTTTGCTTTTTATGGAATTAGGATAACTATACATACATAACCGCTTATCATTTGTAAATCTTATTTTCGTTATTTAATGATTAATTCTCGTACATTTTAAATGTATCTGAAGCATATTTTTGCAGGCATAAACTTCTATTTATACTGGGTGACCCACCAATTGTAAGCCACCGTCATACCTTCTTATCGTTAGAGTATTGCTCCAGCATTCTCCTCGTGTTGATCGAAAAAACTACGGAAAACCAACGATCAGAGCAGCCGGCCGCTAGAATTCTCTAGACTGCGACTGAATTTTATCTAGCTGACAATTACCTAGTGATTAATTCTCATACATTTTAAATGTATCCGAGTCATATTTTCGAAGACAGAAACTTATATGTGCATATATCGGCATTAATTATATCAACCCGAAATTAAAAACACATTTATACGTAATAATGTATACTTTGGCAACATGTCTGACGATACATTGCTTTATAAAGTCCTTTTATAAAAAATCTGTAACAGTTCTCTGATCGTTGGTTTTCCGTAGTTTCTCCGATCAACACGAGGAGAATGCCGGAGCAATACTCCAACAATCAGGCCACGGACCGCATGCGATCTTTCCTTCCTTTTTCTGTCAGGTTTGAAATTTTAGTTTTTAAGAATAATTAGCTGTATTTGGAAATAATACGCACTGCCGTATTGTGATTTTAAAATCGTGTTATGACAAAATTGATTGAAACAATGGCTTCTTCGCTTGGCCGAAAAGAGCATGTATAGCTTGAGCATTGTTCCAATGTACTTTCTGTACAGTCTTGAACTGCGAATGCGTAGTTCTCTGAAAAGTCAGCTACTACAACTGCAAAAAACTAAAATTATTACAAACAATATCTCTAAAGCATATTACTTGTCCCACGATTCCGCATTGATGAGCGAAAACTGCTTTTCGATGTTGTGAACCGTTAACAAGATATGACGGTGGCTTACAATTGGTGAGTCACCCGGTATAAATAGAAGTTTCTGCCTGCAAAAATATCCTTCAGGTACATTTAAAATGTACGAGAATTAATCATTAAATAACGAAAATCAGATTTACAAATGATAAGCGGTTATGTATGTATAGTTATCCTAATTCCATAAAAAGCAAAAATAAAAATGTAACTTTAACTGGTAATAAGTTTGGTAAATTCCAACATACCATCAACATGTTTTACTACTATAAACTTCAATGTCTCCGCTTCAATTTGACGACAAAAAGAAAATCCGAGGTGGAGTATTTTAGAAAATGAATTTTGAAAAAAATTCGTAATTATTTACTTTGGCTTTAATTCGGCCTTATTAATGCCGTTAAAATTAGGTTTGTCGTATCAAACCTGTAGTGTGGGATGTACTCATTAGAAATATAAAGCAAGTTGCAAAGTAAAATCAAATTTGAAGATATTTTACTAGTTTTTAGAAAATACCCTCTGAAATTCATGCAAAATATCACATTTCAAAATTTTCAACAGGAAGCAAAATTTAATGCCAAAAATACAATATTCAGTGTTGTTTCGTTATTCTAAAACGATTTAAAAAGTTTCATTTGAATCGGAAGATGGTCGGGAAATTTTGGCCGATTTGACATGGAATGACCCATTTATAAAAAATAATTTTGTCAAAAACCGCTGAAAATGTTTTCACACGGATAGAAGATGGTAGCTTAAAATAACAGCGCGTGTAACTTTCGTTGATCTCTCTAAAGTTTCGAAAATTTCAAATTTATGTATAATGCGAGAAAATATGTGATTTTATAGTTCCACGGTGTGAGAGGTGTTAAATGCTCGCATGCAGTCGCCTAGAAGCGTCAGAAAGTAAAACCACAAAATGGAAAACTGCCACAGAGTGGCTGTATATTCGATGAGCGCGAAAGAATTTTGGCATCTGGAGAGGACTTACCGTCCAACTAACGAACTCTGGAGAAACAGCGACAAGCAACTGAGAGACTGGGTGGCACCAAATACGTTTTATAGCAGGCGGCTACAGAGATGGAATGGAGGTGCACAAAAACTGAAGGTCGTTTCCTGTGAGGCGGCGTAGAGGGCAGCTACTACAGCGAAAGAATGAAATTACGTTGGCAGAGACAATTAGACGATAATGAAGCCTTATATGCAGTCGTTAATTATAATGCAGATGGGGGAACAAACTTACGCTATTTCCCATTCTTACTTTCTTGTTATTTTATTGCAACCGCCTATTAATTTCGCGGGCAAGCGGGCGACACATCGAAACGTCAAAACAGAAAGAGCTCTTATGAATTGTTCAGTACAGTTGACTTACTGGCAATTATTATTAGAAATTTCGTGCATTGCTTAGAAATGACATAAATCATCATTCGGAATGCCGACTTATGAGATAATAGGAACCCGGAAGATGGAATGTGATAGCAGTGATGTGTATTGGGCAAAGTATATTTTCTCCAAAATTCATATTCCCCAATCAATTTTGCTGATCGTCAATTTGACGACGCAGACCTTTGAATTTGATACCAATATTTTCATTTTAGTGAGTACTTTACATGAAGCCTGTCGGATATTTTCAAAATATTAAAAAAAAAGATTCCAACGTTTTTGATTAAACTCTATTATTGGATAGTGTCAAGGACGTTTAAGAGAATGACGTAGGTATCATTTTCGTTTAAAACCGACTTTAACTTAACGAACTTAAAAATTCTTTGCCTTCTTTCTACAATTGTGAAGATACAACTTTTTCTTAAATAATTGTGTTCATAAAAACATCTTCGAATGAGGTCATCTAGAATTTTTTGTTAATATTGTAGCGTCTTGGCGTGCTCAAACGGTGACTACCTGCGGCAGATGACAGGATGTTAAACAAAGGGTGCAGAAGATACGCATTGGGAATTTCTGCCTAGCGTGGATACGGCGCGGAGACAATGGGGGCGGCGAAAGACCTATATAACGGATGAGAACAATGCCTCCTTCTTCTTGCTTCTCAGCAGCGTCGGCGTGCGGTTGTGCGTAAGTTTGTGCGAGTGACGCACGTGGACAAGCGGCCGGCAATTCATTAGGTCATTCATTCATGCATTAGGTCTCAGATGTAGACCGGTGTGGTAGCCGTTCGATTAAAATCTTTCCTAGTAGTGGTATCTATTTAGTTAATTGTAAGCAGTGAAATTTGTTATTTGTGACAACGGTTTAGTTTATGAATAAACTCACTGTTATTACAACCCACTCTCGTCTGTGTTTTGATTACACCCTTATGTCGCAACAGACGAAGGAGTGATTAAAATGATGGCTGCGGATAAAGCTGAGAGGTGTATTACTATTCTTGCAAAAAAAAGGTAGATTTAAGGAAGATAATAAATTTAACTTAAAACTAACAAATTAACTCTTTACTTCAATAAATTTTGATTCCTGACTATGATATTGAAATATTCTCTTTTATCCTACTTTTATTTACTAATTTAATTTATAATTCTTTCTAATTACTGTTATATTTGATTAAAATGTTTGGCTAGCTCAGATTGTTTTTAATATAGAGCGCCACAATACTTACTTCTCAGGGTCTAAATACCTTGTATTCTCCTTCGTGAGCCTGAAAATAACCGCTCGCAGGAGTTCACGGCAGGTAATACGTTTTATGATTATGGGGAATTGAATTTGGTGATTTTTTATTATTATACAGTTTCTAATAATAACAATTAGTCTTTTTACCGAAAGTACGGCAGCGTATGAATTATGACTGCAACCGTTGCTTTCATATGTCTCTTCTTTTTTGGTTCGTGGCAAATTAAATATTTATCTTTACTGATTTTGTGCAAACAAATGACATAATGACCTTTATCTTATTACAATTGTGATGCAAACAATTGATGTAGTTATCTATATTGATTTTTTTATTATAATGACTAAAAATGATCAGAAGTAAAGTAATGATAAACTTAAATTATTTCTAAATAAACATTCTTAGCCTTGAATATTTATCCTTTTAATGCATTTAAAAATTCTTATGTTTTGACACTTTCCTTTCGTGGAAAAACAGCGCACTTTGCGATGCGTCGAAAACTCCGTCCCGGGCGTCGTCATCACTGCTCCCCTCATCCAAATTACATTCTGGTCGTTCACACTTACAGATGCGTCATTCGCACTTACTTCATCGTCAGAAAATTCTTCGTCGCCACTATTACACGACACTTAGACCGCCACGAATTTGTATTTTCGGGCCTTTTATCAAATAATTTTAACTCATTAAATTTTCATAATCCTCGCGATCTATTATCCGTCGCTTACCAGGACACAAACCGTTCTCACTTAAAACTTTAACAAAATCCATTCTGTTCATCACGTAACATACGCTGCCTGTCAAATCACGACTCGTTCTGCTCTTTGTGCTCTAGAATCTCATCCTGCACTCGATTGTGTTTTGTTTCCATTGTTTCATTCGTCACTTCTAATCTGTCCTTTGCTACTGAAACATCGGACTTTTATTTATTTATTTGGTAAAAAACCGTAAGAAACTGTATATGACATATGCGGGAGGAAATTATCTGCGCACATTTCCTTGAGGCCCAGAATTTAAAAAATGCTCGAATCAGCAACATTATTTGAAAAACTAGACTTTTCTTTCTCGAGTTATAGAAAACAATTGCAACGGTAAACGAACTGCGGATGTGATTTTCTTCATTGCTAACAAAATAGTGACTCGCGCTCAGCTCTACTCCTGCCATTAAAATCAAAAAGAGTGCTCAACAAAACGTGCGCACAGTGAAGCTACACTCACATTCAAAAGCAATAAAGGGGCCATCTCAGCATTTGTTCGTCAAAATAAATTCGTCAATTTATTTTTAACCAAATACGTTTATATATTTGCATCCATCTCAAAATCCTCTTTCATATGTCAATTCATAGCAAATCTAGTTTCCGTCGAAGGTGACAAATATTAAATTAAAATTGTCAACTTCTGAGATTAGTACTGTCGTTCTGTTCACTTCTTTTAGTAACCTTGTACTTGTTACTTTCCCGTATACGTGCGAATATATACGGAGTAATATACGTAGTATATGGAAAGTTATGTAATGCTGTGCGAAGAAATGGCGAATTTTCGGCAGAAAATATTCTTTGCCGGGCCGAAAAGTGGATAAAACCAGTTGCTACATTAATAACAAAAGTCCCCTAACACGTGGTCTAACCAGAAATCCTGTTTTGCGTGTCCTTGACTCTGAAAAACCAATTTCAAGCCAAACGTCCGTCCGTCCGTCTGTCCGTCTGTCCGTCTGTCCGTCTGTCCGTCTGTCCGGTGTATCTGAACAACTCTAGCACATTAAGTATGAGTACGGTTTTTTTCAAACTGGAGAAATCCCTGTCAATCTGGCCTGAATCGACGCTCTGAGATTTTGAAAAACATTCATTCATTTTTTGGGAACATTACATCAAGCCCCCCGGACATTTTTCAAAATTTTCTGATAAAACGGCCCCAAATTTTTTCTTTAAATTTCTTATAAGAATAGAGTAAAATACGCTTACTAAGGTTGCATCGGTCAAATTTTCACGGTTAACTCGGAATTTTCGAAAATTGCAAAAGTTTGAATTTTATTTGGTGTCTTGTTCCAACTACAAAATTGGAGATAGAGATTTTTCCTTCAAATAAAATTTGTTCTTCATAGTGACTTTTTTCTTTAATGGCATGTACTTTTTTTGAAAATTTTAGTACTTTTCACGCAATATTGTGTAGTATTTCACGCAATGTAGTGTAATTTCTGCAATTTAAAAAATACAAAAACAAGAATTTCTCAAAAACGGCTCCAAATTTGTTCATTAAACTTTTGGCAGGAATAATGCAAAATATACTCTGTCAGATGACATAAGTCATATTGTTAGTTTAAACATACGTTGTTTGTTTAAAAAATTACAAAAATATAATTTTCTTGACTTCTCTCTCACGTCAAAATTTACATTATAGATGTATTTTATTGTTCAGTGCATTTCTTTTCACATAATCTTCAAAGAATCTCTAATGATGTTTCTTGAAATGTCCATACGTGGGCCATAATAAGGGAACAAAACTGGCAAATTTTCTGAAATGTTTGAACCAAATTCTCCCCAAAACTATGGAAACTTTTTCGCCGAAATTCTCAACAATGGATAAGATCCCCTCTCTTATTCCAGAAACGTGATTTCGTCCAAGATATTTGGGGCCTAAAGATCAAAATAATGGTGAAAAACGTAGGTGTTTTTCAATCACACACAGAATAAAACGTATCTATTGCACCGAAACGAAAAGTGAAACCATCGTGTCAATTGAAAAAATTTCTAAATATCTTGTTTTATAACACTTTCTAGAATTATTGTAAATATTCCCGCAAATGTAATTTTTCCATCTGTTGTATATGCTGACAAAGGCAAATGAGTGATTTTGAAATTAAATTGGTTACCACGACAAAAAAGTTCTTATTAAACAATTGTGTTTTTTCTCGATTCACAAAAATTAACTTAGTAGAAATTTTATCACTGAAATTTAGAAAGAATATTAAGTATATGTGCGTGTTAATCATTACACATATTATTGTTGTGAATTTACGGTCATCGTAATGTATACGTATGTTGTGGGTTTATTTCATGTGCATTTTTCGAATAATTTTATTACTGAAATCGATCTCTTACTGCTTGTGCCTAAACAGCAAGAGATCTATTTCAATAATAAAATTATTCAAAAAATGCACATGAAATAAACCCACAACATACGTAATACATTACATAATACATTTTTGTGTTCGTCTATGTAGTGAAGTGATTTTCACGAATAGTATTTATTGCTTGTGTTCGTGAAGAGTAGTGAAAATAGATAAAAGTGATTCACCGTGCTCTGTCTTCGCACAGAGCATCAAAGAAGCGATGGATGCCGTGAACAACTTTACGCCTGATCCCATGCAATATTCATTAGAGTATAAACAACAACTCATCATAGATCAACAACAGCAGCAAATACAGACGCAGCAGCATCAAATCCAGGAACAGCACCAACAACTACTACAAGTGCAACAGCAACTACAGGAACTTCAAACGTAAGTACAAAATAGCCAATGCTGTAATTGGCCACCCTTGCAAGATAGTGCACCTGCCCCAAGAGATCAAAGTGACCCCAAAAGACTGAAAACTGGTACTGTTTCTCATTATCCTATTCCCACCGAAAATATGTTCGAAACATTAAACAATGAAAATAAAGAACACATCAGTTCCGCGGAAACAGTGATTAAAATTCCTCCAATAATCATACACAAAGCTGAAAATTTTCAATTATTAATAAAAAAGACATTAAAAGTGTAGTTAAAGATTTCACAACGAAAATAGAAGCAGACAAAGTGAAAGTTAATCTTAATTCAGTAGACGATTTCAGAGACCTTCGTAAATTTTGCAATGAGAACAACATTAAATACCACACATTTCGTGATCCAAGCATAAAAACATTTTCAATTGTAATAAAAGATATTCACACATTTTATAGTGAAACAGAAATCTTTCAGGAACTAGTAAAAAAATACCCAGTTATCAAAGTAACTCGTCTTCACGGAAAAGATAGAAAACCATTAACAACTTGTGCTGTAGATTTAGAGGATATCAAAGGACGGAGTATTCTATGCACGGAACCTAAAACGGAAACAACTCGGAAATGCGTTAACTGAAAAAAAGACCACACGGCTAATTGGAAAGGATGTGAAGTTCATCAAAATTTGCTAAAAATCAAGCAGAGAGGTATAACCAAAGACAATAGACATTTAGCACTAGAAAATTTCAGGAGGTAAAAAACCTTGACCAAAAACATTTCCCTCAAAAACATCCACAACAAACAAACCCAACGCAACATTCTCCCAAAAATGCATGGAGTTCAAATTCTCTAAGACTTAGTTTCCAAAATCCTCCTCGTACGAACTCCAATCTCACTTCACAACAAGGGCAGCTAATAACAACAATCACTAACCAAGTATTAAATGCACTCATTCCACAAATTCAAATATTAATACAATCAGCCCTAGAAAATGGACATAAATAAATATCCAGAAACAAACATTCTCAACTGGAACGCAAACGGAATAAAAAGGCAAGAAAATCAATTGCCATTCTTTATAGCGAAACACAACATAAAAATAGCATGTATTTCAGAAACTCACCTTTTACCACAAATCAAGTTTTCAGTACCAGGCTTTATTATCTATCGCAACGACCGTCTGTCAGTGACGGCAGCAGGAGGAGTAGCCATACTAGTGCACAAAGATATAAAACATACGTTAATTAACAGTCCTACGAGCATCAACCTAGAAACTATAGCAATAAACACGAAAATAAATAACAAAGATACAACCATAATAGCGGCATATAAACCTCCCAATAAATTATTTCCTAGAAAAATATACACAGACATTTTTGGGTCCAAAAATAATACAATATTAATAGGTGACCTTAACAGTAAAAACATCGCTTGGGGATGCAACACAACAACACCTCAAGGAATAAATCTACTAAATCTAGCTACCACCCTCAATTTATGTCTTCCGGCCCCAATAGAACCCACTCACTACCCATACAACAATAATATAATTCCAAACGTATTGGATATCCTCATAACAAAAATCATTGATTTCCCGTTGTATCAAAAAGTAGTTCCTGAACTCGACTCGGATCACAACCTAATAATCATATCACTTCATCCTCTATATCTCTCTTCTTTGTATAAACAGCAAAAAGGTATAATTAACTGGTTTAAATTCAGGAAAAATCAAAAAATCAACTAGTCATCCTCTAAACATTCAATCCACCAATGACCTAGATAAGGAAGTCAAACGATTAGTCGGCAACATTCAAGGAGCTCTCAGAAACTCTACCACATATTTCAAAAGAACAAATTCGATAAACAAACAAATAATTCCATTAAAAATTTTAAACCTGATAAAAAGTAAGCACAATCTAAGACGCTATTGGCAAATGACACGACGACCAGACTTAAAAAGAAAATTAAACGAACTGACGAGACTAGTTAAAACAAAACTAGACCAACATAGATATGCAAGTATATACGTATGATTTACACTCTACAAAATTTAGTAGCAGGTGGGGAAATAAAAAATGAAAATACATTAATAACAATTTTATTCATGTGATATAAGTGTATGCATCATTATATGAAGGTTAGCATAAGATTAGAAATTTTACTTGTGAAATGATATATCACTGCCATTTGAATATCTGTTCATACACGCGAATGCAGCACAAGACATCACCATTTTAGATATAGCGATGAAAGCACGAACAAAAATCCCCACAATATTCAACACATCTCAGACGCACACTCCACGTGTTGCCATACTAATGGCTGACTTCCTCCTCTTCAATTTGCAGCCGCACACTAGCGCTGTTGCACAATCTAGTATAGAATAGTAGTACCTCTATGAGTACGCAATAAGTTTTTCGCAATCCATCAATACCTTCATTTGCCTGATAACATGAATTTGCCTCAAGATGACAAATTTTCCAAAGTGAGACAATATTTCAATCTTCTAAACAGAAATTTTGGAAAAGAATTTGAAAAAGTGAACACAAGTCACATGTTAATTGATGAAATAATGGTGCCGTACTATAGGAAACAGTGCCAAACAGCACATACACTGCAAGCCCATTCGGCTACAAGCTTCAGTCCGCTGCAACGAGACAGGGGTATCTTATTGCTAGACTTCGGATCTTTAGGTTTTTACCTATTGTTTTGCATTTGAACCTAACATAGATAATTCCACACATAACTGACCTACAAAGGTATTAACCACTTTTTATAGTGCCTATAGGCATCTATTTCAACATAAATGCCTATTTCTGCCTTTTGGTGCCTATAAATACTTTTTTTAAAATTTCCAATCAATTTATTCACTACTCTGGGGTTCGGAGGAAGATTTTTTAAGCTTTACCGCCGAAGAAGAAGGTGACGCGTTAAAACAACTCGGCAACACCGTTGCGCGGCGGGAGACAGTTGAACTGAGATGGCGACTGAGGAAAGACGTGTTTTGAGTGCTCTGTAAAATTAAAGTGATGTAACGGTTATGTACTAGTTTAGGTTTTAATAATAATGTATTATCAAAAGGAGGCGCTTATCGGCACCATCAGAGAAGGAGGTCATTGAAAATCAGATTCAGGCATGGCTTGAGGAAGGAATAATTGAACCAAGTTCGTCTGAGTATCTCAGTCAGGTAATAGTCGTCAGGAAGAAAAACGGCTCTCATCGTGTTTGTATCGACTACCAAAAACTGAACAAAATTATAGTGAAAGATCATTACCCGTTGCCGTTAATAGAAGATATCTTGGACAAGTTGCAGAAGGCCTCTGTATTTTGCACATTAGATCTGAGAAATGGATTCTTTCACGTGGATGTCGAGGAAAGAAGTCAAAAGTATACCGCTTTTGTTATGCATTCAGGCCATTTTCAGTTTTGGTCTGTGCAACTCGCCTGCAGTGTTCCAACGTTTCATCAATTCCGTGTTCTGGACACTGACTCAGGAGAATATATTGTTCACTTATATGGATGATATCACACCGGCGATGGACGATAACGAGGAATTAGAACGACTGGACTGCGTGCTGAAAGTAGCTGCAGATTTCGGGTTAGATATAAACTTTGAGGAAAGTCAATTTTTGAAGAGAATTGTACAATGTTTGGGTTATACAATTCAACGTGGACAAATTCAACCCTCTTCGGAGAAGACGAAAGCAGTACGAGAATTTCCACAACCAAAGACCATCGCAGTAGTACAAAATTTCCTTGGATTAACGGGATACTTTAAAAAGTTCATTCCGAACTATTCCGTGATCGCAAAACCATTGAGTGATATGATGAGGAATGACCAAGAATTTAGATTTGAAGAAAAGGAAAGAAGAGCTTTTGAGGCACTTAAAAGCATGCTTGCATCAGATCCTGTTCTGAAGATTTACAATCAGAAATACGAGACGGAACTACATACGAATGCTAGCAAACAAGGCTATGGAGCAGTGTTATTACAAAGATCTCCAGAAGATGATAAACTTCACCCCGTTCTCTACATGAGCAAGAAGACTCTCTACATTACAAGAAAAGTACAGCAGATACATGCTCGAAGTTTTAGCAGTCATCAATGCCCTGAGAAAGTTTCGAGTATACTTGCTTGGTACACAGTTCAAAATCATAACTGACTGCTTTGCCTTCCAGATGACGATGGACAAAAAGGACTTCTCACCAAAGATTGCGCGTTGGGCTACGGAATTAGAGGAATATTCTTACACCATTGAGCTCAAACCAGGCACAAGAATAATGCACGTGGATGCTTTAAGCAGCTGTATCTGTACTGTTCGGTTTCTCTGACAGTCGCGTCGCGAGAATCAAGAGGGCTCAGGAGAAAGACGAAGGATTGATGGCGATTAGAGACATTTTGAAACAACAACCGTACGAGTACTATGTCGTCAGAGTTGGACTTCTGTTCAAGTTCGTCGATGGCCAAGAAACCCTAGTGATACCCCGACAGATGTAGTAAAAAGTGATTAGAACCATTCACGAAAAAGGACATTACGCCGTTAAGAGAACAATCGAAGAAGTGAAGCAAGAATATCACATTCCGGGGTTGACAAACAAGGTAAAGCGAGTGATATCCAATTGCATTAAATGTTTAGTTATCAACAGGAAATCAGGCAGAAAGGAAGGGATTCTCCATCCACTGTTTAAGGAAAGTGAGCCGCTCCACACTTACCACATCGATCACATTGGACCTCTCCAGTCAACTCACAAAGGGTACAACCATATACTAAGCATAGTTGACACATTTACAAATTTTACTTGGCTTTACCCCGCGAAGACGACGAAGACGTTAGACACAATCAACAGGATGGAGCAGCAGAAAACCAACTTTGGAAATCCTTTTGAAATTATCACCAATCGAGGGACATCATTTATTTCTCAAGAGTTCGAGGATTACTCCACGGCGGAGGGGATTCGACACGTTTTGATTACAACGGGTCTTCCTCGAGCTAATGGACAGGTCGAGCGGATCAATTCTGTTGTAACTTCCATGATCGCCAAACTGAGCATTGACAACTCGACGATGTGCCCTCAGTTCAGCGTGCCATCAATTCCATGTTCCAGAGGAGTATTGGAAGATCCCCGTTTGAGCTTCTGACATGAGTAAAGATGCACCATAAAACTGATCTGCATGTCGTCAAGCTGTTAGATGAGGAACTAATAGATTCATTTGAAGAACGACGCAATGAGATGAGAGAGGACGCCAAAATCCAAATTCTGAAGGTGCAACACGAAAATCAAGCGAATTTCAACCATCGAAGAAAGAAGGCTTCCAAGTGTGCAGTGGCGATTTAGAGGCCATTAAACGCATCCAGTTTGGGCCAAACTTGACGCTGAAGGCGAAGAATCTTGGTCCTTATCGGATTATTAAAGTGAAAGTTAATGACACATATGTGTCGGGAAGGTGACCATGAGGGTCCCAGGATTACCTCTACGTGCGCCGAATATATGCAGCCATGGCCAGAAGATTGTAATCCGAGCCGGATGATTGTCAGGACGGCCGAAAGTGGGATTCGGAGGAAGATTTTTTAAGCTTTACCACCGAAGAAGAAGGTGACGCGCTAAAACAACTCGGCAACACCGTTGCGCGGCAAGCGAGAGACAGTTGAACTGAGATGGCGACTGAGGAAAGACATGTTTTGAGAGCTCTGGAAAATTAAAGTGATGTAACGGTTATGTACTAGTTTAGGTTTTAATAATAATGTAATTTTATATTCAAAGTGAAGTGATTCGTGTTTCATTGAATACCGCCTTCCCACACTACTTTGTTGTATTCAATAAATAATTATTTATTCAACAACAAACCTTTCATCGATTGGATATTTATTTAATTACCTGTTTGATAAAATTGGGTGTGGTGTCGTTTAGGCTTATCGCAACAATACATTAAGCAATTAGTGAAATTTTAAGGTTCCTCGTGCGAAATTGGAACTTCGGAATGGAATTCAGGTTCAAGATATTACAATTGCAAACAACAATTGGCCACGTCTGATTGAAGGTACTTTTCCAGAATTTAACTCACGTTACTTGTCTGGCTCATGTATTTCACCGAGTAGCAGAGGAGGTTCGAAACCAGTTCCCCAATATTAATAATTTAATATCCTCCATAAAGAATGTTTAAAGTCAAGTTTTAGAATTGCTGCTTACATAGAAAGATGTCCCAACCTGCATTTGCCACCAGCGCCTATTTTGACAAGATCGGGTACGTGAGTGGAGGCAGTTTTACAATGAGAACATTGACACAGTTGAAGAGGTAGTACATAGTATTTCCGATAAAGAATAGCAGTGTATTAAGGTTACCCAGTACGTTCTACGAGAGAAAGGTTTGAAGCAGTATCTGCCGTATATTCGTGCTAAATTCACATGTTTAGCAGATAATATAGAGCAAACAAAGCTCAGTGTCACTGAATCAATGACATTATTTACAAGAGCATAAAGTCAGTTAAATAAAGCTGTTATTCAGGTTAGGAAAATTGTTTCCAGAAAACTACAAATTTTGCTCGCCAAAATTTTTGGATTCTCAGTTCTGAAAGAAGTATCAGGTATTTTATGCGAACGTAAGGCAGTTATCCTTGCAGTATTTAATCCGCAGTGATTTCTCTATTAAAAAGTATTCCAGTCACCACCACAGACGTGGAGATATTTTTTTCAGCATTTAAGCTAATTCTGACTAACAAAAGATAAAAACTTACCCCACATCAACTGGAAATGCTTCTTATTAAGTATTGTGGGCAAAATTACGGCAAAAAGTGAAATTGAATAATGTGTTATTTAAAAAAATAACAATGTTGCATTAATTCTTAAAATTCATGGAAGACATTGTTCTATCCTTATATTTTTATTAACTGACAGTGACACAGATTTTTTACAGAATAAAAGCAAATATTTCCCCTTTAGAATGATTCTTCAATTACAATATTATCTTATCTATCATACTGTATTTAAGTGCGTTTTGAAATAAAATGTGTATCACCGTGTTTTGCACGGCGTGATACATACAATTTCGTTATTATGCCTATTAAAGTACTATTTTGCTACTTTTTAGGCGCCTAAAACCACATTTCTAGGACCTAAATATCCTAGGTCTACTTATTGCATTTGAGCCGTATCAAGGTGCAAAGAGCGCACAACTCCCTCTGCAGGCAGAACACGGGCTTGGAGCGGCAGCGGTGGTACTTTTGGGAAGCAAGTTACCTCTTCAGTTTGCTCCATACAATTTCTATTTAACAGTTTCATTACAAGGTTGATATTGCTATCGATCCTTTCTGAACAAGACATTAGAAGTACAGAAAATATCAGAGGCAATCGTATTGAAAAATGTAATATGAAAACTCATAAAGATGTGAAAAAAGAATCTCTATCATCTCAATTCACAAACAATGGGGGTGCGTTGGCATCGAATTGTCCAGGAGTAACACCTACTGCAAAAGTAGATAGAGTTGGTTATGTGGGAAAAGGAGCAAAATCCTGATAGATTGTTCAGAAGTGCAATAGGTACATGGGGGGGTCCATAGATTCGACGAAAATGCACAAAATCTACGAGTAAATCTGCAAGTAAAAATGTTGGTATCCCCTATTTGCTTTCGGCCTCAATGCTGCATGTCACAATCGTGGCTTCTGGGTAAACAAATAGGACATGAAAATAACATCACTTACTCTCAATTCAGGAGATTCATCAAACAGACATTGTGGAAAGTATGGAAAACCGCTTCATCGTATCCTGCCTCTGGATTGGTAGCAAGCCGGAGATCGAAGGACGTGCGAACGAGTGGCAGTAGCACTGAACACAGGAAAGAAGAGTGTGCTCAGAAGAGGTGTGCATACTGTCGCAAGCACACAAGAATCATGTGCACAAAATGTAAAGTAGGATTGTGTATTCATTGTTGGTATGAATTTCACAAATAAAAATTTTAAAAAGTTGAAATAAATTGTAACGTTTTATTTGAAGCCTAATGCATACCATGCAGCTCCAATGCCCAATGTCACCTCCAGTGCTTCTGTAGAACGTAGTTTTTCGTGTTTGAAAAGAATAAAAACATATCTGCGCAATGCAGAAGACAGACTTACAAATTTGTAGAAAATTTCAATTGAAAAAGAACTGTTAAATGAATTATTGGATACACAACCATTCATAGATGACATCGTTGATACGTTTGCCGCCTTAAAGGATAGAAGAATTGACCTTACATTCAAGAAATAGTTCCATCTCTAATTTCACTAATGGTAAGTTTTAACCATTATCGGAACTTATTTCCTATTTTATTTTTTATCTCGTATATTTTCTCATCATTTACTTATTTGTATTTCGTCCACATTCAGAAGATTACATTTTTTAAGAAGGAGGTGAACTTTGCCCACATTGCTTCACCTGTTACTGAACTAACGAGCCGCCACTGCTGTAGAGGCGGTGTTGTCCGATATCCCAAGTCGGTTCTAATTTTAATCAGACCATAGAATGTTAATTATGAATAGGATAAATCCATTTTTGTATTATATAAATTTAAATAAAATACCGTACCAATTATTGTCATTGAAGCGCAATATATTCGATACAAAACCTTTTTGCATAATTTTACGTTTCAAAAATGCAATAATGCAATAAAAAATGCAATACGAAAGCAAAAGAAATCGCGTATACCTCGCTTGTTAGGCCAGTAATGGAATATGGAGCTAGTTGTTGGGATCCGTACAGAATAGGACTTAAGAAGAGCTTAGAGAGGATACAAAACAGAGCGGCAAAATACACTTTTCGGAGGAACATACCTGCACGTTGGGAATCGTTAGAACATCGGAGAAAAAGGGCTCGACTTTGCGTAATGTATAAATCTTACACTGGTGGCTCTGCATGGCAGGAAATACGGGGAAGGCTAGATAAACCAGATTATTTTAATAGATTTGATCATAAATATAAAATTAGAACTAGAATTCAAAGAACGGACGTAGGCAAATTCTCCTTTGTAAACAGAACAATCGTAGATTGGAACGATTTGCCTGCGACAGTTTTTGAGCCCTTTCCTTGCTCAGCGCGTGGTTTTAGAAAAAAAGTATAGGAAATTAATCAATAGGGTGAAAACGTGCAGTGAAGTGAAGTGAAGTGAAGTGAAAGGTGCGATTATGGGTAGTAAACTAAAAAGTATTGAGCTATTAGTATTTAGGTAAAGTTTTATGAGGTGCAGTGACGTGAAGTGCAGTGAAGTGATGTTAACGAGTGTTTTTACGTGTTAGAAATGTAAAAATTATTATAAGTATTGTATATTATTATGTTGTAGGTAAAAGTGATTATCCATATTTGTCTGAATATGATTGTGAGTGAATACTTGTAGGATGGTGTGTATGCGAGTGTTCCTTTGTCTTTGTATGATATGTATGTAAGCGTGTATGTTTGTATGTATGAATGTTGGTGTGATATGTAAGTAAGTTTATTTACTTAAATGTTAGTATATATGTAGTTTCACTTGTTGTATATGTATAGGCATGTAAATGCAGTTGCTTATTCTAGGTAATGAAGAAGATAATTCGTTTGTTTTTTATATTGATTTTTTATATATTGTTTTTATAGTTAATTGTGTTTTGTAATTTTAATGTACTTTTGTGTTTCTGTATTCTGCCACCGGGCAACATCAGCCCAATTGTAGAATAAACCCTATCTATCTATCTATCTATCTAAATATGGGGTGCGGATTAGAGTTGCGTAAATACGGTAGTTTGCGTAAAGCAAATGCATATTTATTGTCGCAAATCGGCAATGTTGAGTTGATGCAGGAGTTGAGATTTAGTCTCCTCGTGTTGTTCTCGTTTTAAGCTCCGAGTTGAGATACAGTCTCCTCGAATCGTTGCCAAGTGCAGACTGAGTCCGAAACTTCGACCTCAACGGGCGGTAAGCAGCTCGAGGTGGGCAATGAACCCCGCCCCCAAGGATCAACGGAAGCGAATCTTCGACTTCTCCGCCGTGCCGAGGGAGGTGTTCCAGGCGCCATCTTGCTGCCAAAGAAGCACCCGACCAGGATGGCGCCAAAGCAGAGGGGGAGCGGCTTCGGCCACGCTCCACCATGATGGCCGGATCCAACGCGGAAGCAATGGATGCTGAAGGTATACCGCCAGCGGCTAGCGACCGCGAGAGGAACCATTCCACCAAAGGGGACCTGTCTCCCTCCCCCATTCGTGGAAATCCTTCTGAAGAAACTGACCTTTCCGGCGGAGCCTTCCATTTCCCAAAGAAAATAGCCAGAGCCCAACCACCCTATGCACCCCAGCAGAAAGCTCTTCAAAACTCTTTTGGCCCTCTGTCCACTAATGATTCCTCCTCTCAAAACACTGTTTAACAAAATCCTGGCCCCTCAACTTCAAACCCAGATGCTGCAAACCAAAATCAACCCCCTCCCACACGCCAAACCATCACACCCCCTGCCTCACGACCCAGAATTGGGCAGTTCAAGATTGACTTAAACGCCATGTTTAGCGTTAATGGCCTGACAAAAAACCTGAGTGACTACTGTAACAAACAACTCACGGCAAAATGCACTAGGACGGAGTTCATCATTACTCCAAACACAGTTCGAGCTCATGCTCAGATCAAGGACAGACTTGAAAAGATCCAGACGAACCCAGACCTAAATGCTCTGTACTTTCCGCATATCTCTTACTGCTACAACAGAGAAACAGAGGAGATTCGGGACAGAATTGTCCTAAAAGCTCTGCCCCTAATTTTCTAAATGAAACAATTAGAGAGCACATCACTGACCTGAATCTGACGGCATACCACATCTCAGAAACGCAAAAACGTGACAACGGAAAACTCATCCCCCTTCGACTGATGATTACCGAAGTGCCCAAAAAAGACATCGCCTTGATTAAACAGACCCTGAAATAAGTAGGAAACTACAGTATCAAAATAGAAGACTGCAAACAGACTAAGCACTCAATGTAAGAAGTGCCTGAAACTTTTCCACTCCAGGACTTACTGCAGACGCCAGACTTTCTGTGCTCTCTGTGCTAATCATCACCAATCTGAACTTTGCTCAAGCCAAATCAACCACCCCACCTTCAAATGCCTGAACTGTAAAGGAAACCACCCCGCCTACGACCCCTCTTGCCCTTACATCACTCATGCGCGCCAAATGCGAGATGAGCAACTTGCAGAAACAGCTGCTGCAACAAATGCCGCCTCTGCCACTTTCACCTTCAACCCCAGATCTTTCCCTCACCTCATTGAACAGCCCCAAACTCAAACCTACTCAGCCATAGTCAACCAGTCTGGACAAAACCAATCAAATCAATCTTCATCTTCATCTCAGTCAAACTCTTCTTCTATTGGTGACCTTAAAGAACTTTTCTCTCTCCTAAAATCTTCTAACCTTCCTAAGATCCTGCAAGGCATCAAAGCCATAATAGAAATCTTCAAGGGCCCAGAAGACATACTCACCAAACTCCTCTCCGCTGGCATGAAAATTGCTGAGCTCGCCAATTAATGCCCCCTCCCCCACGCTTTCAATCCCTCTCTTCTTGGAACCCACGCGGCGGTATAAATCATAAAAAACCTCTCCTCTCCCAATTCCTAAAAGACCACTCCGTCGGGATCCTATGCATACAGGAAACTTGGCTCAAACCTAAAATCCGTTCTCTCTTCCTAATTACACCACGCACCGGAACGACCGTCTCAGTCAAAACGAAGGCACGGCCATCCTTATCAGAAACTCCATCCCACACTCAGTCTATCAATTTCCTAATACCACTGCCCTAGAATGCTCTGCAATAATAATTGGAACTCCTACAACCCCCATCATTATCATTTCGGCCTACACCAGACCTCAAACAACCATTCCCGACTCCAACCTCACTATTCTTAAAATTTACCCTACTCTTTTATTTTGGCAGATGATTTAAACTCGAAATCTCCCCAGTGGGGCTGTCGAACCTTCAACGCACCTGGACGAAGACTTGAAAACTTTCTGAACTCCCATCAATCCATAATAGTTAAAAGCCCTTCTGAACCCACCCATTTCATTCAAGATAGTCCAAACGACATCCTGGACATCATCCTTCACTCCGCAAATCTCACTGTATTCACCCCGATATCAAAGTTTGATCTCTTTGAATACTCAGACCATCTGCCAATCCTCTTCACCACGACATCCACTACCCCTTTCCACACACCGCAACTACCTCCCATACCCAAAACAGACTCGAAATCCTTTTCCCATATCCTCTCAAAAAAGATCCACTCCCCCCACCATTCCAACCATTCCAGACATCAACAAATCTGTAACCCACCTAACCCAGCAAATAAAAAATGCATACAAGAAAACAACTACTTTCACCAAAAATCAGCACCCCATTCTTCCAAATGACATTCTGACGATCATTCGGCTAAAAAGACGGACACAAAGACAGTTCTACAAACACAGACGGGACGAAGACAAAAGACGACTAAAACAACTACAGAGACAAATCCACAATCTACTACAACACGAACGACAGAAATTTGACAACATTATGGACAACGGCAGCCCCGATCTAATACAAAAAGGTATCCGTGCTATTAGAGCACCCCTACCTTCATCTCACCCCTCCAAATGCTCGATAACACCCTCACATTTGACCCACTAAGTATCACAAATACCTTTGCCCAATCCCTGGCCGTGCACTTCCACCCAAAAAATCTCCCCATCCCTGATTCAGTCCTTCTAAAATACTTAAAAACCATACATCCACCTCTAAGCTCTCAAATACCTTTCACCACATCCATCCCAGAAATCAAAACAGTCATTCTTTCTATCATTAGTAACAAAGCTTCAGGTCCCGACAGAGTTCTCCCTTCCCAACTCAAACACCTTCCAAAGAATGCTTTAGACCTCCTCACCAAAATGTACGACTACTGCTTCACACTGTCCTACTTCCCAAACCTTTGGAAAACCGCCCGTGTTGTTATGATCCCCAAACCTAGCAAAGATCATCGGCACCCCTCTAACTATCGCCCCATCAGCCTTCTCCCCATCCTTGGAAAAATTCTAGAAAAAATTATTCTTCTCCGCCTCCTCCCAATTCTAAACGCCATCATCCATCCAGTTCAATTCGGCTTCAGGGAGGCCGCTCCGCGGCTCTCCAAACCCTCAACCTCGCCATGACAATAGCAACAGAACTTCGATCCAAAAAGGAAATCCCTGCCGTTTTCACAGACCTTTCTCATGCCTATGACACCGTTGCGCATAACATCCTCCTTATGAAACTTCATCCTCACATTCCAACCCATCGCTATACTCTCCTTCAAAATAATCTCCAAGACAGATTTTTCTTCGTTCGGCACTTATCTAAATCTTCCCCGAGTTATCAGATTTATGCCGGCGTCCCACAGGGCGTCGTGCTTTCTCCAATTCTTTCCTCACTATATGTTAATGATATCCCTTCCACGCACGGAGTCAAGGCGTTTCTCTATGCTGATGTCTTAGCATTCCTCTCCACTTTCAGATTCCTATCCACTTCTTTCATCCAGGTCCAAAACTGTTTAAACACCCTCCACCTCTGGGCCCAACAAAATGCTATTTCTATAAACCCTTCTAAATGTCAGGCTATTCTTTTCTCCTTTCACACCCCTTCTTTTCTTCCTAACCTTCATATTTCTCAACAACCTATCAACTGATCACCAACTGTAAAATACCTCGGCACTCACTTCACCTTCCGTCTTCTCTGGACACATCACATCACTCAGGCCATCACTAAAGCGCACCACATCACAAACCTTCTTCAACCCATCCTCACCCACCACTCTCTATCAAGAAAAAGCTTACTCTCTACTTCACCTATATCCGCACTATCATCACCTATGCCCACCCCACATGGTTCAATACCACAATAGAAAACCATCACAGAACCACGCGCATGGAAAATAGAATCATCCGCCTCATCTTCCACCCTCCCCCGCTATCTAGATACAACGATATCCAATCCCAGCACCAAATATTCTTAACTTCCTTCATCTTTCCTCTCAAAACCAAATAAATAATTTCATTGCTGATCCAACATACAACTATCTCCTCACACCCATCTTCGCATCCTTCAAACCCCATACCGCAATAGATACAACTAGTGGTGCTTTCAACGCACATACTTTCTCGCTCTGCTTCTATACGGTCCTTATTGCTATTCCACTACTTCATAAACCAGCAAAAGTGTATTATACCAGCAAACATTTTCCGTACCGAGACCCGACATCCAAAACTCAAAGTCAACGAACCGGCACTTATACGAGTTCCACCATGCTTACTCGTACCACTACGCAACACCAACACCGCCTGTGTCGAACAGAGCCATGAAAGAATAGAACCGACCTATAAAATGGTAAACGCATGATAAGGAAACAATTGATACGATGGTACATACGCTTTACAAATACAAGAAGACAAGTAAAAAATGGTTAAAAGTTAAAAATTTGAACAAATATATACAGACATTTCCAGTACATTTATCGCAATTACTTATATTTTAGTCAAAACGTAATTGTATCGATTTTATCATTAGGAGCCGGTAATTTTCAACATGAGAAAAACATGTCTTTCAAACGTGACCAAGAAAGGCAGCGGTGAACCTCTTTACGAAGTATTCGTAATGTTAGAAAGTAATAATAATTTCGGAATCGTTAGGGATTGTAAGTTTATCGCATGCCTTCTGGTTATATTGTATTACAATTTAACGTTTAACTCATATTTTACTTAAATTGGTTCTTACAGATATATAGAAGACAACGGTTCATTTGACATGTCATTCGCTTCAGAAATTGAATAAAAGAGTTGAAAAATTGTTTAAAAGATGCAGTTAGGGAAAACACAGACAAGTTCTGTCTATTTATCTGCATTGATTCTATTCGTGAGTAGAAGTACTTCAAATGATTTTCAATAAAGTATCTACACTCTTCAATGTTTTTTCCTGCAACATCACATTCATCAAATTAAATTTCCCCTCTGGGGATCGAACTCGGCACCGAACTTATTGAAGATCTCAACACGAATGTGCTTCAACCAGCCACGCCATGGGACCCACATGCGGACCTGCGACTTATATTTTAGTCAAAACGTAATTGTATCAGTTCTATCATTAGAAAGCCGGTAATTGTCAACATGCGACAAACATGTCTTTCAAACATGACCAAGAAAGGCAGCGGTGAATGGCTTACTCCAAATAATTTATCCGCTGATCGCCATTTGGAAAATAACTACTACGAGAAAGTATGTGCCATTCTATAGCACCACTAGTTTATTATATATTTACAGTCCCTTATTACACACGTGCAGAAATTTTAAAGAAAAAATTTGGAGCGGTTTTTGAAATTCTTTTTTCGTAAATTTGAATCACAATTGACGGAAAAACTACTCGTTCCAAAAAAGGGTTCATGACCTTATTTGAAGTGCTAATTTTGTACAACCGACTTTGAGGCGAAAATCTCTATCTTCAATTTTGCAGTTTTTAAACAGTTTTTTGCAATTATCGAAAAATAGGGCCTATAAACGAAAATGATACCTACGTCATTCCCTTCAACGTTCTTCGCACTACTCAACAACAAAATATAATCAAAATATTTGGAGCCATTTTCTTTTAACTTAGAAAAACTTAAAATGGGATTCATGTAAAGTATCCTCAAATACTAAAATATCGGTTTCAAATTCCAGAGGCCTTGAGACGAGTAAAAACGATCAGGGAATATCAATTTTGAAGAAAATCGGCCGAACGGTTTAGGCGGTAGCGTTGACCACAGACGGACAGACGGGCGTTTTGCTGTCAATCGATTTTGCAGTATGAAGAAGCAACAAATCATGGATTTTGACTACACCACGAGATAGAGGATTTTTTTTCTAAATTTAGCAACATGTTTGATCCACTTTTTGTCACCAGACCCCTGCTATAAGAGTTTTTCTGGCGAAAATTCCCCGTTTTCCGCCGCACGATTACATAACTTTCTCTTCTTACGAAGTATTCGTAAGGCGAGAAAGTAAAAAACACCCCATTGAAATTCTTAAACTTCCACCACCGCCCACCTAAGCCAGAGGCACAGACAGACCAACTTGACACCACAAAGGCAGACTACAGCTTTAAAAATCCAACCCAACTCCAACCACCAAACAACCTCCGTTATAAACAAAAGCAGCAAATCAAAATGAACACATCTTCCTGTCTCTCTCTACTCTTCACCTTAACAAAATAGCCTGTCAACCCTCAACATAACAACAACCCTCAAAATAACCTCTCTCTCTCAGGCTCTACCAACACCCTAAACGAAATAACCCTTCTCACCTTAACAAAGCAACACCTCTACTCCCTCCTCTTCCAGCAACCTAATCCCCGTCCTCGTATGGAGGAAGGTCGCAAGCAAGTACCAGAAAAAGTTCATCACCCAAGAATGAAGAGCCAGCCTAATCGCTGGCAGACATTCTTAAACAACACCATCCTCGCTCGGCTCGGCAGTGCTGACCGAACTAAGTATTTGGAGTGCCCTTAAATTACCCAACAAAGAAGGAGAATCAAGCGCCATTGTCACAAAAGGAGATTGTGAAAAGCTACAATGTACCGTTATGCTTTGTGTTCCTGCAGACGGAAGGAAGTTGTTTCCCAAAGTTATTTTTAATCGGTAAACAATTCCTAAAATTTATGTTTCCGGATTCATTGTGAAGGCCCAATCAAAAGGTAGGATGCACAACGACCCTTTGCAAGGTTGGGTCAAGGGAGATTGTCGTCGCCCTGGACAGTGGCGGATTGGCACCCTCGAAATAGATTACTATATTCTGACGCAAACCCGTCCGTAACACCCCTTTTCATATTCATTTATGAAAATCTGCCAATCCTCTCGACAACAATCGAGCGTCAGGGCGGGTGCGTCAGATATCTGCTCTTTCGAGCTTACTTAGATCTCAGGGCAGTGGGATCTTTGGGGTGTGAGGGCAATCCAAACACATGAACACAAAATAACAGTAACAACAAAAAGTTTAATGATTTCAAAATAATAATTAATACTACTACAGACACAACTCGTCACTTTTCTCTTTCAATTTTCCAAATAAGTCATTAGCCTACATTATATCCTCTTTAAAAATCACGTAACCAAAATTTCTGCCAATTCTTAACATAATTACTGTCCCAGTAAAATTCGTAATTCTTTTAACAAAAACCAACTGATTAAATTCTGCTTGCGCTTTAACTTTATCACGGCAGCGCTCTACTAATCTTATTGAACACTCGATTTTAACTCTTTCACAACTGAATAATAAACCGTGCTCTGTAGCGCACCTTCCTTTACACTTTGATACAATTTTAACACCTTTACTTTAATTCATTTACAAAAGAAAACTAATAGGTAACCAGGTGTCAAAATGGCTTGTGCTTTTAACACTGTAACATGAAAGACATTTATCCTTTACATTCTATAACCTCCCCACACAACTCCTAACGTCTTCATTCGACACGGCGCGAACTTGACCTATATTTTTCGCTAGCCCCGTTACCTCTCCCTCCTGGCGAGGTGGCCTTGTCCCCGGTCGCTCGCTGTCGCGTTCACTGCTGGCGCTGGCGCTCCTCGCCGCGGCCTCGTGCCTGGCGACCGCTGTCTTCGTTCTTCCGTCTTCAACTCCCGTCGCCGTTCTTCTTCCGTCTCCTTCTTCTTGTGGTCCCGTCCTTCTTCTTTCTTGCGCTCCCAGCTCCGTCGTCCTTCTTCCGTCTTCTTCTTCCGCCTCGGTCCCGACTCCTCCGTCCGATATTGTACGGTGCTCGTCCGCCTTCGGATCTCGTCCGGCGCGTTCTTTTACTCGCGCCCGTTGCTTTTCGCACGCCGGCGTGAGGTATAGTTTTCGCCGCGTACTAGATCTTTCCTCCGTTTCGGCTACAGATTTTATGGTGTAATCTGAGCGTCAATTTGTTACCAATTTCAGAGGCGACCTCTCTCTCGATGCCGTGACTGCCAGAATCTTCTCAAATGTTTTAATTACTTTGCTGACGACTAGCTAGACGCCTTTGGACGTCGGATACTCCTAACTAACTTGACATTCCTTCGCGTAATCTTTCGGCGTCGGCCACCAATGCTTCGGAGAGAAATGCTGCCTGCTCCGACCGACGAAATCTGAAGAGATGTTTCTTCCTCCACTGACGAAAGCTAAAGAGATGTTTCTTCCTCCACTGACGAAAGCTAAAGAGAGCTTTCTTCCTCCACTGACGAAAGCTAAAGAGAGCTTTCTTCCTCCACTGACGAAAGCTAAAGAGATGTTTCTTCCTCCACTGAGGAAAGCTAAAGAGATCTTTCTTCCTCCACTGACGAAAGCTAAAGAGAGCCATCCGGTTGCGGATTCGCGTTTTATGCCCTCGGTTCGCAGGGGTAACGCGGTGCCTCCTACTCCCCTCCAGTTACTGCGTCATTTTCTCGCGACTTGTGAACGACGTTATAGGCGACAACTTCCTCATCCGCGGGCGCGCCTCTTTTGAACTGCGCCGCGCTCTCTTTCCCGTTCTTTTTTTTTTTGCGTTTTATGGGGTTCCAGCACCTGTGACGAACCTCATAATTCAGGTTCGTCACAATATACTTCCGAATAGGGTAAATAGAGTACTATATACTTAGGGGTCATACATAAATTACGTTATGGTAAAGGGGAGGGAAGGGGGAGGGGGGTTACGAAAATACTCAAAATTTGTTTGACGTAATTTATGGACGGCCCCTTGTATACTATACTCTATACTAATACACTTCCGAGGGTGCCGGGCGGTCCAGGGGGGAGGAGGCGTAGCTCCCTCCAAAAGGCCTGGAGTTTTCGTTTGTTACCTCCTTTTATTAGGCAAAATTAATTTAAATATTTATTTATGTTAGAGTAATGCAATTATATAAAAATAATATTGAGTAGTATCAACATAGGCCTACATTACAAAAATAATATACAATACAATAACAAATGTTTATTATTTAACAAAAACCTATGATGACCCCCTCCAAAATGATCGGCTGGATCCGCCCCTGGCCCTGCTAAAGTTGCCCAACAAGTTAGTACTAGACAGCCTCCATGGCCGCACGTAAATTGTTAAGTAGGGGACGACGGACGTGGTGATATTCCAGGGAGGTGTCTCCACTGTTCTATAGCATCTGGAAGGGTGCATCAATCACGCCCATTCAAGGTAGCTGTTGAACAATATTACACGAGGTGGATGGCAGTGGTGAGTATATACAACCCAAGCAGATAGATAAAACGATCGGAAGTTCCTTAATTTGCAAAAGGATAAAAGTTCTTGGGACTCAATCGAGCTTTCACTTAAGGAGAAGAGCTTGAAGAGTGGTATTACAAATTCAATGGATGGAACCGAGGATGACATGCTGTGGATAGATGATACTGCTGCCAACAGCTCTTTTGCCAGTAAGGACTGAAGGTAGTTATTTTTCAAATCAAAATTTTGCTGCTCATATTCATGCAAAACACAAACTTCAAGTTATTTTTCTTTTATTGCAGGTGCAGAATTGTGTTTCAACATTATTAATGTAAAAATTTAATGGAACTATTTTTTGCAATAAAAGTGAAAACAGTTTGTTTTTTTCCCTCCAAGATATCTTTCTGTAAAATTAGGGTGTGGACAAACTTAAGGTCATCTTTTTATGTATTACATTACTTTATATTATTGCTATTTCTTATATTAAAACAATTTTCCTTCATTATTTATTATTATTATTATTATTATGGTAATTGTTGTTTATGTCTATTGTGTTGTGAGATGGAGCACTGTGAAATATGTAAAGTATTATAATTTAAGAATGTAGGCTAATGAATTTAAAATTACATATTATACCACCAAGTTCCCATACTTAATTGCACAATTAATAATACATTAATAAAGAGATTGATGAGGATCCCTGATGATGAGCTCAAAACAATGATCCAAAAACTGGCATGTTGAACTTCTAGAGAAGGTTCAAAGCACAAGAAAACTGTCAAAATTTGCCTCAATATTTGTGGATAAATAATACATAACCTGGCTGAATAAAACAATAGATTAATATTGCAGCCCAACTATTCCATATTGTACTTCTTACCTGACCAGCAATCAAAATCCTACCATTGTCTCTAGTTTCTGTGAAAGTTGATCTCAGGAGCGTCAAACCACACACCCCAGGACACTCAAATTCCACTTTCTTTAAAAGACTAGTTTTTAACAGAAAAATGTTTGAAATGTAATACTGGATCATTATTAAAACACTGATGCACTATTTGACACTGAATCGATAACAATAAACTAAATAACAGATTTTGATAAATGTTACTAGAAAATTGTAAGTTAAGTAACAACTGATAAGTAACTTAAGGCAACTTTAACCATTTCCTTGACTCTTACTAAAAACATATTTGATGCATTATCTATTTTTTTCAACAAAAACCAGGTCAGCATATAAATATCAAATATGCACTTCAAATTTGTTATGCATTCTAGTTACATAACAATCCTATTGTAAGTAGGGTATGAATTTGAACGTTAATGTGCAATCACTTCGACACATATTTTCCTTTTCCAATAAAAAATGGAAGAGAAACAAAGTAGATGGATAAATTCTATTTTTAAAGGTGTGTTTCAAATTGTTCCAAATCTAATTGCATAAAACTTAAAAACATATTTGAAGCATCATATCTGAGGGAGCCAAGCCACATGAGAATAATATGTACATAAAAAAGTGAAAAATGTATTGTAATATACAAAATATTACAGAACAAACGCCGCGCGTTAATCTGGACGGACGGAGCTGTAATATACAAAAATATTACAAAACAAACGCCGCGCTTCAACCTGGACGGTCGCGGTTACTAGGTAACGAAGGTTGTTGACGCGCGAGAAGGGGGCTCTGGACTAGAGAGAGAGTTGGTGGTGGACTGGCATCCTGGTGGTAGCGGCGTATGTAAGCTGAATTATTTAAGTTGGACATCGACGCGAATAAGGAGGACAAATTGTGGAACAAGAGTGCAAGAAGTGAGCAGCAAGAAAGAAGCAGCAAGACCGGAGCGAAGACGGATTTTCGGCGCGGAAGTCAAGGGGCTACGAACTGCGGGGCCATCGTTTCACAACGCCAGACAATTCGGTACCGTGAACCTAAAGCATGAAATCAAGCAAGATAATTTTTATATTGTTAATCTCAAATTCCATTCTGAATAAACAAAATTATTGTTGTGCCACGTTGTACGTAATTCCTTCGGAATATAAATAATTTCAGACTTCCAGGCTCCTCTGTATAGAGAGCATGAGAACCAGAGAACTGAGCTAGCCAAATAAATTAAATTAGATAAAATAGAATCGTTCATTATTTTATCACAGTATGAAGTATTTTACATATGGTTTTATTTCTTATTAATTTGCATAAGGGTGATTTTCCCTCATTTTTCAAGATTTAAAAAATAACCAGAAGAATAAAAATTAATAATCATAGGAGCACTAAACTGAGGTACTATTTTAAAGGAAAGATTTTTTTTCTGATGTACAAAAACTATCAAGAGATTACTTTAATAATTACCAGAATTTCATTCACACTATTAAAACAGGATAATGATGAGATAAAATAAATTTGTTAATTTTGTCACTGAAATATTTTTAAAATGATCTTTATTTCACATGAGGTCATACAATTACTGTGGGGATTGTTAACTAAAAACATGTAACCAAACCTACATTAGAGAAGAGCCCCTGGAATTGAAATGTTCAATTATCGTTACTGGGCATCAAACTAACAAATAAATCATTTACCTTCCAGTCATTTTCGTTTTTATCTTCACAGATTAGGCTGCAAGCCTGTTTTGGTGATAAGACAGGTGATAATCTACCTGTAAAAAGTATTGTAGTATAATTCTTAGGGCAATGACTCCATCTCGATCAGATTTTTCTGTACAGTTTCCCTGGTCCTTTGAGCAAATGCTGAGATGGCCCCTTGCTTTGCTTCTGGACAGTAAATGTAACTTCCCTCTCTCCAGCCAAGTATTCAAAAACCAAATAGCCAACGTGAAAACCATGGAGTCAAAGGTTACAAGCAGGGCTGCCAACATACGTAGGTAGGGACATTTTTACTTTCACGTATACGTACGTATATACGGAGTAATATACCTAATATAGGAAAAGTTCTGTAATGCTGCGCGAAAAAAGGGCGACTTTTAGGCGGAAAAAAATTCATTGCTGGCCCCTGATAACGAAAAAGTGGATAAAATCAGTTGCTAAACTAAGAAAAAAATCCCCCAACACGTGGTGTAGCCAGAATCTCTGTTTTGGGGGTCCTTGATACCGAAAAAACAATTGAAAGCAAAACGTTCGTCTGCCCGTCCGTTGTGTATATGAACAACACTAGCACCTAAACTATGCGCACGATTTTCTCCAAATTGAAGAAAACCTTGTCCATCTGGCCTGAATCGAAGTTCTAAGATTTTGAAAAACATTCATTAATTTTGGGGAGTACTTTACATGAAGCTCCCAGGACATTTTCAAAATTTTCTCAAAACGGCTCTAAATTTTTTCTTTAAATTTCTTGTTAGAATAGAGTAAAATTCACTTATTAAGGTGGCATTAGTCCTAATATCACGGTTAACTCTGAATTTTCGAAAATTGCAAAAGTTTGAATTTTATTCGGCGTTTTCCTCCAACTATAAAATTGCAGATAGAGATGTTTCCTTCAAATAAAATTTGTTCTTCAAAGTGAGTTCTTTCTTTGAGGTGAGGTCATGTACTTTGTTTTGATAATATTAGTGGTTTTCGCGCAATATTGCGTGCAATATGTGCAATTTTAAAAAATACAGAAACAATTTTCTCAAAAACTTCTTCAAATTTTTTCTTTAAACTTTTGGTAGGGAAAGTGCTAAATGTACTCTATGAAATGACATAAACGCCATAATGCTCTATTCTTTTGTTTTTTTTAATTGAAAAAAATATTTTATGGTTTACTAGTTCATTGCTGTGTGTTTACAGACCTGAAACAAAACACGTAACGGTATACTTAATACCCTTGCGGGCCTTTTCGCTTCTTTATGCCCTAGGGCCTTTTGAATACTTTATGGCCCGCTCTTATACCAACACAACACACAGAACTTAGTTATGAATTCGATTTTGTAAAGTTAAGATGCAAGCAAATACAATAAATAAATGGCATAATGCTTAAATAAATAAAATAAATTGTTATAAACCTTATTTTGCTTATTTGATATGAAAATTGAAATTTTGAAATGTTTCCGTGAACTTATAATTGCCATCATTCACTCGCATTTCACTGTTACGTACCATCTTTTTTAGTGACATAATTATATTATTCTTTAGTGGCGGTTCTCGTAATAGTAATAAGATATATAAGGCACATCGGCTAACATCCTCGAAATGTTATTTTTTGGTGTTTTGACATATTCTAAATAACGTTTGACAATAGGCGCTAATAACCTAAAAGTACCGTTTCATCAGCGCAATTTACACTGTTATTCACGCTGGTAAATCTCAAATACACCATAAAGAGTTTTATATATTTCTCAAGATTTTAATGGAAACCATTGGCCATAGTTTTGTTAGCTTTTGCGAGAATTTCCACAGGAACTTCACAATATTCTTTCATTTTGTACGAACAAATCAGTCCAATAACGATTAAGGACTTAGAAATTAGATATACACTCTGTTTTGTTTATCTGACGTCATATTGACAAATGACTGTTACAATGCGTCTTTTCACTTTAGACGCAAGAAATATTATAAAATGTTTCGAATTCTTGTTTTATTCAGCAACGAACTAGTAAACCATAAAGTTTTGTATGCACCACGGGCGACTTCCAACCCCTCGGGCCAGAGGCCCTCGGGTTTGGAAGTCGCCCTCGGGGCAAAAATATCTACTTAACGCCCTTGATACATAAATAACTATTTTTGACTTGTCTCTCACGTCGTTAATATTTACATTTGCGGCAAATTGTTCACATTATTATATTTATGAGTGCATGTGCGTTAAAAAAAGTCAGATAAAGTTTCTGGAAAACTCAATCGTTTTCTGTGAAAACTAGCTCAAATTTTCGCATTTTCAGAAACGCTCAAACGCCATTTTCTCATAAATGACTAGAAAAATTGTCTTCAAACTTTTCGATCGGATAGTGCTAATTGCACTCTTTAATATGACGTTAAGTTTATTTTGAGGGTTTTTTTCAAAAATTAGCAAATGTAATTTTTTGAAAGATCTCTCACATCTTTAATATGCACATTACCAGCAATTTGTAAAGATTAGTATATTTGTGAGCATAAATGTTTAAAATAACTTCTGTTGAAGTATTTTGAAAACTCAAAAATTTTCTGTGAAAAGGAGCTTCAAATTTCGCATTTTTAGTAGCGCTAAAACGCCATTTTCTCTAAAACGGCTTCAAATTTTTAAAAGAAAATTGCCATTTAGGACTAGGTTTTTGTGTTCTTTAATATTCTAAAATTAATATTTCCGTTTTACCATTAGGAAACCGAAAAATTAAGAAAATGTCAACAAATGTTAATTGGGCAGCGATAGACGGCAGCTGGCAAGAGTATGTGGCAATTCCGAATAGCTACCCAAGGAAATAGAAAACTAATACGGGAAAGTCTGTGCCATTCTGTAGCACTAGTTTTAAATTTAAATTTGTATTAAAAAAATGGCTACTTTCGTGTAGATTCCGCCAACATTCAAGCCATTCATGTGGATTGTGCTCTGTTAATTTGCTGTTGTTGCTAGCGATTTGCATATTGCGGTTTGCTTTTTTCCATAAATCTGTATTTAGTGATTTCGTTACATATTTTAATTTAGTTCTACGCGTTTTTATTTTTATTTATTATTTTCCAATTGTTTTCATCACTTATTACAGTGGAGTTAGTAGGTATAATTTTAGTAGTAAATGTTAGTTTTTTCGATTTTTTGTAAAATTAATTTTATTATTAATTTTTCTGAACCCAATCTAGTAATCATTGAAAAATAATTGGTAGCCCAACTTTAACTGCGATTTCTCTAACTTTGCCCATTAAGGACATTCAAGGCCCATTTTCACGATGGAATATCACACGGTATTTCGCGTCTTTCTCGGTCTTGTCGGTAGAAGGCGTATGATCGCAAGCACTGCTTGATACGGTCGCTATCATGCGAAGTCTATCGGAACTACTGAGAAAGTTGCGAAATACCGTGACATATTCCATCGCGAAGACGGGATTTGAGTGGCCTTGAGGAGCAAAGTTAGAAAAATCGAAGTTTATATCTGGACCTAATCTTAGTATTTCGTCTTTAAGCTTGAGTGAATTCAATGTTCTCTTCAAACTGGAATTGTAAATTTAATTTGTAGACTGTGGAAAGAAGGGGTACTGTTACTCAGAGGAACAAGCAGTGGCGTGCATTCAACCCCAGCAATTCCAGTACTGCTGGGGTAAGCAAGAATGAGAATTGAATGAATTTTGAGGATTAAAGCTACATTAAACTGTATGTTACGTGATCAAAAACTTTGCACCTACTGTACACTCTACTGCGATCTTTCCGGCGGCCCACTGCGCCTCCACTGCACTGACCCCAGCTCTGAAATCTTCGCTGTGGACGAGAGGTGCGTGCGCATCCAATTCAATGGGCCAGCGGCGGGCAGGGGTCGGGGAGCAGCCGCGGGCGATAGTGACCGAAAGTCAGCTAGCTGGGGTTGGATGACGTATCTCTCCCTCCCACTGCTTCAAGACGAGGCCTCGCCGGGCCCGCCGCGCTTGCGATCGCGGTTACTCACAAGCCAGTGCTACCACAATGCAACATTTTTTCAAATTTGTATATTTTGTTAGTAAAAATTACGGTACCGTTGGTCGAGAATTTTATAACTTATAAAATGTTTATGGGCCATATATTTCTCTCTCGCTGTAATGAGAGTGAACCACAATGTTCAATAGAGATTTTATTAATTTTTCTGAGGAAGACAGTCCTGACTCACACGTGATCAGATCATTAGAATCCCCGAATTTTTGAATAGCACAGCATACTCTTCACAGAGAATGCTGTGTGCGTCGGTGTACGTGTCACAGCTCTCAGTGTGCGTCGGTGTGCGTGGCATGGCAGTGCGTGGCATGAAGCAGTGGTAATCCATTGTAGTGTGTGGAATGTATTGTCGTGTTTACCCATGATTTCGCGAGGATTTGTAGTAACTTTGCAAATAGTAAAAAGTTTTTCTTTATTCTAATGGGTATTTAGGAATACTTGTGTATAGTATGTCTTCCAGTGAGTACAGTTGATGATATTTTGAGGAGACTGTTTTCAACGAGGCAGTTACTCGAAAAGAAGCAGATAATTCAAAAAGGTTGGCCAAACCTTGGCGTAATTATGCCAAACCTTGGCATAATTAGAGCAGGTAACAAAACAATTGGAGTACGGGGCTGGAGGAGGGAATCTGGTTAGCCGCTAGCGGCTGGGGTGTACAAAGTAATCATCGCACGCCCCTGGGGACAAGTGTTGTCAATCATATTTCTTTGACATTACGAATGTCAAAATTATTACAGGTATGATTATTATTGTCTTTTTTATTTCTAAATATTATCTTAAACTGACAGGTATAATTTTCATAATTAAATAGGTATTGTGTATAACTAAGCAATCGGATTTATAGGCATGAGAAATAGACAGGCAAAATAGGTATTTAAAAATGTAAAATAGGCACTTAAAAAGGTGAAATAGGCATTTAAAAAGGCACTATATTTTTTTATCTGTATTTATAGTAAGTTTTTGAGTCTGTCCCGTGGCCGAGATCGCTAAGCCAGGAGTGCCGTATCCTTTCCATCATTGTTGTGCGTTTTGGAGAAAATGGCAGAATTGCAGTAGCTACCTTTTGGCTTCTTATTAAATTCAAGCTAGCTATTACTCTAATGCTGCACACTAATGCTAATGATCTTTATCCTCATATTTTATTGAAACAAAATTGGAAACATTGTTTGATCTGTTTTAATTGTCATGCATAAACCATTTGTTGTAACTAATGGTGCTTCAACAGTACATACTTTCTTGCACTACATCTAAAAAATATTTCAAAATTTGCAATTTTCAAGAAAATTAGGATAGTTTACCAAAAATGAGACCTGTGCCATTTTATGCTTCTCTTCTTCTGTCCTTAGAAAACAAATTGTAATTTTTTTGCGATTTTTTTAATAATTTTCATTAATTTCAAGCAGAAATTCTGTAAAAACAACTCGTTTTTTTTTTCAAAAAATTATTCATTATCTTTTATAAAGATCTGATTTTTTGAATAGATTTCATTTACGTCAAACATTTCTGTATTTAAATATTTTATTTTTGCTATTTCGAAAAATCGATTGGTGAGTTCACGAAAAATGGGACCTGCACCAATTTTTATAGTATCTTTTGATAAAAATTTAAAGAAAACAATTAGAGATGTTTTTGAGAAAAAAGTTTAAAAATTCGAAGTAAAAAATTACTCGAGTACCACCAGGGATTTTGCATGTTTCATAATTAAGCTGCGGAGTTTTGCCTATGTTGGGCCGCGTTTGCATTACCAAACATTACTAGGCTGAGAGAGATTTTCATGTGCATTTTAGATGAGGCATGCTTTTTGGCGCGGTTTGGAAAACGCTGAATATCAACCACTCATTATTTCGTCCTTGTGTCCTCACCAAACAAAATACAACAGAAGCAAAATAATTCATTTTTGCACTCTCGCTATTCTCGCAGAAAATGCATTGCCGGGCCCTGGTAACGCAAAAGTTGATAATGGGCCGCAAGCGACCTGGACTCCTGTCGAAGGGATTCTTCTGGATGGCAATGCCCTTCCTCACACTGTGAGGCCAACGCAGGAGCTGTTAGATATTTCATTGGGAGCGCTTGGAACATACACCGTACAGCCCTGACTTAGCCCCCCGTGATTTTCATCTGTTTGGGCCCCTAAAACGTCATTTGGGTGGCCGTCATTTTTATACATATGACGCCATAATCTATGAGATTACACGTTGGCTGCGACAGCAACCAAAGGACTTCTTTGCTGCTGGCTTTCAAGGACTTGTAATGAGATGGGATAAGTACCTGAATGTGTAAGGTGATTATGTGGAAAAGTGAAATAAATATCAGAAAGTTACTTTGATTATTATTACCTCAATTCCGTTTTGTGACTTATTTATTGACTTGCCCTCGTAATTTCATTGTAAAAGGGACTTGGTAATGAAAAGCGAGTTCGCATTTTGGAGTAATTGAGTGACGGATTTTTGAAGGACGTATATTCCTTCACGAAGGACATGATAAGGGATAAGAGCCCAAATCAATAAGTGATTTGCCCTTGAAAATAAATTTTATTAAATCAGAGCGAATATTTTCTTATCAATTCATGCCAAAAACGCTCATTTCTTTCTGTATTCAGAATTCAACTTGTTTATGGTTTAGGGTAGGGATCCCAGAATTAAGAAAACGTGCACATAATATACTTCTCCCCGTAGTACATCACACACATTTTTTTAAAACTGTCCCCACTTTCCTTAAAACTTTCCCCACTTCCCTCCCGAAAAATAAACTTAGGCCAGAACGATGGTTGAAAAACAAATCGCGAAGATTTAATTGGTAAAATATGTATTTAATATTTAAAAAATTAATAAAATTGTATGTACGAATGAAATTAATCAAATAAGCACACCTTAATACGATTGGTGAGACAGAACCTCACTTCTAAGGAGGGGGTATTTTCTATAGTAGAAAATTTACAATCTCCGCAATGAATTGGGATCTATAGACCATTAAATAATTTCTTATTTACATATAACAATTTTTAATGAATATTTGACACGAATATGTAGATGAAAAAATTGGAAAAAATGATAGAAAATTCCCATTTCATTTGTTTTCAGTTGCAACCAAACATCAAAACCCCAGCTACTATGATGTATGCATTAGAGTGGTTACAGATGGTGGCTTTAATATTGTTGGTAAATGTCATTTAACTCTTATTACACAATTATTTAAAATAATTGATGTAAAAATAACTTTCATTACATATCCTACTTTTACAATTAATTGCTCATTATTGTAATAGTTTAGCCATCTATTACAAATGAAATAGGTAAATAACATGAAGTGACCATTGGTTTATGAACCGGGTATAGAACTTTATGTAGAAAATTCCAGAGCGGAATGTAGAAAAAACAAGTGAAGGTGATCTAAGAGAAAACGAGTATTTCGGACGAACATGTGAACGCAGTGGGGAATTAATGGTTGCGTGTTACTAGTCAACGCGCAAAATTATAAGGAACAGAATAAAGTTTTTTTCAGCTAAATCGGGTCACAGAAACGCATAATATCGCGAGTTTTGTGATCACGACATTGACTTTTAACATGTTAAAGAACGAAAACAACAATGGTCATGACGTCGCTTCAGAAAAGTTTGGATATATTAATAAATTAAACGAAAACTAGTGTGTCTACCGAGATTTGGCATATACCAAAGTATTCCGTGGAATACGGGCCAAATTATAAACGTGGTGACACAATTTTAGGACGCCGAACATTAATAGATAAACATTATGTTACATTAGTTAATTGAGAAATAAACGAGCGATGTTTGTAGGCAATTCCTTGTTAGAAAAAACTTGAAAACAGAATAAAAGCTAACAATGCTCAAAGTAAATATTTTGTTTGTACATTCAAATGTTTGTAGTCACATTTCTGATTTTTCTAGATTTTCTCTAGAAAATTAGATTTTTTCTAGATCTATCGTTTTTGTGGATTTTTTAAATAATTTGTGTTCAATGAAAAAAAATAACATGAATGATTTTTAGATTTGAAATTTATTCATCTTTTCTTCAGAATTTTTGTAATATCATTTTACAACAAACACAACAACTGATTCATTAACAGATTTTACAATTGTTTTGCTGTGTGGAATTTATATTGTATATCTACATTAATATTTTCACATTATTTTTAGTATTATATTTTATATAAATGTTTTATATTTATACAATCTTCAGAAAATAATTATTTTTAGGATTAACTTACCTAATTGACAAAACAGAAATAATTCACCTGTTTAACGTGCCTCATTTGCTGAAAGGAATTCACAATAATCTTCTAACTAAAACTTTGGAAATTGATGTAGGAAATTTGAAGGAAACTAAATTAGCTTCATGGCACATCATAGGAAAAGTCTATTACCTTGTTACATATGTAAACAAAATTAATAAGGTTATGAGGAAATTGTCTCAACGTATGTAACCAAGAAAATGAAAAAAATGATTTAAATATACCACGCAGGTGTTTAGTGAATCAGTGTTGGCATACATGGAATTTATATCTCAAATAGATGGTAAATATAAATTTAAATATTTATTTGCTTTCACAATTTCAATTTAATTTCATACGCAGAATTCTTATTCATTTCATAATTTCACATTTATTAATTGTTCTTGAATTCTACACTTAAATTTATTGGATCACATCCCACAAACACTTGAATGAAGTTTAATGTTGTATGGAGTTACAAGCAAAAGTTATGCAATTTCGTCAAGTCAAGAACAGAGGGTCCAATATTTTTTAAGCGCTTGTATTTGCATGGTACCGTTCTCGACACATAAAATGGGTAACGGTCAAATTCAGAGGTGCCCGTCTTTCCGCGCATTCTGGCACACTGTACGGACGATAACGCCATCTGGTTCTTTCATAATTAACTATTACAAAAGAACACTCGGAACCAACTGCCAACGACTGAGAAGCTGATAGGCTAGATTTCCCGCAATCATGATCTCTAGTTTGAACGTTCTCTATGATACGCGTGTTTATCCGAATGATTGAATTGTATTGGCGTAGAAGGCACAGGGGGCGGGGATAGTCTCCATCGCGTCGTCATGCAAGCCATTCGATCGTCTACAAGAAATATATCAATAAAGATAATATCATACAATATGACATAAAAAGTTCAACACATATAATAGAATTAGTGGATTTGAAAAGGAAATTTGGAAATATTTAATTCTGATTTACTTGCACAAAAATCAATTGAATATCCCCTCTTTTAACGCAAAACAACTTACGTACGTGTATGAATATTACGGATCCGAGACGAAGAAATGAAGTGTGCGAAGGCGGCTGCAGAATCGGAAAAATAATTGGGAGTTGGAAGTTTTGGCGAAGTAATAGTGTTCAAATATCAGTGTTTACGAAATTTAAGGTTTTTGCAATAATTAAACTAGGTATTCAGTAATAATTTTGCACCGCTTGTCAAAATTGTTAGTTTGCAATATTCACCTCAAAGACAATTTGAGGACCCTTCCTCCGTATAGCGCAAATTTCGGAATTGTTTATAAAATTGTTAATTGTTGAAAAATTGTTAATTTGCAGTTTTCGGTTCTGGAATATAAGAGACCCCTTCCCTCTTCAGAACTGCAAAATTTGGAAATTGTTCATAAATTTACAAATTTTGCGAAATTATTTTATTGTCTTTTCTAAACTGCCTTTGAAGGAGATGCAAAATTCTGCAATCCAATCGGCGCTACCGCCTTTCGTTTTCGAGATATGTAATTGTTTCTAAGAATTTAGCATGTCATGACAACTCCCATTTCTTTGGAAGTCAGTGGCAGTTCTCTCACAAATCTATCCTTCAAGCTGTTTCCCAAATGCAACGTGCATTGAGCGACACTCTTTTCTCATGCGACCCTGACACCAGAATGGTATTTGAAACTACCTTCAGAACGCAAGTCGATTGCTTTGCGGAATGGAAACATGGGTTGTTACAAATGTTCTCTAAATACGTAAATGCCAAGAAGGTCATCTTATGAGAACACACAAATTCTCTGAGCATATGAATGAATCAGTCATTTCAACAGCGGAGCCACTACCTTATAATAGTAATAACATCCACAATTTCGTTAATTAATTGTGTTATTTAAATGCAGCCCGTGTTCAACCCATGCAGAAAAGCAAACATTAAAGGTATCATTTAAACTAAATATAACCATTGTTAGGATGATTACTTTCAGAATAATTGAACGACCAGAATCTTACGTTCTCTACCATTCGACTGAAACACCGGATAGAGGAAGGCGGAGAATGTGATTAAAAGGAAATAAATATTCTATATATTGATGTCGACATTTTGGGGAAAATGCATAACCTAACTCGTTGGGAGCCGAATTTGATTCTCATAACAAAATTGTGGCTGTCACTTCACGCATAAGATCTTTAAAATCTATTCAAAATCTGCTCCAATTGTTTTAATTGTTACCTAAATTTTAGTAAAATGCTTTTGCAATTATGATTTATGTTCGATAATTAGTAAATCCTCTCGAAATCGAAAATCTGATTTGATTTTTTGTGATCCTCACCTACACCACCAAAATTCAAACCATATTTTTTAATGAAATCTATTCTTCAACTTTAGAACTTTCTATTTTATAGTTTATAGTTTTTCAGAATATTTATATTTTTCCGTAATTTGAATATTTCGAGCAAAGCTATGTTTCATTCGAATGTTACTATGTATTTGTAGTTCTTGTGTAATATTGTCTCCTCTCTAAATTGAAAAACTAGTGGTGGACATACTCTCTCGATTTCTTTATAACAATTACATAATATAAACATTCAAGTTAACCTCCAGCAAAAATTTCACAATTCCAACTGGATTGCATATATTGTCGCGGCCAATGATGTCTCATCTCTTAATTAAAAATCGCGGCATTGATCCAAAAACGTCGTTTTGGGAGTGTTTAGCACCCGCGAAATCACTCTCCGAACTGAGATTTGAATTTGAGAGCATAGGTTTCGAGATTTCATTTCATAATCCAGCTGGTGATTTACTACAAGTAGTCTCACCAACTCTGGGCCACCCCTATAACTCTTAAACGACTTCCGATATCAAAATACAGTTTTCGCTCAACAATGTGGAGTCATGGAGCAAGTGAAATGGTGTACAGATATTGTTTGAAATACTTTTAGTTTTGGAGAAATTAAATCAACTTTGATTTTTTTTAAATCGAACCATATATTTTTCTTTCTAGCAATAGATAAATCATAAAAAGGGGAATGCAATGATGTAACATATTTTGATAGTATTTTGTGTAATAAATAATACTTTCTGACAAGAGATTATAAATGAAACCTGCACTTTTTGCTGTAGCAGCCGTCGCTATTGTCACTTTTGGTGAAGGCCTTCGCGGCCTCTCCTCGAAAAGAGCCGGCGCCGGGAATGCAACCTTCCTGAATGGCAACAGTTGCAAGAATTGACACAGGAAATCTCGTGCATTTAATTTAAAATCATTTGTCAGAAAGTATAATTTTGTGCTCAAAATACTATTAAAACAATAACATGTTACGTCATTGCACTCGTCTACTTATGATATACCTCTCGCTAGTGAGAAAAAATCATGGTTCCATTTAAAAAATGAAAGATGATTAATTTTCTCGAAAACTAAAAATTTTTCGGACAATATCCTTACGGTACATTACTTGCCCCATGATTCCGCATTGTTGGGCGAAGACTACATTTCTATATCGGGAACCGTTTAGAAGTTACGGGGGAGGCCCATAGTTGGTGGGACTGCCTGTATGCCAAACCTCGCAAGTGTTGGAGCGTTTTCGTTGTCACATAAAAAGAAACTAGGGTTGCAACAGAATGTCACAGAGTTTCTCGTACTAGATCTCTTCTGATTTCTTTAATCTAGACATCACCGACATGGTTTTACATCACCTACTTTCCAGCTGTCATCCATGGCCGACATTATTTTATTTAACATTTTCTCAATTTTTCAGGCCATTTAAAATAGAAAAATGTGATATTAAGAATATTACATAAGTTAAACCTAATCCTATATCATAATTTTCGATTAAAAATTTTGATCCGTTTTTGAGAAAATTTTGAAAATGTTCGGAGGCTTCATGTAAAGTACCCCCAAAAATTAATGAATGCTTTTCAAAATCGCAGGGCAACGCAAGCCAAATGGACAGGGGTTTCTTCAATTTGGAAAAATCCTACGCATGGCTTAGGCGCTAGTGTTGTTCACATACACCGGACAGACGGACGTTTTGCCGTCAATTGGTTTTTCGGTATCAAGGACCCACAACACATGTATTCTGGATAAACTACGTGTTAGAGGATTTTTTCTTAATTTAGCTCAGGATTTATCCACTTTTTCGTGATCGTGGCCTAAAAATGACTTTTTTTCCAGAAAATCCGCCGTTTTCTCTTGCAGCAATACATAACTTTCCCTACACTGCATATATAATTTGTATATACGTACGTATACTGGAAAGTAAAAATAATAAAAAAAGGAGAAAAGAAATAACATAGTGATGAAAATGAAAAGGATTCATGACAAGGAAACCCAGCCACATACAAAGAAAAAAAACAAAAAACATCCTGGAAACCGTAGTTGGGAATATAAACTTTGTTGATGCATTCTTTATTGGAGAAAATAAAACAGGAAGAATAATGAGATAAAAGTCAATCACGGAGAACAAGAATAAATTAAAAGATAAAGACACTTATATAGAAAATGTTCTCACAAGACAGGAAAGAGTGATCTATGCTGCACTCGGGCAAGTAGCAATACAAGAAAGAGAAGAGGGGGAAATAATGAAGATCGGGTATAAAAAATATAAATAAATTTAAAATGGGAGTATTGGGACAACACCATGAAAAAAAAACTCAAAAAACTAAGAAAAAGTTCATGGACAAAAAGCATCAACGCTAAACAACACACGACTGCATCCAAGACACCATATAATAAAGAACAATACGTGAAAAAAACAAAAAAGAAACAATCAAAGATATGTATTACAATAGCAGTGTCAGGACATTGCTGTGTGGGGAGAGAAAAATGGAACTCATTCACGCTTCGTATATACGTATGTATACGGGAAAGTAAAAATCCACTAATTTACAAAATTATACTTTTGTCTTGACAATGTTATGCATGAAACGGGCAAAATTCGTGATAGCGAACAAGGAATTCTAAAAAAATTGTAATTGACGTGCGGCATTGAAATAACACGATTTTATTATAGGAAAATAAATAACACGATTTTAAATCGGAAACATAATGAATTTTAAAATATTGTACTGTTATTTTCTTTTTTCCACAAACAAAACTGTTTGTATGTCTTAGAATACAAAAAGGACAATGGGATTGCGGTCTTAATACTTCGGATACCTCGAAGTTACATACTTCGGAAAGAGTCTTTTAGTAATCTTGTAATCGTACGTCGTAAGAAATCTTGCAGAATTTTAGCGATATATCGACAAGAAATAGGACATTTTTTGTGTCTGTGAGTAATTCACTAAAACCCGTCTTGACTTTTCCTCTTTTGCCTTGATATGAGTTATATTCCTACTATGTATATTGTTTGTCTCCTTTACTTAGAAAGAAACAAAATAATTTCTATTAATTTCAAAATAATTTCTATATAATGCATGCACTGTCTCACAAACGCTTTTCGTAGAGAATGTGAATAAAGATGATAGGAATTGCTGGTGATCAGCAATTACAATTATTCTTACTGTGTCAATACTTCGAATTTGCAATCTCTACTTTGAAATTAACAAGTTTTCCAGAAGGTAGTTCTGATGAATATTTATGGGACGTCTTTTAGTTGTGTGTTGAAATTTCATAGCTTTAAAGTAAAATAAAATAAATTTCAAAATTCAATTTGTCGAAAAATTTTTGAAGGTGGAAATGTTTTTGGACATTGATTTCAGATGTATGCAGAAATATATTTTGTGTCTTCTATTTTTTAAAAGACAACAAAGATAATACAAATTTTGAGTAAAAAAATGAATAGAAATTTTTTTGATATCCAGAAAATATTTTTTACCAAAAAATTAACGCAAAAATGACTGCTTCCACTTATACACCGGGCGACAATGTTAGTGATATATTTTTGCTTGATTCGATATTATAGTTCAGAAAAGAGTTGAATAAAATCATCTTTCTTTAGAGGGATTATCGATTTTCTCTCATAAGCCTCAAGCTAGCAGTGACTTGCCAATTTTCCTGGGGAAGCACTTTCGACTCCGGGTGAAATCAGATAAGGGGCTATACAGCGTTGCCAAGGAAAAATCAATATTTTTACTCACGCCAAAGCAAACTGAAATATTCGTATTTCCTATTCATTCTTCCATTCATTCATTCTCAGAATAGCAAAGCCACATAAGAGTTAATTATCTCATTAGTGAAAGACCTGTCTACTTCAGAGACGCTAAAATATTGCTTTTTAGGAATAAAAAGTTTAATACTCGCAGTATCGCAGTTTGAAATTACAGCAACTCGCTATTTTTCCAGCTTTACTTGTTATATAAATTCCTATTTCTGAGATAAAAGCTAACTTTTCTAGTCATACTCCAAAATAGCACGATTTCCTCGTATTTGTTAGTCTCTTAATACTTTAGTCTGAATTAGCTTTTCGTTTTTTTTCACCCTCTTCACAGCAACTATTTATTGGTGCCTGTAACATATTTTTACTTTTTCATACTTACTTCGTTACAAGAGAAAGTTTTGTAATCGTACGCCGGTGAATTTTCATCAAAAAACTCTTATTGCCAAGTCCTGTTAACGAAAAACTGAGTAAATCGTGTTTGTTTACGAGAATATAGCAAATTATTTCTTCTAACACGTTGTGTAAGGGAACGTCCATAAATTACGAAACGGTAAAGGGGGAGGGAGTCTGAGCCTGTGTTACTCTGCGTTACATGGGGGTAAGGGGATATTAATTGTTACGTAACATAATTTTTTTTAATTTTTCAATATTTGCTGAAATGATTCCTTTTTTGAGTCATGTATTAAAACATTAAAATATTAACACATATAACAATAAAAATTAATTTTGACGGCAAAATGTCAGTCTGTCTGTGTGTCTGTCCGTTCGTCCATCTTGGTTAATGCTAGCGCCTAAACTGTACTTCCGATTTTCTTCAAAATTGATATTCCTCGATCGATTTAAATGATTTCGAGGCCCTCTGAGTTTGCCAGAAACATTTTGATTTTGGAAGTTCTTTGTAAATATTTTAAAATTTTCTCAAAATGACTCCCAAAATTTTGATTAAACTTTGGCCTCGAATAGCGTAAAGAACGCCTAAGTGAAGAATATTAAATTAAAATTAAGTTCATTTCATTTTACTCAGTGAATATAGCACTATCCATGCAAAACATTAAAGAACACAATATTGATGCAGTTTTGAGAAAATCTTAAATTTAATATTATTTAATGTCGCTCATATTTCAATCAAGATTGTGCAAAAACAAGTAATATATTCAGAAAAGTTAACATGATATTTTATAAAGAACTGATGGTCAAGAACTAATTTCACGTGAAGAAAAAATTGCGTCAACTAAATCACTACAATATTTAAAGAATTATTTTCAAATTGCAGGATCTCGAGTCGGGCCACATCAATAATGCAATGTTTTTAGCAAACATTCTACGAATAGTTTAGGCACTAGTGTGTTCACAGAACGACAAGTGGACCGATGGACGGACGTTTCCAGAAAAAACAGTTTTCGTATCAGATGACCCCAAAACGTGCACTTCCATTGGAATCTCGAAATTGATTGTAATATTCTGAGCGAATGAATAGGAACGATGAAAGACGTCTCATAGAGGAAATCTCAAATTAATTTTTGTATTTTAAAATTATTTCTCGTCTGCAAATTTATAATCAGTTCATTTTTGAACATTCATCAAATGGTATACTGTACAACAAAGTATCAGAAATAAATCACTACTATTACATTTTTGTAGGTTTCATAAGTATTTTTTTTCGTGTGCGCCTGCGTATGCGTTGACGTACTAGTAGATTAATTGGATGGTGATTCGTGTGCTGGCACAATTTCTTCTAATATATTTGGCTTCTTGAGGTGATATGGTCATCCAGTGGAATTATGCCAACGTCTCTGTATAAAGTCCTGTTTGTCACGAACTATGTTTTACGGACGGACGTTTTGAATCTACGAAAAATATTCAATATACGAGTAGTTATTACTTCTCTGTGGTGTCGTATTAATCCATTCGCGTTCCATAGTATAATTTTATGACTTAACAGCGATTCTATTCGTTACAATTTCTGTTTTAGAATGTTTTGATATCTTCGGAAGGAATTTTCGATTTCTTGACACATGTCTATTTGGACAGAAATGAGACTATACGGAAGTGGGGTGTATCGGATTATTGAATATGTGAAAAGGTGGGCAATATATGATATTTTTCTGTGAATGAGTGTGCTTCTTGAAGTTGGGGAATTTTCTGAGTTTAAAAATGGTATTGTTTGAGTGGAAGTAGAAGTCGTCACTATACATTTTATATGTGAATTATTTTCAATGCATGTGTAGAACTTCATTTAATTCCGATATTCGTAAGATTTTTCACAAATGTTGATGATATACTGATATTTGTCACATTTTTCGTTTACTTTTCATAGCGATAAATTCAGGTCGCTATATTTCGTTCATTAAACTCCAAAATATCCAAGCAGTCATTTCAAATTCAATAAAACTCAATTCAATAATATAATAATACTTCACATGATTCTCTACAAACGATTTAAAAGAGATGTGAAAATGCCGTGGCCGAAAGGACACATGAAAATGACTGACGATGAATGACTACATTAAAAACAGAATTTTAAGGAGGATCATACCAAGCGCTCAATGCCCCAGAAGGGCTTGTAGATGCGTTACGAACGCAAAACAAATTTAAAAAGAAACTTATTTATCCTAAATATGGATATTATTAGTTTAAATAACAGTATTAATGTTAGCTTTTATGAGACACGGGCTGCATCTAAATAACAATAAATTAAAGAAATTGTGGATGTTATTACTATTATAAGGTAGTAGCTTCGCTGTTGAAATGACATTCTTTCATATGCTCTGAGAATTTGTGCGTTCCCATAAGACAGGCCTGTCCAAAACCGTGCTTCGGTGCAATTTTGCTCCGCCCGTGCCCCACGCAGCGCGCCGGCGCAAGTTAGTCACCGGGGGAGAGGGGCATTCCTTCAGTCTGTGCGATAAGAAAACGGACAACCTGCTGCTGGCTAGCTGCTGCGCTTTATCTCAATGGCGACATCGAAGAGTATTGACATTTTCTTTCATAGTGGTTCTACAGGACTTATTTTCTGACCATCTATCTAAAAGACAGAAAGATTTCGAACGGCGAACTCTTTGGAGTATTATGAATATTTTCCACATATAAGTTCTCAAAACTACATATGAAAGCAACCAAAGTAATTTCTATGTTTGGGTCCACGTGTGTAAATGAGAGCTTCTTTTCATAAGCAGTTAACAAAATCGAAGTTTCGAGGGTGTTTGAGCGACGAGAGACTTCGCAATTCCTTGCGTTTGATGGCGACAAGGAATTTTGTGACCCACAGCGAACGAATTGTAAACAAAAAATCCACAATTAAAATTGTTACAATGAAATTGCTTTTATTTGTTTTAACTGAACATACTTATCCAGGATATTTCTTTTTGCTCCTTAATTATGTTTCAAACTAGAAAATAGCAAGGAAACTTACTGAAATAAAATTAAATTAAAATCCTATTTGATTTTACATGAACTAGGCCCGAAATAAAACATTGTCGTGTTTGATCTATTCGAAACGAGCTAGTGTGGCCGGTCCGCGAGAAAAGTTTTACGGTAGGAGTGAGTAATTGGCAGCCGGGGACTCCCGTTGGGCGGTGGCGTAAACAACCGGACCGAAGCGCGCTTCGTCATCTGTCGAAGAGAACTTGGTGCTCCTGAGCATGAGCGGAGCAGAAATCCTGGAGAGGCCTGCCAAAAGATGACCTTCTTGGCATTTACGTATTTAGGGAACATTTGTAACAACTCATGTCTCCATGATTTTGACTTGCAAAGCAATCGACTTGCGTTCTGAAGGTATACCATTCTGGTGTCAGGGTCGCATGAGAAAAGAGTGTCGCTCAATAAACGTTGCATTTGGAAAACGGCTTGAAGGGTAGATTTGTGAGAGAACAGCCATTGTCTTCCAAAGAAATGGGAGTTGTCATGACATACTAAATTCTTAGAAACAATTACATATCTCGAAAACGTAAGGCGGTAGCGCCGATTGGATTGAGGAATTTTGCATCTCCTTCAAAGGCAGTTTAGAAAAGACAATAAAATAATTTCGCAAAATTTGTAAATTTGTGAACAATTTCCAAATTTTGCAGTTCTGAAGAGGAAAGGGGTCCCTTATATTCCAGAACCGAAAACTGCAAATTAACAATTTTTCAACAATTAACAATTTTATAAACAATTCCGCAACGTGCGCTGCACGGAGGAAGTGGCCTCAAATTGTCTTTGAGGTGAATATTGCAAACTAACAATTTTGACAAGCGATGCAAAATTATTACTGAATACTTAGTTTAATTATTGCAAAAACCTTAAATTTCGTAAACACTGATATTTGAACACTATTTACTTTGCCAAAACTTCCCACTCCCAATTATTTTTCCGATCCTGGAGCCGCCTTCGCACACTTCATATCTTCGTCTCGGATCCGTAATATTCATTCACGTACTTAAGTTGTTTTGTGTTAAAAGAGGGGATATTCAATTGATTTTTTGCAAGTAAATCAGAATTAAATATTTCCAAATTTCCTTTTCAAATCCACTTATTCTACTGCATGTGCTGAACTTTTTATGTCGTATTGTATGATATTATCTTTATTGATATTAACTTATATTTCTTGTAGACGATCGAATGGCTTGCATGACGACGCGATGGAGACTATCCCCTCCCCCTGTGCCTTCTACGCTAAAACTCTCAATCATTCGGATAAACACGCGTATCATAGAGAACGTTCAAACTAGAGATCATGATTGCGGGAAATCTAGCCTATCAGCTTCTCAGTCGTTGGCAGTTGGTTCCGAATGTTCTTTTGTAATAGTTAACTATGAAAGAACCAGATGGCGTTATCGTTCGTACAGTGTGCCAGAATGCGCATAAAGACGGGCACTTCTGAATTTGGCCGTTACCCATTCTATGTGTCGGCAACTGTATATATATATATATAAATAAAAATTGTGCAAAAATATTTTAGGATGTGTACAATTACCATTTTTTTGTAGTTGAATTTGAAACTCCATATGTCACTTTAAAAATTCCTAATAAAGATGATCTTGCAACAGCGGAGGTTTTAAATTTTTTAAACAATTTATTCAATTCATGCAATGGGAAAGCAGAAGGTCTCAATTTATCATCTGTTGGATCAAATAGTAGCCCTCACAAACCTTTTAACATGAAAGCAAAAGATATTAACATAAGAGCTTTGTGAACCCAACCACTAACAAAGAGGAAAAAGTTCCATCCTTATGGAATTGGATCTTCACAATTGACGGTTTCCTCTCATTAAGACATAAATTAACCAAACTTAGAGTCAGCTGCTTTCGAAGCAGGAATGTGAATTAGGGCCCCTAAGAATTTTTTTTGCTATATCGGAAATTACAATGGATCTAATTTGAACTCCGCTCCTCAATAATTTTTTAATTCACACAGGACATTTTTATTTAATACCATGAACCATGCGAATCTTATTGAGAATTGTGACAAAACAGAAGGAAACTTGCTGTTTACTTAAAAAAATTGTTTCCCAGCCATATGAACAAACACATGAAACAGATACATTCCAAAATTTAAATTAAAAATCATTCTTTTTATCAACTGTAGAGTTATTCATATGTTTTTCCTTTTAAAAAAATTGCACCATTTTCTTCTGTTAAAGCTACAATATGAGATTTTTCATTTTCTATAGCAATCTGATTGGTTACTGCACATCTGAGCGTGTCAATTTACACCATGTTGACACATAAACTATCATTGAAATCAATAAATAAGCAGAACAATACTGATTTGTGACTTACTTTTGACAGTATGTTCATTAAAATTGGAATAGATTTTCCCTGTAACTAACAATAATATTATTGATACAGGATTTATTCAGATGATTCATTTACCAATTCAAATTTGGCTACATTTAATTAAAAAATCATTATATTAATCTCTTGTAACACTGAAGTATGTGAAATATACAAAAATATTTTCCCTAATTTAGACACTGCCCTTAATATTTATAAATTTGCAAAATAAACTTTAGATAATGAGAATACAATATTTATTACACTGTTCTTTAATTGAACATTCTGAAACCAACGTTTTCTTAATTGTTCATAAACTCTAAATTGGTTTCATTATTTATTTAATACATTTCCAGTACTTGTTAATCAAGTTTTTCTAAACAAGGCAAATACTAATTGATTTATAAGTTACCAAATAATATACTTGTCTATAATATCATTCAGACTCGCACCACTTGCAGCATCAAGGGGGAAAAAATTTACACTGGCACACTTAGTAATAGGATTTTCTTGGAATGTTCTTTGAAAACAGCGTTGGGCTTGTAGGAAACACTGTTGGTGAAGTTCCATCTTCTAGCGTTGGTGAAGTCAAATTTTCTTATATCTTGACAGAGCACCTTATATCTTGCCATCACATCATACTGCAACTCTAATATCACCTCCAGAATGGAAACTTAACTCGTACACCTAAGCAAATTAAATTAATTACATTTTGTCATAAACTAATGAGAGTGTACCTATTCTAGAAATGCAAACAATAACACAGGCCGACGTCAGTTTAGTTACAAAAAGGAAAACCACTAATTCCGATTAATTTCAGGATGCTGCATTCGAAATTGACAGCCGTTTTTCTAGATTAACTCATATTTTTGTGTAACGCGTAGTTGCCAGTTTTTACCATTTTGGCTTCAGTTGTCATTAAAGTAACCATTTCCACAATGTTCCTAGAGTGAGATATAAATAGTATTTCACTGAGTTGATGAAATTCAGGAGATTTTTGTTGTATATATATATATATATATATATATATATATATATATATATATATTGAAACGAATTGTTATCACTCACGTGATAACAGTGCGTTATGACGAATATGAATAATTTGAACTGCGCGGCAGCGGCCAGCGCACCACGGAGTCGGGTGCGAGGAACCGGAGTCGGTTCGCGAGAAGCACCATAGCGCCCACGAGGCGCGACAGTGGCGGAGAAAAGTTCATAGAGTACGGACGTGCGAATGGTGGCGGCCAGTTAATCAGCGGATGAAGACGGGTGAAGCGATGCAGACTGTTATTCGGAGAGAGGAATGCACGTAAGTGTTGCGCCACTGAACTGGGAAGGTGTGGTTAAGGAAATTGAGTGACGAATGTGGAAGTGCAGTTTAAGGAGTGAAACAAGACGAAGCGGCCATAAGATCGTAGTGGAGTATAGCCTGCAGTGAATGATATCCACGTGGTGTGAATGGAATTAGGAGAAGAAACGGAACAGTGCATATCCGCAATCGACCTGACTAATGGTAAATTAGGTGAACAGTCGACGATAATTACTGCCGAAGTTAAAATCCGCAGGCGAATGCAGTAGCAACGTTTTTAGAAACGTTAGAAGCACGACAACGGCCGAGAGTGGGGTGAGAGCAGGCCACGGTGGCGGAGGGGCCTCCGGTCTCCCGAACGCGGCCGAAGGCAACGAATATCCCCGAAGGGCCCGGCGGCGGACGACGCGTCGACAGGCAGCGGATGAAACAAGCGACCAGGGCGGCAGCGCCGGACTCCCTTCCCCTTCTCCGGCTCCCCGGCGGTAAGAAGAGGCCAGAACGCAGCAGTGCGGCGCCCGCCGCCGGCTCGCCAGCGGAGGAGTGAGCGGATGGAGACGCTATTCAGGTTGGAGTGTCACGGGTAGAACGGCGGGAAGGGTAGGGAGGGAAAAATAGTTAGCCCTTGGAGAGCGTTGATTTTGTATCGAGTTTTTTTCCAAATATAGTTAAGCATAGGACAGGGAACAGAATAAATGCTAACGTAAACGTTAAAGGCCACCCATTTGTAAAAAAATTATTTGTGTAATAAAAGGAAAATTCTATTAATCACAATTTCCAGTGTACGCATGATTAAAGCCGGAGTCCATTCCCATACAAGAATCCCTGTCCCTTATATCTCTATTTCTCTCTTCTTAATTTTGTGCAGAGACTATCCACGATTCGTCTCAATGTGTATATATATATATATATATATATATATATATATATTAATGTGTATATATATATATATACACACACACACATGACAATATAACAATGAAACGGAGAGAGAGAAATTCGCGATGATTGAAAACCTTGACACTTGTGTTCCTTCCCCTTCTATTGTTTTTTTAAAGTGTTTTACACACTGAATGTAGCCGCCTCGTCTATGTGGCACCAATGGGCGACACGATGACGCGGGCGAGCAAATATATAAAGTAGAATGTACCGTTTTTGCGTGGTTCAGTCTTACTCTTACGAGTATGTATTGCAGTAAGTAATCTCTCAAGTGTGAAAATGTCGTGGGAATCGACTGACGTAGTTTTACTCCGTAACTTCAGTTATTGTCCCGTATTTTCGGAAATGTTTTACTGTTATCATACAGTGGTTTCGTGGTTGTTCTGTGGTTCTAAATTTTGCTTTCCGGCGCAAAATGTCAAGTTCTTCCCGTAGATGTAAAAACTCACCAAGCTAATGTTTTTACATCTGTGGCGTGTTATGGTTAAGTCTCAGATTATATCGAAGAATGATGTCGTCAGGGAATTATATTATTTTTATTTTGACTGTAAGATTGAGGATCAGGATAAAAGCAGGGCTGAAGACCTGGCTTAAAGGATCCAAGAAAAGGATACCTTTTGCTGTTCCGATGATATGGAGAGAACCCCGGAATCACTATGGAGTCTTGTTTCTGTATGACGAATACAGTAGGAAGTAACAAGAAGAAACAGTGTGCCATCGAATATTCAATCTTGCAATCCGCGATCAGACCAGTGCCTCATGGAGAAAATTTACATGCACCTACTCCTCCGAACGATTGGGAACTATCGATATTGCAGCACCTACAGGAACCGATGAGGACACTAACTAGAAACCTGCAGAAGAAGATTTGAGAGATAGTCCCTTCCACTTAAAAGATGAGACTTATTTCATCCTTCAACATGAATTGAATGATTTAGCAAGAAATTTACAACTTTGGAAAGAGAAAGCTTAATTCTTGGGTGCTAGACTCAAAGAATGGAATTTACTGGCTCCCGGAACTACTTACACTCAGCACAGGAAAAGGAACGAGCCTTTTTCAGAATATTACAGAATGGAAGATTCCCTTTGCGGACATTAATGGCCTGATGAATGAGTTAGAAATCCAACGTAATCCATCTGATTGGTGTCTTCTCATAGATTCATCTAAGTACAGTCTGAAAGCAGTTTTGCTTCATAATGGAAACAAGCTGCCTGTGGCACACTCTGTTCCAATGAATGATACTTACGAGGATCTCGCACACATTTTAAATCGAATCAAATACAAAGATCATGGTTGGCAAAACTTGTGGACATGTAAAAGTATTTGCAATATTATAATGCCCAATGTCTGGACCAGACCAATGTCTGGAAGGTGGATTTACAAAGCACTTTTGTTTTTTGTGTCTTTGGGACTCAAGAGCTTCAGTAAAAAATTCTCACAAAACTAGTGGTCCCCCAGAGAGTCATTTCAGCCCGGTACCAACAATGACAAGTATAAGCCTCTGACAAGTATAAACCTCATCGATCCAGGCAAGGTACTGCTTCCAACTCTGCACATTAAGTTGGACCTCATGAGTTTCTTAAAGGAAGAGACAAAGAAGCTGAAGGATTTAAGTATCTTAGACAGTGTTTTCCCAAACTAAGTGATGGTCTGCATACATCTGTGAACATTATATCTTATAAACTATTCTGAGTATGTAAATGCTAAAGTTTAGTGCTAGTAAACTAACTGAATATATAGTTTTTTAATTGTTTAGAATCAATAAATTAATTTATATAATTTTAAAAATTGATTGTCTTTGACACAAGTGCCAAAACGAAATTGATTCCCTTTTTGCAGTCAAAAAACTCACTCTACGGTACTTTCAAGATAGCTCATTATGCCTATTGTGGTAAATTTGGCACCTATGCGTTGAACAAAAATACGAGCTAATCCAGTAAAATGGCTATCATATTCGTATTCAGCGACCCAAAATTGGTCAGAATCAGTGAGTTTTGTTTCTGTAACTTTTCAAAAGTTTAAAAATGTCGGCCAGTGTAATGAATTACGCGCATTTATTTATTTCTATTTATTTGGTCAAAAAACAGTAAAAAATGTATGTCTCATTTGAAAATGTGACATTTTAAATAACTGGGCAATGCAAACAATGGATTAATATGAAACTTGTCAAATACCATGCGAAGTGATCAGTTGGAAATAATATAATTAAAACACTTTTAAACCAATAGTACAGAATAAATGACACATCTACTTAGGTTAGGTTATACTACATGGATTTAAGGATTTTCAAGACTATTTTGCACGGTAGAAATGTTCACAAATTACAAAAATGCTAATCAATTACAATTATGCAATAAGATTTCAAAATGAATTATAAATACCTCCACTGTTGGATGGGCGAAAATCCAAGCGATGTATTGCCTACCTCCAGTCCTCTTAAAATCTTCCAAAAAGCCGAAAATGAAGTTTTAGACCCGGCAAATAAATGTCGTGGCACGATTCACTCTATTTAAAAGGCATGGCATTCTAAATACTAACAAAAAGCTGAAAAATGTCGCCTGAAATAGCACGTACCCTGACGTAACCATGTAACGAATCAAAGCCACCGCCTACATTGCCACCGGCAGCTTTTGAATTCTGTGACGTCACACGTTTAGTTCACTCACTACAGCGATAGGATAGATTGCGCAAAAATCATTACCCCCTTTTTCCTAAGTTTCGCGCCCCTGCATAGTTCCACTGCCGACCTATCACGTGGTTCCCTCGCGCTTCGGTTCTCCTCTCTGACTCGACTCCGGCGCCCGACTCAGTCGGCGCGCCCGCCGCTATCGCGCGATTCAAATGTTGGCATTCTCAGAAACGGATTCTTATCATTGTTGTAATGATAACAATTCGTTTCAATAAATATGTGTAATAATCGCGTAATATTGCGTGCAAAATGTGCAATTTTATAAAAATACAAAAATATGATTTTCTCAAAAACGGCTGCAAATTTTTTCTTTGAACTGTTGATAGGGATAGTGCCTAATGTATTCTATGAGATGACATAAACGCCATATTGCTCTATTTTTTTAATTACAAGAATGTAATTTTTTGACTTTTTTCTTACGTCGCGTCGTTAATATTTACATTAGTGGCGATTTGTTGTCATTACAGTATTAATGAGTACATGTGCTTTAAATAATGTCAAGTAACGTTTGTCGCAAACTCAGCCGTTTACTGTGAAAACTAGCTCAAAATTCCGCATTTTCAGAAACACTCAAGCGCCATTTTCTCACAAATGGTACACATTTTTTGTTCAAACTTTTGGAACGGATAGTGCTAATTCCACCCTTTAGTATAAAGTTTATTTTGAGGTATCTTTTCATTTTTCAAAAATCACAAAACAGTAATTTTTTTGAAAGATCTCTCACATCTTTAATGTGCACATTACATGCAATTTGTAAGCATTATTGTATTTGTGAGAGTGAGTGCTTCAAATGAAGATTTTTAAAAACTCAAAAATTTCTGTGAAAAAGAGCTTCAAATTTCGGATTTTTAGTAGCGCTGAAACGCCATTTTCTTAAAAACAGCAACAATTCTTTTGAAAGAAAATTGCCATTTAGGACGACGTTTTTGTGTTCTTTAATATTCTAAAATTAATATTTCCGTTTTACCATTAGGAAACAGAAAAATTAAGAAAATGTCAAAAAATGTACTTTGGGCCGCGATAGATAGTAGCTGGCAAGAAAGAGCATGTGGCAATTCCGAACAGGCTGGCAAGAGTTTGAGGCAAATTCGAAATAGCTAGCGAAGGAAATAGAAAACTAATACGGGAAAGTCTGTGCCATTCTCTAGCACCACTAGTTTAAAATTGCGTAAAACACTAATGCTTTATATAAAGGTAAAGGTGTCCCCTGTGCAAAGCACAGAGGACGATGTGACCCTCAGGGGAGGTGAAGGTAGGGGCTCCACCTTTACGTCGCCGTCGGCACAAGGTTTTGTGGCGAGCACAACGCTCCGGCCGCCTTTACCCCCAGGAAAGATCCTGGTACTCACTTGGAAAGGAGGCTGAGTCGTCCCAGAGCCGCCCTGAAGGGAAAGCACCAGTTAAAAATCCCAGGCTACGTCGGAATTCGAACCTGAGTCCTTCAGGTCAGGAAGCCAGTGCCATTGAACCAACGCGGCTCCTTAATGCTTTATATATCAGTGTTAAAATAATAATATTTTTCTTTTTGATGGTCTGTACAGCCGCTAATTATATAGAAACAGCTTTACAGATGAAAATATTTTACTAGGAACGTACATTTGTGTACCGATTGTAATTGTTTAGTGTCATCTGATAATGTGTTGTAAAGTAAAGGACACACAGTATTGTAGTGAGCTATAGACCACCCGATGAATATGATTTCTAAGACATGTTTTGTAATTATAAATGCCAGTTTTGCATGAAATAATATTCCCACGGTTAGGTAAGCTAGTTTTGACAAAAAAGACACATTCCTAAATAAATAAGCCAATTCCAAGCTCAATGAAGCAACGGTTGCAGGAATCAAGTGGATTGTATTTCCTTATTATTCGAATAATTTTTTCTGCAATATAAAATCTCGGTACTATATGATGAACGTCAACAAAATGTTATACTATATCTCAGGAAGTTCATTTTGTTTTGTTCATTTTGTCCATTTGCATAGCACTGAGTTGCGCTTGAAACGAGTTTCTCAACTGCTCGAAGGAAACTTGGAAGTTTTATAAGATAAGGAATATATGAATATTTATCGTGAACGAAACTGTAGTGCTCCAGTTTTTTGTTAGTAAATTTTAACGAATTTTAAACTGCATATAAAATACTTTGAGCATCACTTCTGCATACGCAGCGTCTGCTTGCGGAGATATGCAGCTAAGTAGAAAATACATTTAAGATTCATTGTCACATGTGACATTGTTTCTCCATCTTGAAAAATTTACCACAATTGTACATTATGCAACGATGATATAATGATGTGTATCAATACAAGATATTACGATACGAGCGAGGAACCAGCGAGTATCGTAAACTTCACACGGGTGTATTAATACCCATTACATCGAGTTTCATACGGTACTTTATCTACGAGGTATGTTAACTTTTATAAGTTTAACTTCCCCATTGAATAGTTTCGGGGCAGTCGTCATGCGGGATTCAGCCAAGGCCGCCTAGCGGACACCTCTCTACCCTACCCGCAGGTGGCTTTGTTTTACCAGACAGCCTAAGAGCGAGTACAAACGTTGCAGCAATAATATTCCGACCTCACCATTTTCTATTTCTGGAAATGTCAACACAGCCAGAAAGAAACACTGTTTACCAGACATTTTAAACTAAAGAATTGGCCGGTTTTTAAGGACAACCACACGGAAGCAACATATAATACAAAATGACTTTCGTTCATATCTTATAACGTCACTCAAATGTTCTCTCTAATAACTACCACTGCGCTAGTCAAATACGATCAAAGTGAGATAACAATCCAATTTATTTTAAATAATATTTCATATAAAAATAATAATAATAAAAGAAATTAAAACCGCGAAGCATAAAATAATATTAAATAATTTTAATACACACACTCCAACGAAACATTTACTAAAACGATTATAAATTATTAATGAAGTGCCAATACTTGGTTTGTAAGCTTCTCTGTGATTGGCCAAGATCCTGTATCATAATGGAATCTGTATCGAAATGGCTATCATTATGCTATGGGTTGCAGCCATCAAATGACAGCTTTATACAATGGGAGTAGAAAAAATAATTATATGTAGTTGTAAATAGTGTATTTCAAAAGGAACTACATTGTAATATCCATTTTAAAAGTTAGATTCATATTTTTCCTTTAAAAAAACTAGTAGTGCTACAGAATGGCACAGACTTTCCCGTATTAGTTTTCTATTTCCTTGGGTCTGATCTAGCTCTTCGGAATTGGCACATACACTTGGCAGCTGCCATCTACCGCCGCCCAAACTACATTTTTTTCACATTTACTTATTTTTTCGGTTTCCTAATGGTAGAACGGAAATATTAATTTTAGAATATTAAAGAACACGAAAACCTCGTCCTAAATAGCAATTTTCTTTTAAAAATTTGGAGCCTTTTTAAGAAAATGGCGTATAAGCGCTACTAAAAATGCGAAATTTGAAGCTCTTTTTCACAGAAAATGTTTGAGTTTACAAAAAACTTTACTTGAAGTCATTTATAAACTAGTGGTGCTACAACAGCACATACTTTCCCGTATTATTGGAAACAGCTACGTAGAATTGAAATATTCCACTTTCTGCCCTACTAACATGTTAGCAAATTTTGGGCAAATTTTCTGAAGTCACTTTCAGGCTAGTTTCTCGCTTGTCCGTATGGTGCGCACGATCGGTTTGAGTCGCAGTGTAAGATATACATCTTCAGCCTTACTAATAGAAGTCTGGTTTGAGCAAGGAGTAACACGTTTACTTAGGAAGTAACTACTTTCAGAGTAAGCGTGAAGTAAGGGAAGAGTAACTTTCTACTAATAAACGCGGAGTAAGCGAAGAGTGTCTACGCCGGCGTTACTTCACAAACAACGTTTGGACCCGCCTCGGGTCGACCTCGTAAGTCGGATGTTCCATCGATAGTTACGTTGATGTATCGTTCATATTGGATATCATTATAGCTTATTAATAAATTAAATCATTAATAAATCAACGCAACGACGTCTTTGCCTCAAGAAAATGTGCACAGATAATCTCTTCCCCCATACATCATATACAGTTTTTACTGTTTTTGACCAAATAAATAAATAGAAATTCTGCGACAAGGAATAGATGACAATTGTTCTATGGTTGTACTGATACAGTAACCAACAAAATTAAGAACGTGAGTGAGGTCAAAACCTTTACTGCAAATTAATCATTGCAGAGTTATTTAGGGAATATGCTTAAAGAAAATCTTCAATAACATTCTTCCAAAGATCGCCTCATCCAATTTATGACTTCAACATGAACTCCTCTACCACATTAATAATTGCAAAACAAAATCAGTTAAAGACATGACACCAACAGCAGCTTCATAAAAGTTGAACCCCGTAAAAGTTGAACAGTAACAGCAGTAAGTAGTAACTTGCCACAGGGAATTAAAGAAAAAACCTGCTCAAGTGTAACTCTTCGTCTAAAGCCACATCAATCGGTACATATTCTAAAAAAATGAATGATATTTTTCTAATATCAATTCAATATTTTTTAAAAACCAATGACGATATATAATTAATGTAAACATTTCTTACAGGTCTGGTGAACATGCAATTCAAAGATGGCACAAATTTTAAATGTTTTGGTATTTAAAATGTTTCCTAATAGATAATAAATAACACAAAATATTTTTTAATTGACTATTCCTTCTATTTCAGTTTTTAAACATTTGACTTTACTAAAATATTTTTGAGACCCCCTCCTTTTCATAGTGACCAATAACATTTTTGAAATTGGATATTTTACACTTTTTATTAAAAATGAATTAAACAAATACAACATGCTTAAAATAATAGTTTTATTCAAATATTTACTTTAAAAATTGATAACAAATGTATATATAATATAATATAATGTCTGAATCTCAAAATAGTGGCAATATCAACACTATAACTGACAAAGACGTACTAAAATGCTGTTAATGCAATATTTTGTTCATAAAATCAGAAATAGTATTCTATAGCTTATAATTTTCACTGAATTGAGTTTGTCTTGTTCCATAGTAACTCAACACTTGTTTTTAACTCTTGATTTTACTAAATAAAGGACACACTGGACTGAATTTTCTGTCCCATTTTATTATTACAAAAGGTTTGTACTTAAATAAGCCGCATATTTGGGTGTATGAAAAGATACCGTTTGAGTGAGCTACTGTGATGGATTTTGGCATGACAGATTTTGCAATCTACTCAACAAGTTCAAACTGAAATAGATGAGAATGAATATGCTGGTCTTAGAATTAATCTTTCAGCTCTAACAGTGAGTTTATCAAATTTAATTAATTTGTATTTATGTACTGCAACTAAATAAAAATTTGCATATTTTCATGCCCTTCATTTGCATGCATTAATAATTTTTTAGACCTCTTGGGTTCTGAGGCCCCAAACTGTAGCTTATATAGCTTAATTCTAAATAAAAACTCGGATTTACGCCACAAAATTCTTGGAACACCAGTGCTGCAATGGATGAAAACCATCAAAACATAGTATGTTAATTATGCCGCTCTAAAAGTAAATGAAAACTTCGCCATTTTATTACATTCCGGATATGGGTGTCCTCCCGTGAACTGGAACAGAATTGGATTTATCTACTAAATTTAGGCCTACATGTAAAGACAGGTGCACTAATAAAACTCATGTTGGGGGAAAATATTCCCATTTTGAATCTTTTGTTTGTTTTGAAGAAAAACGTTAATATTAAATGTGAATATAAAACATTTATTCCCAAGATTAAAAATAAATAACCCCAAACACCATTTCGCATTGGCGGTAAAGCCGTAAGCTAGGCGTAAGCAAGTTCAAAGCTTGCGAGCCGGGTTAATCGAGATGTTTTGTCAACAAAACAGCGGCCCGACCCGATTGCTCTCATCAAAAGAGCTTCACTTTCTGAGGATAATGTCATCTCCATAGATTCTAACCTCCTTCGCTATGAATTGCCCCGGGTTTGCGCTTCTTCACGCTTACTCCGAGCTTAATCTAGGGGTCGACTGGGAACAGCAGTTGCTATGGTAACTACGCCACCCTTTCTCCAAGCTTACGCTACGCTTCCGTTACTCCACGTTTATTAGTAAAGATTTTGGCTACTTCAAGCTTACTCTAGAAGTAACTCAACGTTTATTAGTAAGGCGGCTAAAGAAGACAAACTGTGGCTGTTACACGTTACACGACCAATCACGACATTGCCCAAATGAGACCCAAGGATCGCAGAACTTATATGCGAGAACTGTGAGAACTAGCCTCACATAAGCTTCAGTTTTAGACTGGGAGTGAACACACCTATATATCTTACACAGTGCGAACAACTTACTTTTTCCATCGCAGTGTTGTCAAATCAATGTGAATTCCACTATTGCATAAAACTATAATACAACAGTTTTGTAAACTTGTATTGGAAAAAGAAGTCTGACACCATACAGCTCTATCAAGTCACAACAATGACACGTAATTCACAGAAATTCGCGACAGCGGAACGGAATTCAATTGTTGCGTTCCCTGCATTGCCGTTACCACTTTAAAGAGCTAGCAATTTTTATTTCCAATATTTAAAAATAAATAATTTCTTTAAGATTAATGTGTAAATGTATAACTGTCGGTGCACACTACATAATATAATATAATAAATAATATTAATTACAATATTTCTGGGGGGACAGCGGAGCGAATACGACTCCTTAAAATTTTAAAAGCACGTCTGTAAAATAATTGAGCAGTACACATTCATTGGCTTCATTCCGGCACAAATCGAAGACAACAATCAAACAGCTACATCGCTTCCGAGAAATCGTAATCGCTGTAATGTGTAAAATCAAATCAAATCAAAATCATGCATTCAAATAAATTTCAGCAGGTTCAAAATTCACCAAATTCAAAATCACACGTAAAACATTCACTAAATTTATAAAACTCGAACGTTTCCATTTTAATTAATAAAGCTCAATTTCCAATGACACTCGCTCATTGGCTGCGAGCTTTCCTCCCAGCGTCATCCGACGCAGTCGGAGTTCAGTCTGGTGTGAGCTTCGTGGCAGCAAGCCTCGTGAAAGCAATGCTGGCGGAACGTTGTTTTCGACATGTGCTACGTGTTCAGTTTAAGGTCTAGTCTGTGCAATGCTCGCAGAACGTTGTTTTCGACATGTGCTACGTGTTCAGTTGAAGGTCTAGTCTGTGCAATGCTCGCAGAACGTTGTTTTCGACATGTGCTACATGTTCAGTTCAAAGTGCAGCGTTTAGTAACCGTAAGCTGCAACAATCTCTTCATTACGAGCCTCTCCCTTGTGTCGTCTAACGCGAGGGGAATTCAACAACGCTGCCTGAAATGCTGCCTGTGCCACGTGTTATGTGATGGTGTGTTTCTGGCGAGCGCCAGACATTGACAGTTTCTTCATTGCGAGCCTTTCTGCCTCGTGTCCCCTGACGCGAGCGGAAGAAAATGTCCGCATGTGTAACTGTGCAAATGTTGATCAAACAATGTATCTCTTAGTTGCCTATTATGCTTGAATTTAATATATGTGTTTTATGTCACTTATAACCTTACTTTCCTTAAAGTACAACAGCAGTAATCTCACAAACAGATGCAACCTGTCCAAAGCTGGTCCTTCAAATCCCTCTGAATAAGTTGAACTATCGAAGATGTTGGGGGAAAGAGAACAGGATATTCCCGAAATGCAAGAAAAGTCTGCTGCTCTCTCTCTCACAACCTCATTCTCCCACAATAACAAAAGGTCGAATGTAAAAACGAACAAAGAAATAATATACAAAATTGCAAATTCTAATTTACGACGCATCCGGCCGTCTGGAGCGCAGTAAATTTGCAGCCAACTATTATGTTTGTCATGAAATTATAGAAAAACAATTAAGCATGACCTTATTTAAAGATGGAGTTTTGATAAATACTGAGAAACCAGCTGTAATCTATTGCCGCACAAATTACATTTTTTTTACTTTTTCCTAATTTTTCGGTTTCCTAATGGTAGAAAGAAAATATCCATTTTAGAATATTAAAGAACACAAAAACCTCGTCCTAAATGGGAATTTTCTTTTAAAATAATTGAAACCGTTTTTAAGAAAATGGCGCTACAGTGCTACTAACAATGCGAAATTTAAAGCTCCTTTTCACAGGACATTTTTGAGTTTTCAAAAAACTTCACTTGAAGTCATTTGAAGCACTTACACTCACAAAAATAATACTTTTTACAAACTGCTGGTAATGTGCATATTAAAGATTTGAGAAACCTTTCAAAAAATTACATATGTGTAATTTTTGATCTAACAAAAAATATTGCAAAATGAACTTTACGTCAGATTAAAGAATGCAGTTAGCACTATCCGTTCCAAAAGTTTGAAAAAATGGAGCCATTTATGAAAAAATGGCGTTTGAGCGTTTCTGATAATCCAAAATTTTGAGTTAGTTTTCACAGAAAACGGTTGAGTTTTCGACAAACTTTACTTGACATTATTTAAAGCATATGTACTCATTAATACAATAATGTCAACAAATCGCCGCTAGTGTAAATATTAACGAAATGAGAGAGACTAATCTAAAGCCTAAAAAAATTATTTTTGCAATTTTTGAAAAAACAAAAGAAGAGAGAAGTATAATGTTTACGTCACCTAATAGAGTGTATTAGGCACAATACCTATTTAAAGTTCAAAGAAAAATTTTGGAGCCGTTTTTGAGAAAATCTTGTTTTTGTATTTTTTTAAAACGGCACATATTGCCTGCAATTCCTATTTAAAGTTCAAAGAAAAATTTTGGGAAATCCCCACTACCCCTGAGAGAAAGACTCCTTAAATACATGAATGACTTTAATATTGTTAAACCACTCAGCTTACCTAGACGTTTACATCCCATTCCACCCTGGCAAGACTTGAAGATTGTCATAAACATCCAACTAGGAAATACTTCTTGCACTTCCTTTGAATCTAATCCAAATGCACAGGATGCGATAAAAGAAATGCCCCAAAAATATGACAATTTCTACCAAGTTTACACTGACGGATCAAAAAGAGATGGAAAAGCTGGTTGTGCAATAATTCTAACAAATGATAATGAAGCCATTCCATTTCGTCTCCCGGACTACTTTTCCATTTTCACATGTGAAGCATGGGCAGTGCTCAAAGCCATTGAAAGCAGTATCAGATCTGCAAACAACATGCCTATTGTCATTGTTAAGGCGGCGATATAGCTCCTTTTTTCAGATTTGGGTTATTGTTCAATTTTTTGGGAGAGCGGTCATAAGTTTTGGTTGGTTACGGCGAGACGAAATACTCGTTCGATCTCAGAAAAGACACAGCATACCCTTCTTATTTGAAGATAGTATAAATAAATAAGCAACCAGGGAATAAATCGTTCAACCCGTTACCTGAGTCTCACACGAAAAGCAATGACTTCTTTTAATCTGTATTACACAAATTTGCTCATGCATATGCACCGTTTCCCGCGAAAAGATGATTTCTCTTTGAAAGGTTTTCTAAAAGGCGACAGGTATGCCAACCTTGCTAAGTTAAACTGTTCTCATGGAACGTTAATGCGAGCGCACTGAAGCTCGTTCACTGGGCGGAGCGACTACTTTGAAACACCTGTTACGCTGTTTGAATTTGTGTGAATTGAATGCTGTCATTGGTTAAAACGGAGCTCGAGTATGTCTTTAATAATTTCCTCTGCCCCAGACTGCCTGGGACGGAACCCCAGCAAGTGCTGCCCCCTGTCGAAGACAGATGAAACTATTACGAGACTCTAGGACGAATGCAATTTTGACAGAAAACAAAGGAATTTTATATAACCGCTCTTTTAGTGCCTAACGCGCGGTTTTGGAGGGAATTTTTTATAAGTCCGACGCGGTACGTTCAAAATGCAAATTCTGAGCTAGCAATAAAGGGCCAAAGATGGTTATAAAAACCAATCTCCCGCCACGGCGCCAAATATGAAATGTATGTGCCAACAGTCATATTTTCCGACTCAATGTCAACACTTAAAGCCATTGAAAACCGATACACCAGCAATCCAATAATCCAAACTATCCAAGAACTTCTATTTATCCAAACACAAAAGGAGTCAAAATAGAAATAGTTTGGATTCCTTCTCATAAAAATATTGCTGGAAATGAGAAGGCAGACACAACTGCAAAAATGGCAACATCATTACCAAACGTTGATCATCAAATTCATGGTACCCAAAAAGATATAAGAAATCTTTTCAAGGACTCTTCTTTGAAATATTGGAACTCAGAATGGAAGATGGGGTCTACGAAGCTACACCTAGTAAGAAACTCTATCCTGGAACCAAGTCTACCAAGATCAAACTTCAAAAGAAGAGAAGAAGTCGTCATAACAAGATTAAGGATCGGTCACTTTAATCTAAATTACTGTCATCTGTTCAAAAATTCTAACCCTGAACCCTGTCCTAAATGTGGCGCTACCATGTCTCCTTCTCATATTATTCTCGAGTGTCAAGGACTTGATAATGTCAGAAAAGCATTAAAAATAGAAGGCAGCTTATATTCCCTGTTCAAATCAGAAGAAGGTTGTAAAAAAATTTTGAAACTACTAGAAATAAGTAAACTGTTTAATGTAATATAATAATGAGACAAATTTTGTAATGATATATTGATATAATGCTTACTGTGAAATGATACCATTGTTTGTAACCTTATGTAATGTAATATACTGATATAAACAAACTGAGGTCGCTGATGACCGAGCTGTTAAAAAGCGACCATAAATAAATAAATTTAAAAAAATTGGAGCCGTTTTTGAGAAAATCTTGTTTTTGTATTTTTTTAAAACGGCACATATTGCCTGCAATATTGCGCAAAAACTACTAAAATTTTTAAAAATGTACCTGATCTTAAAGAAAAAACTCATATAGATAAATTTTATTGGAAAGAAAAAACTCTATCTGCAATTTTGTAGTTGAAGACGCCGAATAAAATCAAAACTTTTGCAATATTTGAAAATTCTGAGTTAACCGGGAAAATCAATCATGTGTCATCTTAATAATTGTATTTTACTCTATTCTCACAAGAAATTTAAAAAGAAAATTGGAAGTCATTTTTGCGAAAATTTCCAAATGTCCGGTGGATTTTCATGTAAAATACCCCCAAAAATTAATGAATATTTTTCCAAATCCCAGAGCTTCGACTCAGGTGAGATGGACAGGGGTTTCTTCAATTTAGAATAAATCGTATGCTGAATTCAGGCGCTAGTGTTGTTCACATACACCGGACAGACAGACAGACGGACGGATATTTTGCTTTCAATTGGTTTTTCGGTGTCAAGGTGTTACCAAACAGGGATTCTAGCTACACCACCTATTAGAGGATTTTTTTTTCTTAATTGAGCAACTGGATTTATCCACTTTTTCATCACGCAGGGAATTTTTTTGTCAAAAATTCTTTATTTTTCGGGCAGCATTACATAACTTTCCCTGTACTATGAATATTACTCCGTATATACGATGTATACGGGAAAGTAAAGACCACGTAAATCCAATTTACTTTTTCATAAAATACGTAGTACCGAGAAAGTTATATACGAGTAATGCTGCGGAAAATAATATGTCGAAATTTCAACGGAAATGCACTGTTTTGCAAATGCAATGTTTTAGTTTCCTCTAACATTTGTGTTCTTTGTCGTAACGATCTTTTGTCCGATCGCCTATGAATATCATTAGCACCTAAACAATTCATAAGATACTTTTTTAAATAAATATTTATCAATCGATCTTGCCTGAATCGAATCCCAGGTATTTTAAAAATATTCTCTAAATTTTGGGGGCACATCTCATGAAAAACCATCTCATCAAAAATGACTCCAAATTTGTCCATGAATTTCTTGCAAGAATAGACTGAAATACAATTATTATTATAGTTCGCATTTGTTAGATTTCCATCGTTAATCGTGAATGCTGCGGCGAAAAGTCGCGTTTTCTCGACAGGAAAGCACATTTCGTGGTTTACTGATACCGCAAAACAGGATTTTTCTAATATATTTAGTAAATTGCTGTCTATAATACGCAGCATAGACAGAATTCACATTTTGTGGTTCCTTAATGCCTACAAAGCGTGGGATACACTGGGACATTTCAAGAAAAACGCACACTGTAGTCTTGCCTCTGCCGGGAATACAACCCGGGGCCGCGTGTTGGAAAGCGAGCACGCTGACCAAGAGCTAGCCGCGAGGCAAACAAGAATTACCTAAATAATTTAATAACACATAACACGAGACGAAAACAGACTAAGAAATTGTCAATTATATTCCTGTTCCTCAAGAAAAATGATTATATTAAGAATTCGACGAGTGGGGCCACAGAATGGCACAGTTCTCGCAACAGTTCTCTTATCTCTTTAGTCTCGGGGCACTTTTCGGTACTGCCCCACCCTCGTCCCAGCTTTCTACTATCGGCGCCAAAATAACATTTTTTTCACAATTTTTCTGTCCCTAATAGTAGAATTGAAATATGTCTTTAAGAATATTGCAGATGAGTAAAACATATTCTTTTATGCAAATTTTCATTGAAAAATTTGGAGCTGTCCTTCAGAAAAACCCCTAGGGCGTCAATTTTGAGCTCACATTCACAGAGAAGTTTTCATTTTTCGGGAAACATAAGCATAATTTGAAGGAGTTGTACTCTCAAATCCAATAGTGTACAACGAACGCCCTCTGTCTTCAATACTATAGGTCTAATTATTTTCATATCCTTCAATGGAAATTACACAGGGGAAAACTCAGGGTCGTTTCTGAAACAGACTCATCGGATATGAAGAAAATGTGCAATCAATGTATTAAGATTAGAGATTCGTGTCTTTGCTGACGTGCACAAGTTAATTATGTAAAATCTGAGTAAATAACGCGTGGCTTAGGTCATTTTTATGCGGAAATAAAATCTCCAATAATAAGGTACATTACGAAGCACGTTCTGCAACATGTGAACTCTGAATTCCAGTTTCGCATGACACAGATACGTTCACGGTCTGGCACGCACGATAAGCAGTTGCATTTCCGTTTTAGTCTGATGCAGAAATCAAATGCGTGTGAACCTTGGAACAAAACTTTTTTAGTTCACGTAAAAGCCTGTAAAAACTTAACAGCACCTACTGATCTAAACTTCTGGTCAAAGTCTCTCGCGAAATGTGCAGCAATGCGTTGCTAAGGTGGTGCTTAATTGTATTTACAATTGTTCACGGTGACTTTGTAGATTTCTTTCAGTAAGTGCGATAATAGAAGTGCAGATGGATACAGCATTATTGCCTGGACATGAAATTCTCTTGAAAAGTAAGCGAGGCTTATTTAATCTTTCTGCTACCGAGGGGGGTAACTGGAGACCCAAACGCTAATTTTATAACATTTTTCTTCTTTTAGTTTTTTTACATTTCTGATATCTTATGTAGTTTTTACATACTTATCTAAAATATCTTGTTGGAAAACCCTGTCTTTCTTTGGTCTGTACGCATTTCTTGGCTTGAATTTATAGCTGGGGTTACTACGTTACCCCCGTTGATATTGGACGTTCTGGATTTACTTACGAGGTTTGAGGTTGTGTTATCAGCGGGAGCTGGGGGATGGCATTGTGGACATTTCTACGAAGTGTTATTATAGTACTGGTGCGTTATTACGTTTTCACAATCCGACGCGTCGCGACGATTTGAGTGATGAAGATCGTGAAGTGTACAGATTGTTTTGTGAGTGGTTTCTTCTTTTTCTTCTTCTTCCCAACCAGGTTTGGGTCACATGACCTGTTCCGGCACCCATTTTTACTTTCACGTTTACCTACGTATACACGGAGTGATATACGTAGTATAGGGAAAGTTATGTAATGCTGCGCGAAAAAATGGCCAATTTTCGGCGGAAAAAAATTCATTGCCGGGCCGTGAAAACGAAAAAGTGGATAAAACCAGTTGCTAAATTAAGAAAAACAAATCCTCTAACACGTGTTTAGCCAGAAACCCTGTTTTCTAGGTTCTTGATACCGGAAAACCAATTGAAAGGAAAACGTCCGTCTGTCTGTCTGTCTGTCCGTCTGTCCGTCTGTCCGTCTGTCCGTCCGTCCGTCCGTCCGTCCGTCCGTCTGTGAACACTGCTAGCACCTAAACCATACGTACGATTTCTTCCAAAATGGATATTCCGTGGTCGATCTCATTCTGGTCGAAGCTTTGAGATTTTGAAAACGATTCTTCAAAATTTGGAGGTACTTTATATTAAGCCCCCCGGGGATTTTCAAACTTTTCTCAAAAACGGCTCCAAATTTCTTCTTTAAATTTCTTGTATGAATAGAGTAAAATACACTTATTAACATGGCATAGGTCCGATTTTCAAGGATTACTCTGAATTTTCGAAAATTGTGAAAGTTTGATTTTTTTCGGCGTCTTTCTCCAACTACAAAATTGAAGATAGAGATTTTTCTTTCAAATAAATTTTTTTCTTGATAGTGAGTTCTTTCTTTAAGGTCAAGTACTTTTTTTGAAAATTTTAGTAGTTTTCACGCAATATTGCGTGCAATATATGCATTTAAAAAAAATTAATTTTCTCAAAAACGGCACCAAATTTGTTCTTTAAACTTTCGGCGAATATAATGCTAAATATACTCTATTAGATAACATAAACTTCATACTGGTCTACATGTTGGTTTTTTCAAAAATTACAAAAATGTAAATATTTTGATTTGTCTCTCATGTCGTCAAAATGTACATTATAGAAGTGTTGATTTGCTTAGTGCAATTCTTTACACATAAGCTTCAAAGTATCTCCAATGATGGTTTTAGAACTGTCCATAAGTGGTCTATAGTAAAGGAACAAAATTGGCAAATTTTCTGAAATGTTCTCAAACACTATTGAAATTTTTTCGCCGAAATTCTCAACAATGACAAAAAGTTCAGTTCTCTCCCATAATCCAGTAGCTTGATTTCAGCCACGATATTTGGGGCCCAAAAATCAAAATAATGCTGAAAAATGTAGGTGTTGTTTAATCACACACAAAATGAAAAGTAAGCATTGCACTGAAACGAAAAGTAAACCATCGCGTCAATTGAAAAGTTTTCTAAATATTTTGTTTGATAACATTTTCTCTAATTGTTGTAAAGATTCCCGCAAATGTGATTTTTTCTGTTGTATTCGATCAAAGAGGGACAGTGATTTTGAAATTTAATTGGTTACCATTTCACGAAAGTTGTTATTAAACAATGTGTGTTTATTTCACGATTCAGAAAATGAACACGGTAGATTTATCTCTGAAATTTAGAATTAAAAATAAGTATATGTGTTTGTATCAGTCAAAATAAATATTAGTGTTGTGGATTTAGGGTCATCGTAGTGTATTACTTATATTGTGAGTTTATTTCATGTGTATTTTTCGAATAATTTTATTACTGAAATCCTTCGCTTGCTTTGTGCCGAAAGTCAATGAAGTTCGTAAGTATTTGGCAATTTTACGTAAAATTTGACAATGAATGATAAAACTATAATTTGCATTTATACTTTTTTATTTGTAGTTAAAATATTTTGTTTAGTCATGCTATTGCTTTCCCTGTTTCAAAGTATTTGAAGTAATGTTCTTTTGTGGTAATATTTACATTAGTGGCTATTTGTTCACAATATTGTATTTACGAGTACATTTGCTTTAAATAATGTCTAGTAAATTTTTTCGAGACCTCAACCGTTTTCTGTTAAATCTAGCTCAAAATTCCGCATTTTCAGAAACACTCAAAACACAATTTTCTCAAAAAATGTTCCAATTTTTTCTTCAAACTTTTCGAACGGATAGTGCTCATTGCACTCTTTAATTTGACGTAAAGTTAAATTTAGAGAATTATGTTTTTGCAAAAATTACATAAATGTAATTTTTTTGAAAGATCTCTCACATCGTGAATACGCAAATTTCCTGCAAATCGTAAACACTATTGTATTTGTAAATTAATGTTCTTCAAATGACTTCAAATGAAGTTGTAAGAAGGGAGGTGAGCAATGGACCGTGATGGAATTCCTCTCTTCAAACAAAACCTGCAATAGCTCGTGAAGGACCACCTTCCAATTTAGATTTCTCAAGGCAGGAAAGGTTGCCTGGGTTGTGAGTGTCACCAATTGCTTTAATGAAACACAACACATGAATTTAATAAGATATAATTAACCTAAATACCTTACAACTACATTACATGAAAGCATGGAAAGGTATGCTTTGACTGCATTTGTGCAGAGCACTTTAATGCATGCACTGAAAAGAAAGAAAACAAATACAGATTGTATAATCTTGAAAGAAGGCACCAGTAGCTGGAGGACTGGTGGCCGTTGGAGTGGTCACTGCTATCCTATGATGCAAAACAGAGCACCAATGTTGGCACGTCGATGTCCGCGACATTAGTAACTTGAAAATAACTCACTCACAGAGCAGAGAGCGAAACAGACATCATTGTCTCACAGTGTAAAAAACACGCATTTGAGTAGCGTGGAGTCTGTCGCATGAAACGCTTCACATGGCGACTACATGCCGACTAACTTGAATACTGAATTCGCTCGCAGATCAGAGCGATGTTTGGCGCGCATAAATGGCGCTGTCCAATGAGAATTAAGATAACAAAATGATTTACTTGTAATTGTTGTAAAGTAAAAGAAATTTAAGATAAAATATATAAAACGGGCATGAATTTTGATCGTAATAATTATGCCATCCAATATGACTGACGGTGGAGTCTTAAAATGTTTTATATTATATAACGGACTGTGCCTGGCAATTTGAGGCGCGCATACTGGCACTGCCCAATCAGATATACGTAACAAAATTATATATTTGTGATTATTGTAAAATAAGAAGGAATTTAAGATAAAACGTAAGAGACAGGCATGAATTTTGATTATAATAATTATGCCATCAAATATGACTTGACAATAAGTCTTAGAATGTTTTATATTACGTAATGGATATAACCAGCTGGCGCCTGGCAGTTAAGAGGCGCGGTTTGTAGAATTTCAGCGTTGCCTTGTGGTGCGTTGAGAGAAACAGTGTTGTGACATGTACTTCCGTTGAATTGCAACACAAATATTGGAATAGAGGCTGCGAGGTGCGAGGTGCTTCAATGAATATAATAAGGAATAAAATAAAATATACATATGGTAACTTGTTCGAACAGAAGTGTTCCGAAAATTCAAACATGTTCTGTGAAAAAGAGTTTCAAGTTTCGCAACTTTAGTACCGCTTAAACGCTATTTTCTTGAAAACGGCTAAAAGTTTTTCTAAGAAAATTTCCATTTAGGAAGAAGTTTAGTGTTCTTTAAATTTCTAAAAACTAATATTTCCGATCTACCATTAGGAAACTGAAAAGTCAAGAAAATGTCAAAAAAATATACTTAGGAAGGAAATAGATGGCAGCTGGAACGAGTATGTGGCAATTCCGAATATCTAGCCCAGCCCCAAGGAAATAGAAAACTAATACGGGAAAGTCTGTGCCATTCTGCAGCACCACTAGTTCTTCTCGGTCTACCAATGTCCCATCTTCCTTCTGTTTTATAGTTCGTAGCTATGAATGGAAGTCTGTTCGTTGGCATTCTTGATACATGATTGTACCATTTTAACTTATTACTTTCCCGTATACGTACGTATACACGGAGTGATATACGTAGTATAGGGAAAGTTATGTAATACTGCGCGTAAAAATGGCCAATTTTCGGCGGAAAAAAATTCATTGCAGGACCGTGATGACGAAAAAGTGGATACAACCAATTGCTAAATTAAGAAAAAAAACCTAACACATGGTGTAGCCAGAAACCCTCTTTTCTGGGTCCTTGATATCGAAAAACCAATTGAAAGGAAAATGTCCGTCTGTGAACACTGCTAGCGCCTAAACCATACGTACGATTTCTTCCAAAACGGATATTTCCCGGTCGATCTGGTTCTAGTCAATGCTTTGATATTTTGAAAAAGATTCTTCAAAATATGGGGGTACTTTACATGACGCACCCCCGACATTTTCAAAGTTTTCTCAAAATCGGCTCGAAAGTTTTACTTTAAATGTCTTGTATGAATAGAGTAAAATACACTTATTAACACGGCATAGGTCCAATTTTCACGAATAGCTCTGAATTTTCGAAAATTGTTGAAGTTTTTTTTTCGGCGCCTTTCTCCAACTACAAAATTGAAGATAGAGTTTTTCCTTCAAATAAAATGTGTTCTCCAAAGTGAGTTCTTTGTTTAAGGTCATGTACATTGTTTTGAAAATTTTAGTAGTTTCCGCGCAACATTGCGTGCAATTTGTGTAATTTTAAAAAATGACAAAAACAAGATTTTCTCAAAAACGGCTCCAAATTTTTTCTTTACACTTTTGGTAGGGATAGTGTTAAATGTACCCTATGAGATGACATAAACGCCATATTGATGTATTCTTTGGTTTTTTCAAAATTGCAAAAATTTAATTTTTTGACTTGTCTCTCACGTCGTTAATATTTACACTAGCGGTGAATTATTCCCACCACATGTGCTTTAAATAATGTCAAGTAAAGTTTTTAAAAAACACAACCGTTTTCTGTGAAAACTAGCTCGAATTTCCGCATTTTCAGAAACGCTCAAACGCCATTTTCTCATAAATGGCGAAACAAATTCTTCAAACTTTTCAATCGGATAGTGCTAATGGCATTCTTTAATATGACATAATGTTTACTTTGAGGATTTTTTTGTTTTTTTCACAAATTACATATATGTAATTTTTTTAAGGATCTATCACATCTTTAATATTCACATTACCAGCAATTTGTAAACATTATTATATTTGTGAATGTAAGTGCTTCAAATAACATCGAATGAAATATTTTGAAAACTAAAATTTTTTCTGTGAAAATGAGCTTCAAATTTCGCATTTTTAGTAGCGCTAAAACGTATTTTTCTTTAAAACGGCACATAATTTTTAAAAGGAAATTGCCATTTAGGGCTAGGTTTTTGTTTTTTTTTAATATTCTAATAATAATATTTCTGCTCTACCAATAGGAAACTTAAAAATTAAGAAAATGACAAAAAATGTACTTTTGGCCGCGATAGATAGTAGCTGGCAAGAAAGAGTATGTGGCAATTCCGAATAGCTAGCGAAGACCCAAAGAAATAGAAAACTAATACGGGAAAGTCTGTGCCATTCTGTAGTACCACTAGTTTTCAAGAATATTCTCGTACAATTCTTTGACTTTAAAATATCTCTTATCTCAGAGTTCCGTTTCTTGTCGAGTAGCGAACACCCTAGTGTGTTTCTCAGAAATTTCATTTCCGCTGTTTGTATTTTATTTTTGAACTTTTTCGTGTTCACCCATGTTTCGCTAGCATACTTGAGTGTGGGGACTTATAAAACTTAAGCCGTGTCTCCTTTCGTGTTCGGTTTCTCAAATACTTGTGTATAGTTCCACATACAGTTCGGAATTTTACTAGCTTATTTTCCACCTCACGATCTATATTAACCCGTGAGTGGTAATGCGGGGGTCTGTGGGACCCCACGATCCTTTCTTCCCGCTTGTTGTATTTCTAATGTTGGCTACCCTGACCATTGCTTTATTACCTTTCTCTTTTTGTATCATGATATTTAGTGTGCTCTCAGTTTGTCACTTTAGCGAGTTTTATCCGTGTAGCAAGCTATTGTTTAGTTTGGGGTGCCCGGAGATCCCCGCGTTACCCTCTACGTTAGCAAAGGTGTCTTCAATCTCGTACATTCTATTAGTTTGGGAACGTATTGCATGCGGTATTTTTACGGTAGGATTCCTCTGAAATATTAATACTGAAGTACTACGAACATTTTAGGTCACTTTATATGTTAAGAAAGGAGTGGAAGAATACGCCAACTTTTGCTGAAAGCGGGAACAGAATATCGTTACTCATCGCCCTGGAAAAAGCAGTCTGCTCGCAATTCCAAAATACCAGGATCATGTTTTCCTTGTTTATTGATTCGGATATGATTGAGAGAATTACAGAATCCACCAACATCAAAAATGAAATGGATTTAGAGAGGAATAAAAATGATTGCAGCACCAATAAGACTGACAAAGGGAAAATGAAGGCAGTAGTTGTGCTACGTCTTTTGGCTGAGTCTGTGAAATCAGGGCACCCAAATCTTGCTGAATTGTGGAAAGTGGATAATATGGGTATTGAAATTTTCCATTGTACTTTGAATGTGAAAAGATTTCAATTTCTGCTACGAAACATGGGCTTGGATGTGACAACACGCGCAGACCGGTAGAAAAATTAACTCCAAATATTAGATGCTTTCCTGATGAATTCTCAAGAGTTGTATAGCAACTACATTTTTAGTAAATTGTTTAATTACACGTAAAAAATTGTTAATAATAGAAGAATAATATTATATTTATTTTTTAATAATTTAGCATATACCATGAAAAAAGTGTGGGGGTCTGGAGACACCCCACGTTACCACTTTTGTTTCAAAAAGTCACGTTACCACTGCTGGGTTAAACCATATATCACAGCCTAAGTACCTGAAGTTGCTAACGTGTTCTAGATTGTAGTTTCCTATTGCTATTTTAGATCTTACTGGATATTTGCCTCGAAATGCCATGACTTTATGATTTTTGAGCAGACATTTTCAGTCCATATTCTTCAAGGATATTTTTCAAGATGAAAATGGACATTTGGAGATGATTTTCAGTCTCTTGAATCACCACTTTGTCATCAGCGTATAAAGTTGAATTAATGTAAAAAGAACCTTTTAATTGCACACCACTATTGACTTTATTTTTCCATACTCTATATATCGCGACTCCAGAACCAGAGGGTTCTATCTACACTTTTTGTTATTTTACAGGAGAGCAATTTGAAGTTTGCTCCCTCTGGTAGGCGAACTGTACATTTTAATTGATGCAAAAAGAGGCTATGGGCAATAGAATAAACAGGCTACGAACAAGTGTACTAAACATATTTCATTTATAAATAATCAACATACATTTTTTACATAATTTTTAAAACTTGGAAAATGCAGATAGAGCCTTATGTCTCCAAGTATAACTGTACAATTCAAATCCAGAAAGTTCTTATAATAGAATTGCCTCAAAATACTCTACATCAACTGCAGGCATACATTTCATCATAAACTTTAAGTCATTCACCTTCTCCTTTGATATTTTTTTCTTCTCCTTCACAACATTTCTTCCTTTGCTTGGCAGAGGTGATACATATTCTTTTGATTGACCTGCCTTTGATTTCATTATCAAATTGATACAATTCCAAGGTTCGCAAGGAACATGACTGGTTTGAATTACAATGTTACCAAATTTGAACGATTAAATTCAAGCTGGGACACTTGAGTGTATGGGCAGAGTTGGTAGTCATAATGTTTAGAGTGGGTTTGAAAATCATAAAAGTCATTTGATGACATCTGGATCACAGAATAAGGTGACTTTTTAATAGATGCTAGAACAACTCTTAAGAGAAAACAGGTGACAAACTTCACATAATTTTAAGGTCTTCTCAATGTTAGAATGTATGTTATCCATCTCCTGTATGCATGAATGCCCGGGAGTAGAAAATTTCATTATTATTCGATCAACATGTTCGTTTTTGTATAAAAAGGAGGCAATATCATAAGAAATAATGGAGTTCCTGTTTTGAGGAACACAGCTATCACTCCACAAAATATACTCCCCAACATCAGCAAAAAGTAAACTTATTTTGGTCATTATTTTATCACTGCACTGGCAATGTCATTTCTAGAACGACCACACAGTGCCTCATGCCACAATGCACAATATCCTTTTTACTTTAATACTTCGTAAGGAGAGAAAGTTATGTAATCGTGCGGCGGAAAACGGGGAATTTTCGCCAGAAAATCTCTTATAGCAGGGGTCTGGTGACAAAAAAGTGGATAAAACCTGTTGCTAAATTTAGAAAAAATCCTCTATCTCGTGGTGTAGTCAAAATCCATGATTTGTTACTTCTTCATACTTCAAAATCGATTGACGGCATTCCGTCCGTCTGTCCGTCTGTGGTCAAGGCTAGCGTCTAAACCGTTAATCAATTTATCTTCAAAATTGATTATCCCCGATGGTTTTTACTCGTCTCAAGGCCTCTTGAATTTGAAACCGATATCTAAGTATTTGAGGATACTTTACATGAAGCCCATTTTGAGATTTTGTAAATTTAAAAAATGGCTCCAAATTTTTTGATTATATTTGTAGTTGAATAGTGCGAAGAACGTTGAAGGGAATGACGTAGGCATCATTTTCGTTTATAGGCCCTATTTTTCGAAAATTGCAAAAATCTGTTTAAAAACTGGAAAATTAAAGATAGAGATTTTCGCTTCAGACAAAGTCGGTTATACAAAATTAGCACTTCAAATAAGGTCATGTACCATTTTTTGGAAAAACGAATAGTTTTTGCGTAAATTGCGATTCAAATTGACGAAAAAAATTTCTCAAAAACCGCTCCAAATTTTTTTATAATTTTTCTGCACGTGTGTAAGAAGGGAAGGTAAATATATAAATAAACTAGTGGTGCTATAGAATGGCACATACTCTCTCGCAGTAGTTATTTTCCAAATGCCGATCTTCCGATAAATTATGTGGAGTAAACCGTTCACCGCTGCCTTTCTTGGTAATGTTTTTTGAAAGAGTTTTTCGCATGTTGACAATTACCGGTTTCCTAATAAGAGAACTGATACAAGATCGTTTTGACTGAAATATTAGCAGTTGTTCCGCAAGTCGGTCTCGTAGCGCGGTTGGTTAATGCACCTTCGAGTTGAGATCTTCAATAAGGAATGTACCGAGTTCGATCCCCCGTGGGGAATTTTAATTTGATGAATGTGATGTTGCAGGAAAAAAAACACTGAAGGGTGTAGATATTTTATTGAAAATCATTTGAAGTACTTTTACTCACGAATAGATTCAATACAGATAAATAGACAGGACTTGTCTGTGTTTTCCCTAACTGCGTCTTTTAAACAAATTTTCAACTCTGTTATTCGATTTATGAAGCGTATGACATGTCAAATCAACCGTTGTCTAGTATATATCTGTATATATCTGTAATCAACCGTTGTCTAGTATATTACCAATTTAAATAAAATTATGAGCATTTTAACGTTAAATTGTAATACAATATAACCAGAAGGCATGCGATAAACTTACAATCCCTAACGGTTACGAAATGATTATTACTTTGTAGCCTTACGAATACTTCGTAATGCGGTTTATCGCTGCCTTTCTTGGTCATGTTTGAAAGACACGTTTTTCGCATGTTGAAAATTACCGGCTCCTAATGATAAAAGCGATAGAATTACATTTTGACTAAAATATAAGTAATTGCGATAAATGTCCTGGAAATGTCTGTGTATATTTGTTCAAATAATTAACTTTAAACAACTTTTTACTTCTCTTGTATTTGTAAAGCGTTTTGCCATCGTATCAATTGCTTCTTAATCATGAATTTACCATTTTATAGGTCGGTTCTATTCTTTCATAGTTTTGTTCGACAGTGACGGTGTTGGTGTTGCATAGTGGTATAAGTGCCGGTTCGTTGAATTTGAGTTTCGGTTGTCGGGCCTTGGTACCGAAAAGGTTTGCTGGTATAATACACTTTTTCTGGTTTATGAAGTAGTGGAATAGCAAAAAGGACCGTATAGAAGCAGAGCGAGAAAGTATGTGCGTTGGAAGCCCCTTTTGTTTATCTTTTGAGCAATGCGCAGTTAAGTTATAGACATTTAACATTCGTCTATAGAAAAAAGCAACTAACATTAGCTCGAGCAAGTGCAATCACATTATTATTATTTTAATTTATTTCAGATCGCTGTGAAACGTCTTGGTCATAAGCGATCACTACTTTACAGTTTTACATAATAAATTATTACATTTTCATAAACAAACATTACAATGGGATATTTGGTAAACATTATACAACAGATATTTAGCAAACAATATAAAACTCTGATTTCATTCGATATTACAGACATGTGTTTTTTTGTTGCAATAAAGGAACTATTAAATATATTTATTTAATTTTGATTCACATAGGAATTTAATAACTTTTTTTCACTCTGGAGTGGAATTCAATAGAGAATGGATAACCGGATCAATTTTTAATTTTTTTCTGAGGTTAGTAGTAAAAGGACATTCCACTAATAAGTGGGATGTAGAAACAGTTTGACCACAATTTGGACAGGGAACTGGATTCGTCTTTTGAAATAAATAACAGTGACTCAAATTAAAGTGGCCAATTGGGAGCCTTGATAAAATGACTTAATGTTTTCTTTTAAAGTTCAGAAGAAGAAGAGGAGGATCTAGTACTGAATTTCTAACTTGACGTAATTTTGAATGTGTTGATTTCCATTTCGAATCCCGTATTTTTAATGCTGATGATTGAAGAAGTTTTTTAAAGTCTTGAAGAGAACCAGAGATTGAGTTATTGGGTAAAGGGAGTTTAGAAGCATTCTTTGCTGAGGAGTCAGCATCTTCATTTCCCTTTATTCCTCGATGAGAAGGGATCAATGCAAGGGTGATGTTACAATGATTTTGGGCCAAGGATAGAAGACGTTCTTGAATTTCTTGAATGAAAGGGTTTTTGACAGTTTATTTTGAATAGCGTAAATTACTGAATGTGAATCTGTGAAAATAATCAAATCTGACGATGTTCTGTTTTGTAAAAAGAGATCTAAAGCTTTAATAATTGCCCAGGCTTCGCAGGAAAAAATAGAAAAGAAGTCTGGTAAACGAGTAATATAATTAATTTGAGGGTGATATGAAATTATAGAACCTCCAGCACCACCTTCTTGTTTTGAACTATTTTTGAAAGGTTTTTAGCCTCCGTCCTACCACCCACACCCCTATACAGCCAAAAACGTGATTTTTTAATTTCAATTTTTTTCGACAACTGAACACTATTTTATCAGACTGAAAAAAATATGATTAATAAGAACACAACTTGGACTAACAGAAAAATATTTTTCAATATTTTCTCAGGCCCAAATTCGAACACAAAAAAATATTTTCGAAAAAAAATATTAAGAAATATTTTTTACTGTGTCTTAGAAGCCTGGAACAGGCTCGAAAAAATGTCAAAGGTTCCTCTTCACACACAAATTGTTGTGTATTTTTTTCAGATTTTTCCGATTACTGGGCTGCAGTTAAAAAAATAAAAACAGTTTTCCCGCCTTTAAAGCACCTGGACTTTCAATATACTTTGAAACTGACTGCAACGGTTCTCTGCATTTATTTTAGTGTTTATTATACATTTGTATACATTGCTGCATCACCCAATAAAGTTTTGATTTTGGAATATACTTATGAAGTATCATTTTTAAAGCTTTCTAATCCTTTGTATGAGAATATCATACGCTAAGGAAAGATAATAGTGTTTGGCAGTTTATTAAATAATAATTCCGTCATATTTGAGGGATAATTGGGGGACATGTGAAAAAATCAAGGGGAAGAGGTTAAACCCAGATTTACAAGAACTGTTTTACTTGTCTTAGAACACAGACACTGGCACGAAAATAATCTTCAAACTTCATCTGAGAATGCTTGTGAATTTTTTTCATACTTTTTTAATAGCTGGGTCATAGTTTTTTAAAAAAAACTAAGACATTTGTAGTCAACCACTTGGCAGTTCGGTAGTTGCCGCGTCCTAAGCACGTGCGACCTTGCTTGAAGAGGAAGGCCACAGAATAGCAGCTAAAACGTTGACAACTGAGCCTAGAACGCGGCGCCTCCCGGACAGATAAATAGTAACGCATTGGTTGCGGAAGCCTGTGGTCTCACGTCTGTAGATTGTTTCAGACTAGAGAAAAAGTTGTATTTTCCTTTACCTAAGTATTTGTTCTTGTATACGTATAAATATGGAGACACTCGTACAATCTGTACACGTGCGAAAACTTTGCACTTTGTAAATAATAATTGTACGAAAATTGAAAATTGATTTGATGTAGCACCCAACTGCAAAAGCTCATCCCCCGAGAAGTAGTTTACGGCATTATAGACCCGGTACTGTGCGAGAGAATTCATTCCAATATTGCTGAGTGTTGAGATAAAAATTCGCAGAAAATAAAATAGTCCCGTTAATTTTATCGTGAGAGATAATGTCAGTATTTTCCTTCAATTTAATTTTACATTGATATTGGCTTCTCTTTTCTGTCCATCTGTGCTACGAAAAAAGCGCACCTAAAAGAACTAATATGGAAAATTGTAAAATGGGATGATCATGAAAGTTGTATTTTGAAAAATACATCCCAACAACATAATCGGGGCCTAATATGTTCCCCTTCACTTCCCCACTGTCCCCATCTATCCTGCACACGAAATGTCCCTTATCATTTCCCCATTTGTCATCTACCCGTCACCCAAAACATGTGTGTTATAATTTACTTGTTCTCAAAAAACAGTCGGGTCCCCATGAGACAAGCAAACCTGGTTTAAAAGGCCTAGGAAGCATCGCTTCCGAGTTATTTACCATTATAATGTGTGTTGCAATAATCTTTTTTTGTATGTCATAATCTGCAAACTTCTATTTTTTCTTCTAAAATCTGTTTGATGTAGGATGGGATGTAATTCTTTACCCACCAGTATCACACTTACAAGGTCTTGTGTCGATTGTTTCTTATAAATTGCCAAAACTATCGTCTTTCCGTAGCATACGATTACTTATGCAAACGATTAGCAAGCTTTAAAAATGATACTTTGTAAGTATATTCCAAAATCAAAACTTTATTGGGTGATACAGCAATGTATACAAATGTAAAATAAACACTAAAATAAATGCAGAGAACCGTTGCAGTCAGTTTCAAAGTATATTGAAAGTCCAGGTGTTTTAAAGGCGGGAAAATGGTTTTTATTTTTTTAACTGCAGCCCAGTAATTGGAAAAATCTGAAAAAAATACACAACAATTTGTGTGTGAAGAGGAACCTTTGACATTTTTTTCGAGCCTGTTCCAGGCTTCTAAGACACAGTAAAAAATATTTCTTAATATTTTTTTTCGAAAATATTTTTTGTGTTCGAATTTGGGCCTGAGAAAATATTGAAAAATATTTTTCTGATAGTCCAAGTTGTGTTCTTATTAATCATATTTTTTTCAGTCTGATAAAATAGTGTTCAGTTGTCGAAAAAAATTGAAATTAAAAAAACACGTTTTTGGCTGTATAGGGGTGTGGGTGGTAGGACGGAGGCTAAGAAACCTTTCAAAAATAATATTTTTATGTTAGAATTATAGTGTAACAACTCATATGTAATTTGGTTGAGGGGAACTTTTTACCATCTTATTGGGGGGGACCCTTTCATGTGTAAAATAAAACACAAATTAAAACTTTTTGGTCGCATTGAAAACTATATTTTATAATTGATATCAGCAAACAAAAACATAACATAACTTACAGAACAATTTAAAACAAAGTTAATAAACATTAGAACGCAAAAAAAGGCAACCAAAAGTATTGGAACACCCAATTGAATAGCGGTTAAAAGTTAAATAAAATTGTAACTGTAAACAAATTAATAGTTAATGAGATGTCCTTTGGCATTTATAATGGTTACTAGAAGTCTTGGCATTAATTCTACGACCTTCGCCGTCATATGTGGCAAAATATTACCACATTCCTCCTAGAGTGCGCGCTTAATTTTTTTTTATTAAAAATCTGTTCCTAATTTTTTTTCGAAAATATTCCGTAGGATTAATGTGTGGAGATTGTGGTGGCGTTTCCAGATATCGTGGTGTATTAAAAAGGATCCACATTCTTGTGTTTCAAGTCCTGTACTTTGGATCATTGTCCTGCTGAAAAATGAAATCGTCTTTGAGGCCCACTTTTTCAACACTTTTGTGTAATTTACTTTGCACAATATTGATGTACATTGCATGGTCCATTGTACAATTGATAAAGTGAAGATTCTCCACACCAGAAGCACACATTCACCCCCAGCCGAGTACAGAACCATCTCTGTATTTAACTGTGAACTGGAGATTCTCTTCGTGTAATTTGAGGGTTCTCTTCCTCCGCGCCATACATCTACTATCTGCGCCAAAAAATATTAAAATTATTTTCAGTAGTAAAAATAAATTGTTTCCACACTTATTGGGAACTGTTTCAATAATTTTTGGTAATTTCTAAGCGCTTTTTTTCTGTTAATGTCATTGATTCAGAATTTCCAACATGCCAACCGTCCATGATACCTATTTTTTCTTAGTATCATGCGAACTGTACTTGGAGAAATGTCTATTCCAGAAGCAAGTTTGGGAGCACGAAGTTTTAAATATATTTTAATGTTGCGAAAAAAATGTTGTGTCTAGTTCATTCAGCAACTGTGGCTGTCCACACCTGCGTTTGTTCGTCACTGTTTCTCGAACACAGTACCTATCAATTACATTCAACAATGTAGTGTGTGATCTTTGCATAATATTTCCGATTTCTCTCAAAGATCTGCAATCATTACGTATGCTAATTATTATTTTTCTCTATTCTTCACTTGTTTCCTTCTTTTACGCCCCATAGTGACATTTTATGAACAAGTACTTCAGAATCATACACTTCTGAATCACCGACTGATGAATACCGGAAAGGAAATTGATACGAAAACCGTTACAGCTATAAGGGTTAAGAGGAGAGTCGCGACAAGTTGAAGGTCAATCCACAGACGGCTGCGGCCGCGGTGACTTCCAAGAAAGCCGTTACAGTGTTTGAGAGTTTGCGAGTTCCAATACTTTTGGCTACCTTTTTTTACGTTCTAATGTTTATAAACTTCGTTTTAAATTGTCCTGTAAGTTATGTTATGTTTTTGTTTGCTGATATCAATTACAAAATAGACACAGTTTTGAATGCGACCTGTCGGAGCACACTACATAAATTAATAAATAAATAATTAATTACAATATTTCTGGGGGGACAGTGGAGCAAATACAACTCCACAAAATTTAAAAGGCACGTCCGTAAAATAATTGTGCAGTACATCCATTCTTAATTCCGGCACAAAATCGAAGACAACAATAAGCCGCCACATCGCTTCCGCGAATTCGTAATCACTGTTATAAAAGCAAATGAAAAACGCATCAGTTCAAACAAATTTATAATTTCAAAATTCAACAATTTCAAAATCTACTTTGAAATGCTAACCAAATCTATTAAACTCAAACGCTTAAAACTTATTTAGCAATTCACAATTACCAATGACGCACGTTCATTGGCTGCGACCCCTCTTTCCTTCCTGCGTCACCCGACGCCACAGTCAGTCTAGTCTGAGTCTTGCTGCAGAAAGGATCGTAATGGCGTGTTGGCAGCCGTTGTCTTCGACGCGTGCTGCTTGCTTTATTTCCTCAAGTGTAGTGTTTTGGTAACTAAAAATGAGCAGTTTATACACTGCAAGCTTTCCTGCTCCGCGTTTCCTAAGGCGGGCAGAACTTAATAATGCTGACAGTACCACAGTGTTAGTGAGTGTGTTGTAACGGTGTTTCTGACGAAAGCCAATACAAATTCGGTTTTGCACTGCAAGCTTTCCTGCTCCGCGTTTCCTAAGGCGGGCAGAACTTAATAATGCTGACAGTACCACAGTGTTAGTGAGTGTGTTGTAACGGTGTTTCTGACGAAAGCCAATACAAATTCGGTTCTGCACTGCAAGCCTTCCTGCTCCGCGTTTCCTAAGGCGGACAGAATTTGATAATGTTGACAGTACCACAGTGCTAGTGAATGTGTTGCAACGGTGCTTCTGACGAGCGCCAATATAAGATTGTTTTCACAGCGCAGCCTTTCCGCCCGCTTTCCCTGAGGCGGGCGCAACTTGGCAACGCCGGCGGCGCCACGCGTTACGTGAAGATGTTTAGAAGGCGTTGGGCAGCAACTGTTTCAAACACAATTTCCTCGAGCTTGTGTTCCCCGACTCGAGCAATAAAGGATGTATATATGTAACCGTTTGTTAAACATTGTAGTATTTAGTGCTTAAATTTAATATATGTTTTTCTTGTGTCATTTGCAAACTTATTTTCCCAACCGTAATAGCAGTAATTCAATACACAGATGCAACCTGTTTAAAAGCTGGTCCTTCGATCCATGTAAGTTGAACTATTGAAGGTGTTGGGGGGAGGAGAACAAACGTCTCGAAAAGCAAGAAAAGTCCACTACTCTCTATCTCTCGAATTCATCCTCCCACACTGGTCCTTCGAGTCGTGATTGGTCCTTTTTTCGAGCCGACTATCTTCTATGTAATAGAGAAGTAGTTGAACCAGCATTAATATTTATTCAACATTTTAAAAATTTATTATATCAAAAGCTATTCAAAATGTTAAATTTAGTTCCATATATGCTCTTGTTTATGATATCAATCAAGTACATGCATATATGAACTAATCTAAAAGGTATCAAAGAGATTACTGCTATTATTAAGGAAATTTATCTTGGTTTTCTCAAGGGAAACATTGCATTCTCTGTGAACCACAACTCATACATTTGTTAAATGTTTCATGTGCAACCCAACAAGCTGTACATTCCATGCCAAGCTGCACTTATCACAGATGATTGCTCACCTGAAGCTGATTATTATTCTGTATGATTGTCGTGAGTACCAACCAATTATTTTACACTCAGACGTGCAACAACAAAGTGTTTCAAGGCATTATTTATTTACAAGTGCTCATTCAGTGTGATTTATTTATGTTGTTTATTATGTGCAGTGAAATTTTCTCTTATGTGTCAAGTATTTTTCAAGGGTCATTTATATGTATGTGTTATTATTCTTTTAAGGTTAGGAAGGTAATTTTCAAAGTGTAAGATTAGTTTATATCAATCAGTGTCTGTTATGTGTTGGCTTCCTGTTAAGAATTTCACATCCAATCCCAATCGGTGCACCTGATGCTAATTAACTTGAGTGTTAAGTGGAACATTAATTCTTAATAGCCACAAAAATAAAACATTCAAAATGTCTAACTACACTCCTCCTAAGAAGGTCACCACCTTGATGACCAGGCTGGAAGTTAATTCTATTTCCATTAACAAATTCTTAACAGAGAATGAATCTCTCACTCAAAATAAACATAAAGAGCTTGCAATCAAATTAGAAAATTATGACAAGGTCTTCAACAAACTTGATGCTGCTGTTGATGCCATTGAGGCATCACCTGAGTTCTATACTGAGCTAGAAGAATTTCTTGCCAAATGTTATGAAATTCAAGCTTCAGCATCCACTAAATTATCAGACTATGAATCAGTTCATGCTGCAAAGACTAATTTAGACAACACTATCAACTCTTGTAGCAATTCTTGTTCAAACAAAGCCAACATCAAGCTTCCTGAAATTAAATTACCAACCTTTGATGGGGATATTTTAAATTGGTTGACATTTAAAAATGTATTTGAAGGGCTAGTTGTACAATCTGAATTACCAAATTCTAGTAAATTTTACTATCTTTCTGGTGCTCTCAAAGGAGATGCCAAAAACCTTTTGCATAATTTGCCCATAACAGATAGTAACTTCAATGTTGCCTGGGAATTGTTGAAACAAAGATACGATTCACCCAGATCGTTAGTTGCCCGTCATTTAAACAGTATTCTCAAACCTCCCCAACTCGTTGTAGGTTCTGCCAATTCATTAAGAAACTTAATTGATTTTTATAGACTGCATGTGAATGCTATTAAGGGAATCAATCAAGAAACAAGTCTCGCCGATTTGTTACTAATAGCTCTCATCTCAAAGGGCTTACCTTCTGACATCTTAAAATTGTGGGAGCTATCATTGTCAGAGAAAGAGCTGCCCACCTTTGACTCATTGTTAGAATATTTAGAATTGCATCAACGTAGCTTAGGAGTCATTGACGATCCAGTGCAGACCTCATTAAAATTTAATGAGCAATCTAATTCAACAAAGTTTGCAAGTAACAATAGTGTGAAAAACAAGGCCCCAACTTGTCCCAAATGTAAATCTGAACATCTTATCAAACACTGTCATGCGTTTTTAGATCTTACACCTAAAAATCGTCAGGAATTTATTAATAAGGTTGGCAGATGTGTGAAATGTTTCAATCCTAAAACTACTGGTCACTCCTGCAATTTCAAGTGTGCAATTTGTGCCAGGCCTCATCACAAGCTTTTGCATTTTGGTGAAAACCCTCCAACAGATACACATCTTGCTGCCACCATACCAAGCAGCGTAACCAAAGCTGCTAGTTCTGTGCTCATTCCAACTGCGAAAATTGCTTGTGTTGCCAACAATGGCAAGGTTAAAACCTTTGTATCACTTCTTGATACAGGTAGCAGCGTGAATTTAATTACTCGAAATGCTGCAGCGTCACTTAATTTGCCTACTGTAAAAACACCAATCACCATTTCAGGAATATCTTCTAATGTAATGACAAGCACGCACAGTGTTACTTTTGCCATAAGGCCATGCAATATCAATTCCGAGTGGTCGCAAACAATCACTTGTGCCATTGTTTCTGATATACCTAGATCTTTGTGTGTTAGTGTCAATACTGATCACTGGAACTTGCCCACTGATATTGTTTATGCTGACAACTCATTCGAGCACTCGAAGTCGATAGACCTTTTGCTTGGAGCAGGTGTTTTCTTTGACATTCTGTTGCCTGGGCAGCGCAAAGGGTTTAGTAAAGATCTTCCTGTACTCCAGGATACAGAATTAGGCTGGATAGTTGCTGGTAAAATTCCTTCAGACAACTATACTTCACCACAGTGCAATTTAGTTCAAATCCCATTCAATCTACCCAATGAGATTAAAACATTTTGGGAAATTGAGGAGGTCACACCCACCAAATTAATTCTCGATGAGGAGGAAGTGGTCGAATCCCATTTCATGTCCACCCATTATAGGGATTCTACAGGCAGGTATACAGTAAGGTTGCCTACCAACACTAAATTGGACCTGTTAGGAGACTCAAGGGCTCAAGCAACCAAACGGCTTCTGGCCTTAGAAAAAAGATTCATAAGAGATCCATCATTAAAAAAATCCTATCACGAGTTCATCCACGAGTACATAGAGTTAGGACATATGCAGCCTGCATTGTCCTATAATGATTGTGTTAATTATTATATGCCACACCATGGGGTCCTAAAAAACAGTGAAAGTACTCCCATAAGAGTAGTTTTTGATGCTTCTGCCAAAACAACCACTGGCATCTCACTTAATGATGCACTTATGAACGGTGACAAAATTCAGGATGATCTTTTTGATCTATTGCTCAAGTTTAGACTTAACGAAATTGGCATTGTTGCTGATTTAAAAATGATGTTTCGCCAGGTCAATTTAGATAAAACTGATTGGAACTTACAGCACGTGCTCTGGAGAGATTGTCCCTCTGAACCTATACAAGATTTCGTGCTAACTACTGTGACCTATGGTCTTAAACCAGCTGCCTTTCTTGCGATTCGAACATTACAGCAGCTCGCAGTCGATGAAAAGGCAAGCTTTCCCATGAGTTCCCATTTATTGACAAGTAATTTTTATGTGGATGATTTCTTGTTCTCTTGTTCAACCACTGATATTGCTAAAAATGTTATAGCCGAAATCAACACACTCCTGTCTAAGGGTGGTTTTCTATTGCGTAAATGGGCCTCGAACAATAAGGCAGCACTTGAAAATCTGTCAACATCCTTGTTAGCTAAATCTAGTCAGAAGATTTTCGGTTCTAAAGATTCTGAGCAGATTTCTACTCTTGGGCTATCCTGGAACACTGCTACGGACATGCTTAGTTTGGTATTGTCTGACAAAATTGATTTCAACACTAACAAATTTACTAAAAGAACAATGCTTTCTGTCATTTGTTCTCTTTTCGATCCTTTAGGTTTGTTGGCTCCATCTATCATTGCTTGCAAGTTGTTATTTCAGAAATTGTGGAGTTATGACTTAGGTTGGGATCATACATTACCACCTGACATAGCCCCTAATTGGCATGAGGTATTTTTATCATTAGCGGACATTCCCAATTTAGAAATACCACGGTGTGTGCTGCCTTCGAACTGTTCGAACATACAGCTGCACGGGTTTTGTGACAGTAGCCTGAAGGCTTATGGCGCTGTCATCTACATTCGCTCTACAAATGAGCATAGCATCAATGCCTCTAAATTGCTCTGTGCCAAATCACGAGTGGTACCATCTAGCATGAAGGCTAGGGGTGACGCGGCCCTCACAATCCCTCGACTGGAACTGTGTGCAGCAGTCCTCTTAACAAAACTTGTAAATAAGGTAATAAAAATTTTTGCTAACAATTTTCTGCCTGATAGTGTCATGTTGTGGACCGACTCCAATATTGTTTTGGATTGGTTAAAAACACCTCCTCTTAAAGGTAACATCTTCGCTCGCAATCGCGCTCAATATATCAGAGAGGCAACCAACGAATTTACCTGGAGGCACGTGCAATCAGCAGACAACCCAGCTGATTTGCTCTCTCGCGGTGTGAAACCAAGGGACTTACTTAACTCCAGCATTTGGTGGTTCGGGCCCAGTTTTTTAACACTCCACTCAGAATTATGGCCAACTAACGGTATTTTAGTTATTAAAAATTCTGTCCTGCTTCTTTCTAACGTCAATTCAAATTATTTAAATGACAGAATTTGTTCACACTATGGCTCCTATTACAAGGTTTTAAGAGTAATGGCTTACATGTTAAGATTTATTACCTTGCTTAAATCAAAATCTGGTAAGGTAGAAAAATTTAAAACTCCTTTGGCACAACATTTAACAGTCTCTGAACTTGATGCTGCTGAGTTGCAATGCATCAAACTTGTACAACAAGCTGCCTTTCCAGCTGTTTTAAAGGCACTTGATAGCAATGCTAATTGCCCTGCCAATAGTGGTCTGTTGCCACTTAACCCGTTCATTGATGAGCAAGGATGTTTAAGAGTAGGCGGGAGATTATCAGAAGCAGAATTGCCGTTCAACACGCTTCACCCACTGATTCTTCCTCGCACACATCACTTCACCAGTGCTCTGATTCTCAATGCCCATTTGAATTTGTCACATGCCAATGTACAAGTGCTGACAGTGCACCTACGACAGCGTTTTTGGATAATTTCGCTTCGTAGAGCGATCAAATCAGTGATTCGTAGATGTGTAACTTGCTTTAGACATGCGCCTACCCCGGCGCAGCAATTAATGGGTAATTTGCCTTCTGTGCGCGTTACACCTAGCCCGGCATTTTCCACTGTGGGGGTGGATTATAGTGGGCATTTCTGGCTAAAGTTTGGTGTCCGTGGCAAGGCCTGTACAAAGGTCTACATTGCTTTATTTGTTTGCATGGTAACCAAGGCAGTTCACATCGAAATTGTTAGTAATTTGACCACTGAAAACTTTCTCATGGCTCTCAAGCGCTTCACTGCTCGGCGAGGTTTGCCTAGTGCCATTTATTCGGACAACGCTACCACCTTTGTAGGCGCCAATAAGCGTCTCGAAGCTCTCCACAAGCTATTTCAATCTCTAGCATTCCAAAAGGCAGTGATTGATTTCTGTACAAATTCTCGTATTAAATGGCATTTTATAGCGCCCAGGTCTCCCCATGTTGGAGGCATTTGGGAGGCAGGTATCAAAATGTTAAAGCGCCATCTGATCAAGGAGCTAGGTGACACAATGCTCTCTTATGAGCAGCTTCTCACCGTGACAACTCACGTGGAGGCCATACTTAACTCTAGACCACTTATTCGTCCCACTGACGATGTGTCTGAATTCAACTATCTTACTCCAGGACACTTCCTAATAGGCAGAGCGCTCAAGGCACTACCAGAACCCAACTATTTTGAACCCAAATCTTTAAGATCACATTGGGACTCAACACAGCATGCACTCTGCACCATCTGGAAAAGATGGAGTAAGGAATATTTGCAGTCGCTTCAACAACGAAGCAAGTGGAACACTGCTTCACCTAACATAGCTTTGCGCACCCCTGTGCTAATCATGGATGACAATCTCCCACCTCTGGAATGGAGAATGGGTATCATTTCGCAACTGTTTCCTGCACGCGATGGGCGCGTCAGGACAGTCGAAGTTAAAACACAATCTGGTGTGTTCATTAGACACATCAATAGATTGTGTCCCCTTCCTTTGGAATAGTACATCATCTTCTCATTTAAGTTGTCAGTTAGCTGTAAGTATTATATCATTGTACTTCATGTTATGTTACTATATTGCTTAAGATTTATATATGTGCATTTTCATGTCATGTTATTGTGTTGCTCAGGGCTTATATTTGTGTTTAGCTTGTATGTCATTGTCATGGTTGTTATTATTCTATGTCATTGTAATGTCTATTGTTTAGGATTTACCTTCTTGTGTAGTTTTGTATGTCATTATTATCGCATTGTTAGTAATAGGCCTTTCCTTAATTTGGTTTGTGCTGATGTCAATTCAATTTGTGCTAGTATTAGATATTTTAAGCTAGTCGCACATTTTTCGTCGTTGTTACGCAGCGACATACGCCCATTGCGGGTTCCTTCAATAACTATTCATAGGTTATTGCAATACTCAATACGAGTTTTCATTCGCGATGTTAGCTACGCTCATCGCACATTTTTCGTCGTTGTTACGCAGCGACATACGCCCATTGCGGGTTCCTCCAATACCTATTCATGGGTTATTGCAATACTCAATACGAGTTTTCATTCGCGATGTTAGCCACGCTCATCGCACATTTCTCGTCGTTGTTACGCAGCGGCATGCGCCCAATGCAGGTTCCTGCAATACCTGCTTACAATTCATTGCCTTACACTCAATGTAAGTTCCTTTTCGCGATGTTAGCTTAGCTCATCGCCTCCCACCATCAAACGCTCCGCGTTTGCCCTTCTGTTGAAGGTTCTTTTTTGCTTACTCGCTTTAATCTTAGCAGCATTTAACTTCACAATTTATCATTATTAGTATTTAAGGTGTTTTTATTTTTATTTAAAATGTTTGTACTTAATGTTTTCATTTTTAATATTGGACTTCCCAACACTCTGTACAGCACAGTGCACTCAAACCATCCACAGACCTCGGCCGTCCCTACCACACCTTCTACATTTGTATTCCCACCCAAATAGCCAACTGCTCCTCCATTCTTATATCGAAAGCAATATGCTTTCTGTGGGGGTGTATGTCGGAGCACACTACATAAATTAATAAATAAATAATTAATTACAATATTTCTGGGGGGACAGTGGAGCAAATACAACTCCACAAAATTTAAAAGGCACGTCCGTAAAATAATTGTGCAGTACATCCATTCTTAATTCCGGCACAAAATCGAAGACAACAATAAGCCGCCACATCGCTTCCGCGAATTCGTAATCACTGTTATAAAAGCAAATGAAAAACGCATCAGTTCAAACAAATTTATAATTTCAAAATTCAACAATTTCAAAATCTACTTTGAAATGCTAACCAAATCTATTAAACTCAAACGCTTAAAACTTATTTAGCAATTCACAATTACCAATGACGCACGTTCATTGGCTGCGACCCCTCTTTCCTTCCTGCGTCACCCGACGCCACAGTCAGTCTAGTCTGAGTCTTGCTGCAGAAAGGATCGTAATGGCGTGTTGGCAGCCGTTGTCTTCGACGCGTGCTGCTTGCTTTATTTCCTCAAGTGTAGTGTTTTGGTAACTAAAAATGAGCAGTTTATACACTGCAAGCTTTCCTGCTCCGCGTTTCCTAAGGCGGGCAGAACTTAATAATGCTGACAGTACCACAGTGTTAGTGAGTGTGTTGTAACGGTGTTTCTGACGAAAGCCAATACAAATTCGGTTTTGCACTGCAAGCTTTCCTGCTCCGCGTTTCCTAAGGCGGGCAGAACTTAATAATGCTGACAGTACCACAGTGTTAGTGAGTGTGTTGTAACGGTGTTTCTGACGAAAGCCAATACAAATTCGGTTCTGCACTGCAAGCCTTCCTGCTCCGCGTTTCCTAAGGCGGACAGAATTTGATAATGTTGACAGTACCACAGTGCTAGTGAATGTGTTGCAACGGTGCTTCTGACGAGCGCCAATATAAGATTGTTTTCACAGCGCAGCCTTTCCGCCCGCTTTCCCTGAGGCGGGCGCAACTTGGCAACGCCGGCGGCGCCACGCGTTACGTGAAGATGTTTAGAAGGCGTTGGGCAGCAACTGTTTCAAACACAATTTCCTCGAGCTTGTGTTCCCCGACTCGAGCAATAAAGGATGTATATATGTAACCGTTTGTTAAACATTGTAGTATTTAGTGCTTAAATTTAATATATGTTTTTCTTGTGTCATTTGCAAACTTATTTTCCCAACCGTAATAGCAGTAATTCAATACACAGATGCAACCTGTTTAAAAGCTGGTCCTTCGATCCATGTAAGTTGAACTATTGAAGGTGTTGGGGGGAGGAGAACAAACGTCTCGAAAAGCAAGAAAAGTCCACTACTCTCTATCTCTCGAATTCATCCTCCCACACGACCAAAAAATTTTAATTTGTGTTTTATTTTACACCTGAAATTTATTCATTTCCTGAAATTTCCGAGGTGTTCCAATAATTTTAAAACTCACTGTATGCTATTGCTCTCGAACAACCTAAAAATGCAAAACCGATTTTAAATAATGTATATTTACTTGTTTTTCCTAGTATTCTACTAATTCGGGTCACAAGTTACTTTTACCAACTAACGTAAATGTGATTATAATTTTTTTTAATAAGTAGAGACCGGAGTTTTATGTAATTACATATTTTTCGCCTTTCTACCTTCCGTTCTAAATTGTAATATTGGCGAACCGTCGTCATCCTAACATAATAACAAACTTTTTCGTAACATATTTTTACTAGAGCTCTGCAATCAGGCGAAAACAACCGCTCGAGACTCGGGCTCCGCGCCGACCCTCGGCGAAGGGAGGGGGATCTTGCTTGGGGGGGAAGAGATGGCTGTTTAACGGACATTTCGACCGGCCGCCTTGCGGCTCCCGCCGAGACCCGGGAGTCGTCGAGCGCCCGAGCGCTCGAGCGCTCGGTCGCTCGGCCGCTCGGCCGCACGGCCACACGACAGGCGCAGGACTGCACGGTAGCTTCGCCCCTCAATCCATGAACAGGATATAAAGTCGCCGCATGTAGTGATCGCTACTCTTTCGATTCATTGTAATCGAAAGAAAATACAATTTCAATTAAACGATTAATTTGTTGAAAAGTAACAATTTATCGATTGACTGGAAATAATTTTACAGAGACAAACAATACATTTTTTTTTATTTTTTTTTTAAATTAATTTATTACTTCCTGTTCGACAATTTGTCTTTCAGGGCATTGGAATTTACAATAATGGACAGTCGTTTTGGACACTAACAGTAACCTCTGTAGGAGGATTTATGAAGGTAAATTTTTAATAATTAGACAATTATATAAGACTAAGGAACATAGAAAAGAAGAGAAAATAAATAAAATTACGGAGGATGAAATTTATCTTTAGGAAATTTGGAATTAATTCTACGAGGAAAGGAATAAGTTTTGCCAAGATTAAAAATTGTGCATGATGTAATGAAGGAAGAGTATTAAAAAATTTGAGACTACAAGTTTTAATTAAATCATGGATTGTAGGTAGATTTAGTTCATTGTGAATTTGTGTATTGGGAATAAACCAGGGTGCATGTAGAATTTTTCGAAAGAATTTGTTTTGAATGATTTGAAGTTTTTGTATATTTGATTTTGCTGCATTTGACCATATTGGACAAGCATAAGTTAAAGTAGGTCTAATAATTGAAGTGTATATTAATTTAGCAGTTTTAATACGGAGAGTTGAGTTATTATTTATGAGAGAATTAAGTTTTTGTATTTTAATGGTAGTTTTTTGTATAACATTTTTTATGTGAATTTTCCAGTTCAGTTTTGTGTCTAGATAGAGACCTAAATATTTAATAGATGAAGAGGAAGAAAGCCAAGGAATAGGAGTGTTATGAATTAGAAGGGGAGGAGGGGTTATTGGCTTACATAACGTAAATATTTTGGCTTGGCATTTATCCATATTGATTTTGATTCTCCAATTGTTGGCCCACACCGAATAACGATTAAGATCTATTTGAAGTTTATTTCTGGCAAGAAGAATATTAGTGTGTGAGTTAATAAGTGCTGTATCATCTGCAAAAAGGGCTAATTTAGAAGAAGCGAATTTTGGAATGTCGGATAGATAGATATTGAATAGCAGAGGAGAAAGACAAGAACCTTGAGGGACCCCGGCAGAGATGTTAAATTTTTGAGAGAAAGAATTATTATATTTAACTATGAAAGTTCTGTTAGATAGGAAATTTTGAATAATATTTATAAGATAAATAGGAATACCTACAAGATGAAGTTTATATATTAAACCATCGTGCCAAACTTTGTCGAATGCCTTTTCTATATCTAAAAAGATTGCAAGGGAGTGTTGTTTTAAATGAAAAGAATTTTCTATGTGTTCAGTAATACGTAATAGTTGATGAAGAGTAGAATGTTTGTGCATAAATCCAAATTGTGAAGGTTGAATAATGTTATTTTGAGAAGTGAATGTATAAAGTCTGTGAAGTAATATAGTTTCGTAAACTTTTGATAAAGAAGAAAGTAAACTAATGGGCCGATAATTAGAAGGAAATCTTGGGTCTTTCTTTGGTTTACAAATAGGGATAATTATAGCTAATTTCCAAATATTAGGAAAATAGTGAAAACGTAGAGACGAATTCAAAATATTGGTAAATGCAGCAATGGATTTATTACCTAAAAATTTGAGTGATTTGTTGGTAATTAGATCAAATCCTGTTGATTTGCGAATTTTGAGCTTTTTTATAATATTATGAACTTCAATAGGGGATATAAAAGGAATAAGTTGTGGAACGTTATAATTAGGAAGGGAAAGGAAGTGGGTTATATGATTGTGAAGTTGAGTATTGTGTATTGGATTAGCAATAAAAGAAGATTGGAAGTGAGAGCCCAGTAATTTAAGTTTCTCAGGATCATTTAGGGCAGTGGAGGAAGAGTCTTGTAGGACAGGAATGAGAGTTTTGTCATTATAAAGTCGTTTAATTGTCGACCATAATTGTTTAGATTGAGGGTGTATTTGTTGAAGAAAGTTTTGATATTGATGAAATTTAAATAAATGTATTCTAGACTTTATTATTCGCGAAATTTTGTTAAGTTTAGATTTAATATCGGGACGTCGAGTTATTTGCCAATAACGACGTAAAGTGTGTTTAGTTTTGATTAAATTAAGAATACGAAAAGGTAATGGTTTATAGGGGCTTGGGGGAAATTTAGGTATAAAGCTTGAATGAGAGTAAAGTGTGTTATGTATTGTAGTGGTAAAATAAGATAGATAATTGTCAATATCATTTGTAGATTGTATATTATGAGGAAACTTAATATTATTTTCAATATCGTGTTGAAAGTCAGGCCACCTAATTTTTTGAAAAAGAGGTGTGAAGGTAGAAGAAGAAGACATTACTAATTGTAATGTCATTTAAGTTTCTTACAAACCCGAATATAAGGCATATTTATTAAATTCAATGAATAGGTCATATTTTCACGAGTATATAAGAAAAACGCATATGCTAAACAAAAATGAGATGGGTACTATTTTCCTTGCGTCAAAACGTCTTGTCGTCTTTGGGCGTACTAATGTATTGTGAAATAGCGGCCAAACAACAGCGGTCACAGCACATTAGCCTATTCAACTCAATAATTCAAAATACATTATTTACTATTATATACACACGTTTAACATTATTTTAAATTCGACAAAAGTATGTATTCACGAAATGGTGCATGTAAAGTTTTATATGTACGAGTACAATGTTTTTCAATTACTCCATTATTTTTCGTTTCAATACAAGATAAGCGATTAATTGTAATTAAAAAATCGTAAAAGCTGAAATTGTGGATCATTGACTTCTGTGGAGTAGTATTGAAGCTCCACGAGACCCCCTTCCTTTGTGTGAACCACTGTGAACAGCGTGGCAGGAAGCGATAACAAAGGTTGTGCGAGGTGACTCGGGGGCTCCCACGCAGAGCGCCATCGCCTTTGTGACGAACAAAGAACGGAATTTGTCTCTAAAACTTCTGAATGCTTTTTCTTTGAAGTCACAGGCAGAACTGCAATAGATCCACTCGAGGTTCTCCAGTGCGTCCGAGGAGTCGATTTTTTAAAGCTTTTTATTCTTTTTTATATTAAAATTTATTATTTGAAAATTAATATTAACATTCGTCTACATATTAAATTTTGAAAAAACGAAATTATTGGTGATTTATTTTAAAAACCATTCAATACTCCTTCCTTTTCCTGAAATTTGGCATTAGATATTTACTCCGACGTGTCGGCCGAGTGTTACGTGGCGCAGTTCGCCTGAACGGGGTCTGCCGGTTGATGACAACCGGCCGAGTCTCGGTCGGCCGCCGGGTCCCGGGAGTCCGCAACCGGCTGCGAAGGACAGTCGAGCGCGTGGTCTCGAGAGAAGAGAGGCGAGCGAGCGCTGGTCGGTAAAAATCGCGGAAAGTGCAGTCCTCTAATTTTTACATATTTAGTTCTACATTACATATTTCAAATATTTTATTTTCACAAAATATTATTTTTATTCTATCAATATTTTTCTATTTTATGTTTTACCAAGAGAAATATTTTCAAAAAAATTGCACTTTTTCGTAAATTATTACGGCGTACTGTCTACTCGACGTACGCTACATGAGGCAAAAATTAAATTTATTACTCTTGCCATTTTTGAAAAAATGTGGTTGTGCTGGCGTAACTGTCAAGGTAGCACAACCAAATTTTAAAAAATGGCAAAATCGATTCAAACTAATACAAGTATTTAGTTCTCATTTATTACCCAAAAATTAAGTTAATTACTCTTCCCATTTATGAAAAATAAATTGTTAAACACATCGTAGAAATGCCATGATTATTTTAAACAAAACAAGACTAATCATTGTTTGTTGAGATATAAATATCTCATGTAGGAAATGTATTTGAAGTGAAATGAATAATAGTGCGTATTTAGGGGATATGAAATTAAATGAAACGTGAGTTATGACTTATTACATACTTTCATATTTCAAATCAGTTAGAAATTCATTTTGCCCCTATTTTCTATTGGAGTGTCATAACAGTCGCCTGGTACAAAATTAGTTTCGTTGATATCAGAGAATTGAAAAGCACAGGGGAAATAGTTGCCGGCGGTGTTCTGAAGGGTCGCTTCGCGATACAAAGTGCTATATTTGGGCGACGAGGAAACATCCAGACGTGAGCTGCAATGGGATTCAGTTTTTAACAATTTTTTCTTCATAAATTGCAACTGTAATAAATGTCTGTATAGAGTAATAAGTAACATGAATTACACTATCTTTCTTATTTGAAATATATAGGTTTCAACTATACATATATGCAATAAAATGAAAAATGACAAAAATTGCAGATAGAACCCTCTGGTTCTCACGTCGCGATATGTCTTCCAAAGGTATATTAAAAAGTGTTGGTGATATTGAACAGCCTTGTCTTACTACTTTATTTGTAGGGACAATTATATTAGGTTTACAGTTTCCTAATATGAAAATTGAGAGTGATGTAAATAATGTAACTGTTATAGGTAAATTTCACGATATTATTTGCGCTGAAAACGAGGAAACCGTGAATGATGACATATACAATAGTTCGAGAACTTTTGAAGAGTATCAAGTGAAAGACAATACGAATAGTACAATGTGTTCTAAAAGGGCATGATTTGGCATTCGAGACCTCTTTGTCGTGGACGATCTCCTGCATGTAAAATATATTATTAAAAACATTCAATATTTTATTAATATATCAAAATAATGTTTAATCTGCACAACCAAAACAACAGTACGACATTTACAGTAAAAATATTAAAAGTACATTGAATTTTCCCTGGGGCAACTTCATTACCCCCCTTGGTATTCGACGTGTGCAAAACACCTGGCTAGTCGAAGGGTTAACAACGAGAGCGCCAGAGTGAGGGCTACGAGGCTCTCGCGAATGCAGCACGGTCAATCCGTCGGGCAGCGCGTCGCGGACCACTTGGTGTCAAAATACGTTATTTACAAAATTGCGCACTCTTGACAAACACAACTGATAGGAAAATCTGTCATCAGATTTGTATTTCATCATTCAAGATGTGTATACGTTTAAGTTCCGAATAAAATTGGAATTTGATTGACATTTCTTTGTCACGTGATGGCGCCAGCGCCGTAACCTAGGGAACAGCGAATTAGAAGCTTCGGCATTTGCTCATTGTTGTCACCTAAAATTAGGAAACAAATGTTAAAAGTAAACAAATATTACAAATGTTACGAACAAATGTTTAGGAACACATGATAGAGGGCGCAGTAACCGGCGACGCTGTCCCCTCCACACCCAAATGTCAATAACATTCTAATTTTATTCATAGAATAAAGTATTAATTTCTTGTATTTTGTGAATGTCTACTTTATTAGGAACCGTCTTCTATTCCTTCTAAAATTATTTTTAAAACAAACATGAATAAATCTCAACAGTTTCAGTATTTGTGGCACATTATACAGATATGCAAAATACTTTAACGCAAACCTGCTTTGTTTCCATAGAGAGCTTCCAATTCGGGGGGTTGAGCTAAAAGGAAACGTGACATTATTTTCTGACAGTGACACGGAAAAAATAGTTTATCAGTTTTGGCACACACCTCGATTAGTAAAAGTGAATGAGGTTTATTTGGTATTTGTGAGCGCAAGAATCTTGGTGAATAAATAATTATTTCTCGGCCACCGAGTGTTGGCACATACATTTCAAATTGGATCGTATTTGGCTCCGTGGAGGGAGATTGGTTTTTATAACCATCTTTGGCCCTTTATTGCTAGCTCAGAATTTGCATTTTGAACGTACCGCGTCGGACTTATAAAAAATTCCCTCCAAAACCGCGCGTTAGGCACTAAAAGAGCGGGTATATAAAATTCCTTTGTTTTCTGTCAAAATTGCATTCGTCCTAGAGTCTCGTAATAGTTTCATCTGTCTTCGACAGGGGGCAGCACTTGCTGGGGTTCCGTCCCAGGCAGTCTGGGGCAGAGGAAATTATTAAAGACATACTCGAGCTCCGTTTTAACCAATGACAGCATTCAATTCACACAAATTCAAACAGCGTAACAGGTGTTTCAAAGTAGTCGCTCCGCCCAGTGAACGAGCTTCAGTGCGCTCGCATTAACGTTCCATGAGAACAGTTTAACTTAGCAAGGTTGGCATACCTGTCGCCTTTTAGAAAACCTTTCAAAGAGAAATCATCTTTTTGCGGGAAACGGTGCATATGCATGAGCAAATTTGTGTAATACAGATTAAAAGAAGTCATTGCTTTTCGTGTGAGACTCAGGTAACGGGTTGAACGATTTATTCCCTGGTTGTTTATTTATTTATACTATCTTCAAATAAGAAGGGTATGCTGTGTCTTTTCTGAGATCGAACGAGTATTTCGTCTCGCCGTAACCAACCAAAACTTATGACCGCTCTCCCAAAAAATTGAACAATAACCCAAATCTGAAAAAAGGAGCTATATCGCCGCCTTAACAATGACAATAGGCATGTTGTTTGCAGATCTGATACTGCTTTCAATGGCTTTGAGCACTGCCCATGCTTCACATGTGAAAATGGAAAAGTAGTCCGGGAGACGAAATGGAATGGCTTCATTATCATTTGTTAGAATTATTGCACAACCAGCTTTTCCATCTCTTTTTGATCCGTCAGTGTAAACTTGGTAGAAATTGTCATATTTTTGGGGCATTTCTTTTATCGCATCCTGTGCATTTGGATTAGATTCAAAGGAAGTGCAAGAAGTATTTCCTAGTTGGATGTTTATGACAATCTTCAAGTCTTGCCAGGGTGGGATGGGATGTAAACGTCTAGGTAAGCTGAGTGGTTTAACAATATTAAAGTCATTGCTTTTCGTGTGAGATTCAGGTAACGGGTTGAACGATTTATTCCCTGATTGCTTATTTATTTATACTATCTTCTAATAAGAAGGGTATACTGTGTCTTTTCAGAGATCAAACGAGAGAACGAGCATACCATAACATTTCGTCTCGCCGTAACCAAAATTGATGACCGCTCTCCCAAAAAAATTGAACAATAACCCAAATCTGAAAAAAGGAACTATTATCGCCGCCTTAACACCGAGCAATACCGAGCATGAACCATAATGGAAGCACCACCTACTAGTTGCCCAACAAACATCGTTTCGAGTAAGAGTTATGCTCTAGCATCACAAAGTTCTTTGTTTAAAAAAGCAAAAAGCTATAGTAATACACTCAGCCAATCTTGCACCCCCATTGACTTGATTCAAACTCTATCAAAGAAAATAAACACGTCTCGAATGTGTTTTGTATCAAAGATTTCTAACAATAGACTCTGTTTAATTTGCCTCCAAAGAATTTGCTGAAGATTTAGTTAATAATTGCAAGTCTATTAACGCATTAGATCAAGACTTCACAATAAGACTGTTAATTTCACGCAACAAAAGAATATTTTTTTAAAATGTGTCTCCCAGTATCTCTCACCGTCTTCTAGAAGCCAAATTATTGTCAGTGGGAGTAAAAACAGTATCAACAATGTAATTTATTCGGGCGGGTTTCTCAGATCCTGATTTGAGCCACATTAAGAATTCAACGGCAAACGTTTACATCTCCTGAGGATGAGACCAAGATTCCTGAGTCTTTTCAAGTTATATTAGATGGTTTACCTCACTGGATATATGTAACATCTGATATCCCCATCTAATTCCAATGTAAACAACAAGGTCAGCTTGCCAAAAATTGTCCCAATACTAACTCCATTTGTAATCCAGTATTGTATCAGAACTATCACCTTGACATGATCTTACATCACCCCTAATCTCCCCTTCTGTTGAAAATGAAGTACCAGAAATCAACAGCGAACATTTTCCCCTTCCTCAACTAAATTCCTCCCTAACCTTTACTTTCTCACAATTCGTCATCCGGGAGTTTTCACAATGAACAGAGTGAAATCTATTGAAACCTCAATCGGAAGGAGGAAAAAGACCTTTTTCATCAACCAACCCGAGTACTACATCTTCGATTAAGTCAACTGGTAATGGAAATGATGTAGTTGACATTTCAGAACAGTCAGATTCAGAATCATCATTGAATCGAACTAAAGCTAATCAGAAAAAGCAAAATGGCCAGCATAAAAATAAAAAAAACTACTGATAGTAAAGACATTTCTTGCTTTATTACGAAAGACGAAGTAGAATCACTAAAAAATAAATACCCTGTATCTATGAATGAACTGTTAAATTTCTTTGATAAAACAAAAGGATCTCAAAATATAGTAGAAATTGCAAAAGAGTTCACGCTCAACTTCATCTCATTAAATTTTATGTTAAAAGACATCTATGCCAGCATTCCTAACAAAGGAATAAAAAACCGTTGTTCACGAATAATTAGGAAACTTGAGAACATTAACAAGATTCCCGTAGAATCACAGTCGCATATGGAACAGTAATAGTGTTCAATCTATATCCTTCTAGATCTGATTATGGATATAATTCAATGGAACTACAATGGATTCTATTCACGTAAACCATACATAAGTATTGTCGTTAATGATTATAAACCCCAAGTGTTATGCCTATATAAACTAATTTTAAGAACAATATATGTGCACAATTACGTGGTTATAGTGTCTCCTTTTGAAACAGAAACAATGCACAAATTGCAGGTGGTGGAGTAGCCATTTTCATCAAAAAGGAAATATTTCTTCATAATATTCCTCTTCAAACACAACAGGAAGCCACAACAGTAAAAATTAAACTTAATTCTACTATCTTGGTAGTGCGCAATTTGTAACCAACGTATTTTGACACCAAGTGGTCCGCGACGCGCTAACGCTACGCGCTACCCGACGGATTGACCGCGCTGCATTCGCGAGGGCCTCGTGGCCCTCATTCTCGCGCCTGCGCTCTCACTTTTCCCGTATACGTAGTATAGGGAAAGATATGTAATGCTGCGCAAAAAACGGCGAATTGTCGGCAGAAAAAAATCATTTCCGGGTCCTGATAACGAAAAAGTGGCAAAGATCAGTTTCTAAATTAAGGGAAAAAAACCTAACACGTAGTGTAGCGGGAATTCCTTTTTTTTAACTCCTTGATACCGAAAAACCAATTGAAAGCAAAACGTCCGTCTGTGAACACTACTAGCGCCTAAACCACTCGTAGGAATGTTTCCAAATTGAAGAAATCCTTGTCGATCTGGCTCTAGTTGAAGCTTTGAGATTTTAAAAAACTTTCTTCAAAATTTGGGGGTACTTTACATGAAGCCATCCGGACGTGTTTATGATTTTCTCAAAACGACACCAACTTTTTTCTTTAAATTTCTTATTAGAGGAAATATGCATTATTATGCTTATTCAATATCACAAAATTTAATAGCATATGCAAGGCGTCATGCCTGCCCGCGACGTGTCACACCTCGACGAGAAGTCATATTTCCCAAAGCTACATCGATAAACAACTCGCTTCACGCTTCTCGCGACTTTTGTGAGCGAAACTGACAGTACAGACCCGTGATTACACTGTTAGTTACCCGACGCGCCGCAGTCAACTCCTTCATTCTTCGCTTGTTCGAGCTATAACATATCTTGCACAAGCCCAGCAATTTTTTTTTATTTTACTTCTGAAATAAACTAAACAATTTAAAACTTGTTTTTGCTTCAAATAAAATTATGATGATAAAATTAATGATCAATATATGGGACACCGTTGTCCCGACGTTCCATATATTGGACACCGTTTCCCCGCCCAACCCTAATTTCAAAATTGATAAAATTTGTTTTTTCTTTCCTACAATTTTACAATTAAGCATTTAAATAAGAGTTTATTAATTATTTTTATATTTTAACACTTCACGCATGTCTGGGTTAAGGAGGAATAGTATTCTAGGAAGATTCAGAAGAGTTCACTTCTTCGTATAATAAAAAACAAATATTCCCCTGAGATTGGAACAAGGCGCGCTACTTAGCGCACACGCCGCACCAGAGCGCGCCGCCCCGGAAAATAGTCCCGAACGCGGATGGGTTGGCGGATGGAGAGAGCAGCGCCCTGAGGGGCGGCGCACACGGGTTGGCTCGCAGAGGGAGTGCGGAAGCGTCGTCTTGCACCCGAGCTAATCACTGTCTTTTCCTTCTGTGATTGAGGACCTGCTTTGCCCCTGGACTTGCACCAGTTTTGTTGGATTAGCGATTGGATACGACTCGGCTTTTGGACTCTGACTTTCTCTCCCGGATTGTGGCTGGACCTCCGTTCGCCCCGCGACCCGCCACGTCTAAGCCGGCGCCGCGGCGTTATGGGCCTGTCAAAGAATACAAAAAAAACTTTAACAATTTCACAAAACTCTTGCAATGTTGCGAAAACACAAAATTAAAGGCACACACTGACCAAGCGATGCTACCTCACTAACACAGCAAGAAAAACCAAATTAATGTAACATTGCAGAATGTATTGAAAGGTTACGAGGCACACATGGCTGGATTTTCCAACCCAGACCACTCTCACAGCACCACAGCTCCTCCAAATTACACAGCTGTCTAGTAGAGGGTCTCAAATGCAGATATCAAGAAAATGCCTTTCACCACCGTGGATGCTTCACGCTCAAAATCCATCATAGCCCCTTCCGCTTGGCCCACACTCCACCAGCCATCTCTCCCGCTGTCCACCAGGCCCTGGCCCCGCCCCGGGTTCAGACCCCGGGCAAGGCGCAGGGGGGGGGGCGGGCAGCCGGCTAGCCGGCGGAGGGGCGGACGTAGGCAGGGGGAGATACGGGAGGCGACGGCGTGATGGTGGTGGTAGCGGCGGTGACGGTGGTGATGTCGACGTGACGTCATCGGTGTCGGCGCCGAGGGTAGCTGGTTGCAACCTGGCCGGGCGGCGGGAGAACCGCCACACGCATCGAGGCGCGGGTAAACAATGATCAATTAATGTCTTAATTCAATCATTAATTGATTGATTGATTGTTGATTGATTTTTTTAAGTGGGACGCTCGAACTTTGGAGTTGGCGCCCCCATAACACACTGGTGTAGCATGGAACTCCCATAATTTAGCGGGAGTATCACAAAGAGTGCCCAGGTGGGCGGAAGTCGCAGGAACTTGTCCGCGCCGACCAAAATGTGCTAACAGGGCCCCGGTTGAGGTCTTCACTCGCTCAGGGAGTGCACTGACGCACGGGTTGCAGCCGCCTTGGAGGCACCACGGCGCAAACGCCCCTGACATATTGTAAAGGCCCCGAGCCGTCGGGTATCTATTTAGTGTACTGTTGGTTGTGCAATAAACTGTGTCGTAGTTGAGATTGTGGTTTATTCAGATACACAATAGACAAGTTGGGTTACGAGTTAGCATTAAGAAATGGAAAGAAGCTAGTTAATGCATTAGCTAGTTAATGCCTTATTTTACATGGCGAGACTCGGGTCATCAGGTCCGCTTTTCCGTCTGACCAGGCAAATTTCGCTAAGCTCTTTTCACCATCTAGCGGAGAAAGAAGGTATTACCTCGGGCGACGAATCAGGCGATTTGAATTTTGTTCAGTTCAGAGGCTTCATTTAAGTTTGAGCATTGTTTACATGCAGCAAACCTACTACATTGGACTGGCCGTCCAATGTTCTTCTCCTCCGAAAGAAGGCGTACGAAGGATTTTGAAAAATCCACGGCTTCGATCGCGTTTGAAACTGCAATCTTGGGTATAACAATTCGATAAATGCCACGCAAGACTGAAAAGGAAAAGAAAGCAATAAAAACTTACGGTGAAAATATGATTATTGTATTCTTAAGATAATTCAGGCCAGAAAGAAGAAACTAGCATAGTTTTGTACATGCAACTATATAATTGAGACAGTATTGTAATTGTTATGAGAAACTGTATTGCTAATTGCAATAAAAGCATAATTTTGCATGTGCCATTACGTTGGATATAATTTATAACTACCCAACTATGCTGTTATTTGCCTTAATTATACCTGGAATATTTGTGTAAGGTTCACAACTAGGTAGTTTTGAAGTTTTCGTACATAATAACTCAAACCACTAGCGCAGAAAAACCTGAAATCTGGGTCAAATATCCCCAGTTCCCCTACTATAAAACGATACTTAAGAAACAAAACACAAGTAGAAACACGAACGAAATTCTAAAAAGATGTGACTATTACAAAAGGACTGTTTCGCAGTGAAAATTGGACCATCACCAAAAACACGAAAATAGAATTCAAGCCACAGAAATGATTGACATTGATTGATTAGTAATTTCGGGCTCGTCAACTGCTAAGGTCTTTATTCCTGCACATGTAGTACATGATTTCATCGCGGGAGATGGAGGTGATCATCCCTTGCAGGCTGGCGAGATCCGGCGCCATCAGTTAATGCCCTACCCGGAACACAGACAACGAATGCCATCAACGAGACTTCCGCGAATGTTCCCGTAATATGCAGTTCCTGGGAAAAGAAGTCTCAGGCGTCCAAGAAAGAGATGCGGACAACAAAGGAAGACGCAACGGGCACCAACCACCTGCCTGAAGGAAAAAGAAAACAAACAATAAATGGAGGAAAAACGAAATTTCAAATAAACAACTCCATTCACACTCCATTGAAAATTACCGTTGTGCTGGTAAAACAATTGAGTCTGTCAATTCAATCAAACCTCAAATAGAACGTTCATTTAAATGAACCGAAAATTAAGTTAATTATGCCACACTTTCAGAATTCTTTTAAATTCAGTCAGCCTTCATACGGCCGGTCGAGTACATTTTGCAAATATTCACTCCCGCCTAAGATATGGCACACAATTCTGGGAAACATCCTATTGTTCAAAGACTTTTAGATAACAGGAAAGAATTGTACGACTAATAAGCAAATCCCACTTTGGTGATTCTCGCTATCCTCTCTTTATTACGCTAAGAGTCATTGCCTTGCCTCTTTATTTACGAATCAGTTGCTTAAAAAATTACATGGCAACATAGGAAATATTAGTGCTGTTCATCCTGCCAGAAAGAAATCCAAAGCCTAGCTCTTACCCCTCACCGGAGGCATCAGCACCTTCATTATTCGAAACTCTTGATAATCCACATATATCTAGTTTTCCACCATCTGAACTGTCGTTGAATTCTCAAAAATTATATAACTTCATGATCTTGATGAAGAATAAGATGGAAGAGTTTTTGCCTTCTAATGAGAAGATAGCATTGAGCATTAACTCGCAGTCTAATAAAATTCAAAAGCTAGAAGCATTGCCATCTAAGAGTTAAAGATAAAATTATTACCAACTAGTATAGATACGGTAAAGTCGAAGTGAAGAAGCTTTCTGAATATAAGGGGCCAGTTTTGAAAAAACATTGTGATGTTATACAGAGCGATCTCGAGGTCTTAAAGAGTTTGGCTGAAGCTTTGACACTGCCGTAAGCTACATCTGTGAACACTGAGGGCATGGGTCGTGCTGAGCGCGATTCCCAATTGGCTATCCTTGGTACGATGCATAAACCACGTGAAAATAGTACTGATCTGAATATTCTTTCCATGATTGGTTGTGTTCTGGGGTTAACGTTCAATACTCACGATGTTCACTCGATTCACCGCTCAAAGACAAAAGGTAAACCAATTAGTGTGAAATTTATCTCTATGATTATTCCAGGTGAATGGATCGCTGCCACAAAAAGAGATCTTAACACTTCTGAAGTCTCGCCTGACTGGAATGAGATGTTAATTACATTAACTGAACCATCATTGTACTCTGAGAGGAAGGTATTTTAAGAGGCCAGAAATATAGCTAAGGGGAATAGCTGCAGTATGGATAGGGAGAGGAATCAAATACAATTACGTGACTCTGTTCCTATCGAATTACATCTGATACTGATATACAGAAACTTTCCCAATAGTGACTGCACTGTCATTATTCTCGCGCCCCCAACAAACGATCTAATTATGTGACCAGCACTCCTGCAATTGAGTTTTCTATTGCTCATCTGCATGTCCAATCGTTTATGGTATACTTATCTGATCTGCGTAACTTCATGTACTTATATGACTTTCATGTGGTTACTATGTCTGAAACCTGGTTGAGTGAGAATATTTCTGATACAACTCACTCTCAGATGATATTAAACAAATAAAAGAGATACAGAAGTTTAAGTGAAGTAAAACCTTTTCTGCTGCATAATTACTTCTGCACAATTACAGATTAAATTGAACGTCTGAAAGTAAAGTACGATTGATCTTAAAAATATAATTGAATCTATTAGTTACCACTCAGACTGTATAAATCTAATAGTCTAAATAAGCTTGTAACAATAACTGTCAGTTTCTCAATCTATGAACTCAATCTTGGTGAAGTGAAAAATCGTGAATTACTCGATGAAAAATTAAGATTGATTAAGGTTTAGAGGGCGCTTCAAGTGGTCATTAGCACCCATGTCAAAGTTTTTAAAAGAAAATAGTTTCAGTAAGTGTTGCAGATGCAACTTACCCGGTGATTAAAAGCATGTTCATAAAAAGAGACGAATTCCGCATCAAGTATTGAAGTAGATATGGCAAAAGGAAAATACAAAACGAACATATAACATTCATCGTAAAACTCAATATGGGCTGTACAGGAGCCAAAAAACCTAAAAACACTGATCTTATCTCTCAAATAAGAATATATATTCCGCTTTTCCTCGAAAAACAAAAAAGTTTTGAGAGCGCGGAATCGTCATCCCTGAGCACCACCCGTAGCGAGTTGCCCAGGCCATGTCTTCATCGGTTCCCAACTAACTTCGTACAGTACAGGAGGACGTGTTCCACAGAAAGAACATACCCGCATGAGACACTGATGGGAAGAGTTTCATCTCGAAGGAAACCGTGAGAAAAGTGGCATATGTCCTATACAAAGATTGTTAAAATGACTTCCTCACGCCTAGAGGAGCGAGATAAGCAACGCCAGGAAATTACAGAATTCTTTATCGCACTTAGTTTAAACGTGGTATTGTGCTACTCTGTTTGCGACGCTCTAAACAAGGATCGTTTCAAGAAAGCCTTAACATCGGACAATCGTACAGCAGGAACGTCGATACGAGTATTACGAGTAGCTGATTTCGCCGCCTGGTCGGCCAGCTCATTCCCTGTGATTCACTCATGGCCTGGAACCCAACTAAGAACCAGGTCATAGTAGCGGGACAGAAGACGATGAATCAGTTTTTGAACTGATTTTGCCAGGTAGTCTGAAGAAGGACGGGAGGGAGCTTGAAGAGAACCGAGAGAATCAGATTCGCCGCAACGTCGCTGACTCCATGTATTTTAGGGCTTTCAGAATGAAGCGGATATGATTTGGTGGCCCTGATACAATGAAAACTACGTGCCACTGCGTCATTGTGCGATGGCCCGTCTGTGTACAAGAATAAATGATCCGGATAGGCTTCCCTCATATGCTGTAACTGCTTCTGGTAAACCAGAGTGCTAGTAATTTGTTTGGAAAGATTAGAGAGTCTGAGGTCAATATTTTGGAGGCGTTTCCAAGGGGGGATTGGGTCATTTGGGGGTTCCACAGGAGTGGGAAGATCGAAATTAAGTTCCCTCAAAAGATTTCGCAATCGAATACCCGGGGGCTGGGGTAGCGATGTTCGAAGAATGTACGAGGACTCATTTTGGGTGAGTGATTATTCGGCGACAGGGATGGTTAAAGAGTCCTGACACTTTAGCACCATAAGACGCCAATAGAATATCTCGCCTTTTTAAGGATGGCTCCCCAGCGTCAGCTAGAATGCACTCGATTCGGCTGGTGCGATATGCACCAGTTGAGAGGCGGATACCAGCGTGGTGTATGCTGTTGATGGGTCAAAGGGTGGAAGGGTCTGTAGAACCATACACTTCACTACCGTAATCCAATACTGAGCGAATGAGTGCTCTATATAACCGCAATAGGGAAATGCGGTCGGCTCCCCATGAAGTGCCATTAAGCATTCGAAGACGATTGAGGGGGGAGACGCGTCTGGTTGGCAGTGTGCGGATGAGGACGCCACTTGAGGGACTTGTCAAACGTGAGCCCCAAAAACCTGGTAGAGTCGGCGAATGGGAGCTGATTTCCTTCCAAGTAAAGGATTGGATCGCTATGCAAGTGGTATATTCTGAAGTGCACACCAGTAGATTTAGGTGAGAACTTAAAACCTGTTGATATGCTCCATTCATATAGCTTGTTGAGCAACCGTTAGGTGCCTCTGGATCACACGTATGCTGCTGGATGAACAAAAAATGGCAAAATCATCTACAAACAGCGATGCCTTCACAGTTACCGACGCTATACTATTTATGGCAATGGCAAACAGTGACACTTTGCACCAAGCCTTGGGGGATGCCGTTTTCAAGAGGGTGACTGCTAGAGAGTTTGTCACCAATGCAAACTCTAAAAGATCTATTCGATAAGAAATTTTGGAGGAATAAGGGGAGCTTCACCCTCGATCCCCACGAGTGCAAGGTTCGCAGATTGCCATACCTCCAAGTGATGTAGGGCTTTTCTATATCAAGTAGAACGGCCACAAGGTGTTGTCTCAGGACGAACATGGATGAAATTTCTATTGCCAGAGAGACGAGATGGTCCAGGGTCGACCGATGTTTCCTGAATCCGCACTGGATTGGTGTGAGTAGGTTTCTGCACTCCAAGGTCCAGACCAAGCGCTGGTTTACCATCCGTTTCAGTACTTCAGCTGGTGAGCCAGAGGTCGGTAGCTCGATGCCAACGACCGATCCTTTCCATCCTTCAAAGCTGGGATAACTATGGCACCTCGCCATAGAGCAGGGATGGTGTGCTCTTCTCCGATGCAATTATAAAGGCGGAGGAGAAATTGGATCGCCACACCAAAAAGATGTTGAAGCATAAGGTTATGTATCTGATCAGGATCTGAGGCAGTTCGTTTTGCCAATGCGACAACAGTGCGCAATTCCGACATAGAGAAAAGGGTGTCGTAATGGCAGACGCTCTGCAGGAGAAATCCAACGGACGACTCTCCATCCTCTCTTTGATCAAAAGAAAGTCAGGAGCGTAGTTCGCCGAACTTGACATATGTTCATAGTGCGCGGCGAGTTCTTCTACAATCATATCTGGAGATGTGATCATTTCTCCATTTTTAAAGAGACCTGGCACCGTAAATGGTGAAGTGTCCTTTTATCTGGCGAATTCTTCTCCATACCAGGCATGGAGACGTGTGCCAATTGAGAGAGGAGACGTACGCCTTCCATGATGCGTTTTTTACTCTCTATAATCATTCTCCTAGCCTTCGTTCTGCATCTTTCATATTCGATGAGGTTTTCCACAGTCGGATAATGTCTGAGACGGGCTAGTGCCTTTTTTCGAGCACTGACCGCTCTAGAGCAGTTCATATTCCACCACGGGACGAAAGGGTGTCGCGGTTTGCCAGTTGACTTCGGAATTGCGATAGAAGCAGAAGAGAGCATAGCGTTATTAAAATGTCCAGTCATTTCATCTACATTTCCGAAGGGATCATCTGACAGGTTAACATTATTTTGGAATGTCAACCAGTCAGCCGTCGCACGATCCATTAAGAAGGACGTGCAAGACCACGGTGAAGATGATCAATGTGGACAGTAGTAGGGAAATGGTCGCTTCCATAGAGATCTTCTAATATGCACCACCGCGTAGAAGTAGTAAGTGAAGAGATGCAATGGGCTACATCAATAGCCGTGCTCGAATTCGAAGCTACGGCAAAATGTGTTAGTTCCCCATTGTTGATGGGAACCAACACATTTTGTTGAGAATCACCAAATTCATGGTGTCGATGACAGATTCCAAAACAGTACCTCTTTGACAAGTACAAGAAGAACCCCAAAGAGGGCTGTGGGCGTTTACATCACCCCCAACCAAGAAAGGTGTGGGCAATTGGTTTATTAGACCTAAGAGGTGATCAACGGACATCGTTTGTCTTGGGGGAATATAGATGTTAAATACAGTGAGTGAAAATGACGGGAGATACACTTGCAGAGACTTCTGGGGATTTCTGCAGAATTCAGTGAATCCTGCACCATAGTAGTTACTCCGCCGTGAGCACGGAGGTCGTCATCGACATCAACCCTATAAGGAGTGAAACCGCGAAAGTGTATGGGCTGTGGTGGAGAAAGATGAGTTTCCTGTAAACAAAAAATTGAGGGTGTATAAAGGGACAACAAGAGTTTTAATTCGTCCCGTCGGAGAGAAACTCCATTGAGATTCCAGGATAGGAGAGCCGTTATTTAAGGAGTTAAGATGATTTCTTCTTTTCTTTTTTCCGCCACTGATGCCCGAAGGGGGGAGTGTCCACCTCAGCAGAAGTTTCCTCCGAGGCAGACTCATCCTGACCACTGCTCTGAGAGATCGCTCAGAGCGAGTCTCAGGAGTCGGGGCGGATGGTCGGAGTTTGGAGGATCTATCAATTTTTTTTCTTGTCAAGGCCAGAAGGCCGTGTGACATCAACTTTCTTGCGCGGCTGAGAAGTGAATTCTTGCTTTCTTGAGTGGTGTTTTATATTTTGAGGGAATTATTTTCCCATCTTGCAAAGGCGATGTCTCCTCAGGGAAGTCCACTGGGGTACCTGGCAACAGAAGTGAGCTACTGGGGGAGTAGCAGGTGAAGTCTGAATACTCGTCGCTTTCATCGTGTTCGCCAGAGTGCTAAGGAAAGAACCCCTGAGTTCTACAGCGTTCTTCACCAGGTATTGGCGTTTCGCTTCCGGAAAAGACACTTTCTGTCACTCTAATCTTTTGAATCTCTCTCTCTCTCTCTCTCTCTCTCTCTGATATGTGGGGAACTTGCTTGAGTTGGCCGCATGGTCTCCTTCACAGTTTACACAGCAGAGTGGTGATGCACATGGGTTCGGGTCATGAGCGGATTTACCGCACTTCGCGCAAACAGGGCTTACGGCCATGCATCTTTGTTGGGTATGGGCGAACCTCTGACACATGAAGCAGCGAAGGGGGTTTGGCACATACTGCTGCACGTGAAGGTTATAATACCCACAGCTAATTTTCTCTGGGAGAGAAGGGAGATTAAAAGTCAAGATCAAGGTGGGAGTGGGGATCTCTTCCCATTCTCCTTCCTCCTGATCCTATACACCTCGGTTACACCGTAGCTCGTAAAAAAGGAAAGAAGTTCATGCTCGTTTTCAGACGCAAAGTCTACATGGTTGACCACTCCCTTACATGGGTTAAGGGTAGGGTGAGTGGTCACTTCCACTTGGAGGCCGGTTAGTTTTTAGAATCTTGTCTATTTGTTCGTCGGTGCGCGCTTCAAAGAGAATGGTACCATTTCTCTGTCGCACGATTGCTTAGAGCTTTCCAAAAATGTCCTCAATTGCTCGCGCGAGGCGGACCGCACTAACACTTTTAAAGGTTTTCTCAATTTTGGTGCAAGACATCAAGAGAAACCGATGCTTTCTTGGTCTATCTTGAAAGCTATTTAGATCAACGGTCCTATCACATCGGCTCTTCCTTGCAGAAGACGGCAAGGGTTTTTTTTTATGCTTTATAGAATAAAAGGGGATTCGCCTCCGTTTTCATGTTTTACTAAAAGAAATTAAGTTTACGTATAGTAAACGAGGCAACCGGGCATTATTGATTGAATGAGAGGATATTATCCAGACGCATGTATGTCAGGAGTGTCATGTGGTTTGAATGCACCAACTGCTCGGGGTCCGCGTCTTGCTCTTGAACACGCGGGAGATGTATTCCTTTCGGAAAAAATAACATACACATACGGCGGAAGCACATGAAGAAATGTATGCTGACAGATACGAGAAGTACTTCGCCGAACAGCTACTTCCAAATCTCCCTCCGAACTCTGTCATTGTTGCAGATAATGCTTCGTACTACAGTCGCAGGCGAGAAAATGATCTCCAACATGTCGTGAAAGAAAAATAATATTAAAGATCGGCTTCGATCTGATAATATTGGTTTTGAAAATCGGTTTCTAGACAGTGATTTGATAGAAATTGTGAGAACTGTTAAAGATAAATATGAAGGGTACGTAATCGATGATACGGCGATAACTGCTGGACACACTATTCTCTAATTACCTCTCTAACATTGCGAACTCAATACGATTGAGGAAGTGGGGGCTGAAGTTAAAAAGTATGTTAGAATGAACAATGAAATGATTTTAAAATAAAAAATGGAACGAATCGTTCACGATATATCCGAAAATGTAAGCGCAGAGAATTTGAGAAATTATGTTGAGGGTGTAAAAAAACTGGAAACTGAAATGTGGAACGTGGATGAACTGCTAGATGAAATCAGAGATATTGAAATTAACCTCGATGACGAAAGTTCCAAGGAATCCAGCAGTGACACAGACGATCTGCAGGGGATCTGCAGACGGAAGAGAACCAGTATTAAGGTACGTAATTCACAATCAATTCAAGAATGGCTCAGTGGGAGAACTCAAAGAGTAAAAGCATGTGTTAAACTTTTGCAATATATCGAAGTTATGTCGGGGTCCCTCAGGGAAACGTTTCTAGGCCCGTTGCTGTTCATTGCTTATGTTAACGACATTCAGTCGGAAATTCGACTCTTTGTAGACCATTGCATACTCTACAGAGAAATTAAAGATATCCAGGACATGCAAGTGTTACAAGTAGACCTAAATAAAATAGAAAGCTGGACCACAGAGAATGAAATGGAGATTAATAAGTGCAAAGATAAGTGCAAAGCTATCTGTTTCTCTAACAAGAAAAAAAGCAGAAAATATCTCGTATTCTCTGAAAGGTGATTTTATACCCACGGTTAGTAATATTAAATATTTAGGAATTAATATTAACGAACGCTTGGGATAGGCCGAGCAAATGAACTATGTGGCCAGAAACGAATGTAAAGCTCTGCATTTCGTGATGAGGATACTTACACGAGGGAGTGCTGAATCGCGTAAACTCCTGCGTACACGTCGCTAATTCGACATATTCTAGAATACTGTTCAGTTGGTTGGAATCCTTATCGTATAGGACAAGTGACTTTAAATAAAATTAAAAAAGGTGCGGAAAAATGTGTATTGCGAGGGAAAATAAACTCAAATAGCCCCATGTGGGAATCCTTACAGGAACGTCGGGAAAGAGCTAGACTCTGTGCTTTCTTCAGAGCCTACAAAGGCGAACCAGCTTGGAAGGATATCGAGAAACGACTCAAAGTCATCATACACTAGTCGTCAGGACCACAATTGCAAACTTATGGGGAGAAGGCAAAAAACAGATATTGGAAAATTTTCGTTCGTTAATAGGACAATAAAAAAACTGGAACGAATTACCTGCAATTCTGGTAGAGGCTTTATCTCAGTGTGGCAAAATTCAAAAATAAATTTAAAAAACACATTAAAATTGTTATAATTGTACATTTTAAACTAGAATATTCAAATTTTGTATTCTTTTAGTTTTAGTCATAATCTGAATAAAATGTGCTTATAATGTACTTAATTTAATGTAAACTTGTACGTAAATTATAACTTGTATGTTATTGTATTACTGGAAGTATCTATGGAGAGCTGCCACCGGGAGCATTCCCAAAGCAGTTAATATATCATCATCATTATTATTATTATTATTATTATTATTATTATTATTATTATTAAGAAAATGCAAATTGTTCAAAAATCACTTTTCTGGTGAATGTGTTTTGAAGTAAATATTTTCGATCGAGATTCGTACTCAATGCGTACCGGGAGCTGACTGGCCGCCCTCCTGGTGCGCGGGAGCTCGGTTTTCCGTGAATGTGATCAGTTTGTTCCCATGGGCTCGACTTAGTTTATTTTGTCCGTAATCAAAACTTATTATTTCTCTGCTGATAATAAGGGAACAACAGCTTTAACTTTTTGGAACTGCAAATAGTTGGCTTCAATTTCTGATGTATGAAATAGTGGCGCACTTTAAAATTAATATTTCTTTGTGATTTTTTACTACACATTTCGAAGCACAAAGGTGAGAAGCTTAACAGAAATTCTTTTACTGTGTACCGAAGTTTCGTAAGAAAAGTTTTAGATTTGAGGAAAGGGAAAAAAATACGCTTCTACTTCTGTACAATAAGAGACTATACTGATATTTGAAAAGAGAAATGTTTATTTCAAGAAAACAATGATATATATTGAATTAGTTTACATTTGTATTGTATAATTTTTAAAATAAGACTTAATATGCCTGTAACAAATAATGTACTTCACCTTCCGGGTCAATGACCCCCATCATGATTAGGGTTTTGACCAGTTTTTCTGCTCCATTGAGCACATGCTGAGATGGCCCCTTGTTTTGCTTCTGGACGTAAATGTAACTTCACTACGAGCACGTTTTGTTGAGCACTCCTTTTGCTAGTAATGGTAGGAGTAGAACTGAGGGTGAGTTACTATTTTGTTAGCAAGGCAGAAAAATCAAATTAGCAGTTCGTTTACCGTTGCAATTAGGTTTTCTATAACTCGGGAACGAAAATGTCTAGTTTTTCAAATGTTACTAATCTCGCGTTTTTTTAATTCTGGATTTCAAGAAAATGGGCGCAGATCATCTCCATCCTCTTAAGTCACATTCAGTTTTTACTGAGTTTTGACCAAATAAATCAAATATTAATCATGTTAACGCGGTTATTCGTGAGAATAAGCGCATGATTATTAAAGAACTCACATCAATGTTGGTAGGGCAGAAAGCTTCATTAACAAAATATGGGAAAGTGAATGCTAGATGGGTTATGGATTTGACTGACGAGAACAAAATGATGCGCATGTAAGCTGCGACTTGACTCCTAACGCGGTTTGAAAACGAAAGAGATGCATTTTTAAAGTCCATTGGGTAAACACCGATGAAGCGTGGGTTCAATATTTTATTCACGAGACCCAGCAGTCATCACGTGGATGACGACATATCTCTTCTCCAAGATCCAAGAATATGGGGAAAGGCTATAGGCAACCGAACTGGTTCCTTAAACAATTGTACGAACCGGAGTAGATTGATTGATTGATTGAATAGGGTTTAGAGGGCGCTTCGACTACTATGGTCATTTGCGCCCATGCCAGAGTATTTGGAGAAAAGAATATTCAGTGTTGCATATGTAACTTACTCACAGTTTAAAACCATGTACATTGGCTAAAAGAAGGCTTGAATTCTACTTCAAGCATACATGTAGAAATGGCAGAAGGAAAATAGAAAAAGGGCGCGTAAAATTTACCTTAAAACGTAAAATTGGCTGTAAAGGGGCCAAAAAACAACATAAAACATTGTTATCTTTCAGATAAAATTATAAATTCTGCTTTCTCTCAAAAAACAAAAAAGTTTTGAGAGCGCAGAATCGTCATCCCCGAGCACCACTTGTAGCGAGTTGCCCAGGTCATGTCTTCGTCGACTGCCAACAAATTTCCTACAGTACAGCAGGACGTGTTCCACGGAAAGAACAGTCTTGCACGAGTCACAGATGGGAGGAGTTTTATTTCGAAGAATGAAACCGGGAGAAAAATGGCAGTGTCCGATACGAAGACGGGTTAAAATAACTTCCTCGCGGCTACAGGACCGTGATGAGGAGCGCCAGGGATACACAGAATTCTTTATCGCACTTAGTTTGGAAGTGCTATTGTGCCACTCTATTTGCCACGCTCTAAGCACGGATCGTTTCAAGAAAGCCTGAACATCGGACAATGGCACAGAAGGGATGTCGATTCGAGTTTTACGAGTCGCTGATTTCGCCGCCTGGTCGGCCAGTTCGTTCCCTCTGATACTCACGTGGCCTGGGACCCAACTAAGTACCAGGTCATAGCGGCGGGACAGAAAACGATGAATCAGGCTATAAACGGATATCGTCAGGTAGCGTGACGAAGGACGGGAGACAGCTTGAAGAGAGCTGAGAGAATCAGAACAGATAACTACTCGCCGCAACGTTGCTGATTCAATGTATTTTAGGGCCTCAAAAATTGCATACATTTCGGCAGTGAATATACTGCACTTTGAGTGAAGCCGAAATGATTTGGTGGCCCTGATACAGTATAAACCACATGCCACCGCGTCACTGCACGATGAACCATCCGTGTATAAGAATAAATGATCCGGATAGGATTCTCTCATATCCAGAAACTGCTTCTGCTAAACCAGCGGACTAGTAGTTTGTTTGGGCAGATTGGAGAGTCTGAAGTCAATACTGGGAAGGAGGAGTTTCCAAGGGGGAATCCAGTCACTTGTAGGTTTCACAGGGGTGGGAAGTTCGACATTTAATTCCCGGAGAATATTTCGTAATCTAATACCTGGGGGATGGGGTAACGATGTTCGAAGAATGTACGAGGACTCATACTTTGGGTGGATGATTATACGACGACAAGGGTGGTCAACCAGTCCCGACAATTTAGCCCCAGAAGAGGCTAATAAAATATCTCGCCTTCGGCTCAGAGATGGTTCTCCAGCTTCGGCCAAGACGCACTCGATGCGACTCGTGCGGTAGGCGCCTGTACTAATGCTGATACCGGCGTTGTGAATGGTATTTAATGGCCGGAGGAATGATGGTGACACTGACCCATATACAATACATCCATAATCCAAAATAGAGCGGATGAGGGTTCTATACAAACGCAACAGACACATCTGCTCCCCAAGAGCTGCCCGTAAGGGTGCGGAGGAGGTTCAGAGGTGAGACACATCGGCTTTTCAGTTTACCTATATGATTTCGCCAAGTTAGGCTCTTATCGAAAGTAAGCCCAAGGAAAGTTGCAGAGTCCACAAAAGGTAGAAGATGGCTTCCAAGAAAAAGATCGGGGTGGTTATGGAGATGATGAATTCTGCAGAAGTGCATACAGTTAGTTTTTGATGCGGAGAATTTGAAACCTGTCGCATCACTCCATTCCTGCAATTTGTTGAGGACAAGTTGTAATTGTCTATCACTTGAATACCCTTGGAAGAGCAGAAAATGGCAAAGTCGTCAACGAAGAGCGATGCTTTCACCGGCTCTCGGATTATCGACGATATACTATTGATAGCGATGGCAAACAGAGTGACACTCAGAATTGAGCCCTGGGGGACTCCGTTTTCTAAATGGTGGCTGATGGATACCCTGTCACCAAGGCGAACGCGGAAGTATCTAGAAGAAAGAAAGGCTACTAAAAAAAGGGGGAGCCGGACCCTAAGACCCCAAGAATGGATGGTGCAAAGAATGCCGTACCTCCAAGTAGTATCGTATGCTTTCTCTATATCGAAGAAAATTGCTACCAGGTGTTGACGTAGCACGAAAGCAGTGGAGATCTGTGTGGTAAGGGTGACAAGGTGGTCCATGGTTGACCTGTTCTTCCTGAAACCACATTGGGTGGGTGTAAGTAGGTTTCTCTGTTCCAGGTGCCAGACCAAACGCGTGTTCACCATTCGCTCCAGAAGTTTGCATATACAGCTTGTGAGCGAGATTGGGTGGTAGGTTGACGGCTTTGTACTGTCCTTTCCTTCTTTAGGAATAGGAATAATAATCGCTTCGCGCCAGGTCCTAGGAAATGTATTGTAATATACAAAATATTACAGAACAAACGCCGCGCGTTAATCTGGCCGGACGGAGCAGTAATATACAAAAATATTACAAAACAAACGCCGCGCTTCAATCTGGACGGTCGCGGTTACTAGGTAACGAAGGTTGTTGACGCGCGAGAAGGGGGCTCTGGACTTGAGAGAGTTCTTGGTGGTTGACTGGCAACCTGGTGGTAGCGGCGCGTAAGTAACCTGAATTATTAAAGTTGGACATCGACGCGAATAGGGAGGACAAATTGTGGAACAAGTGTCCAAGAAGAGCAGCAAGAAAGAAGCAGACGGATTTTCGGCGCGGAAGTCAAGGGGTACGAACTGCGGGGCCATCGTTTCACAACGCCAGACAATTTGGTACAGTGAACTTAATGCATGAAATTAAGCAAGAGAATTTTTATATTTTTAATCTCAAATTCCATTCTTAATACAACAAAATTATTGTTGTGCCACGTTGTGTGTAATTCCTTCGGGACATAAACAATTTCAGACTTCCAGGCTTCTCTGTATAGAGAGCATGAGAAACAGAGAACTGAGCTAGCATAGTAAATTAAATTAGATAAAATAAATCATTCGTTGTTTTATCACAGTGGCGTTCCCAACGTGGGGCTGGAAGTAATAAAACGTCGTATAAAATCGTGTGAGACGATTATAACACGAAATTTTATTAAACATTAGGAAGTCTGAAATATGTGCACAACAATAATTTGAAAGTAGAAAATAGTAAATGCCAACCATTTCAAATATCATAATATTTATTTAGTGAGTGTAATTGGTGTTGAATCAAGATATTGTAAATACATTGTGTCAGCATGGAAACTCGTGGGAGAAGTGCTCGAGTCCCAAAAGGGGAAAATGGCGGCGAAGGGCAGGACGGGGTGGCTGCAACTATAAATATTGTATCGGAAGTTGAAGTCGAACGAAATTTAGAGGAAGAAGTACAATTAGTGCAGAAGGATGTTGTCCTGAACTTACCAGTAGAAAATGTGGATACTAATAGCCGTATACTTCAGATGCTCGCGCAAATTAAGGCAGAAATGAATTCCAGATTTGACAATCAAGACGCGAATTATGAAAATTTAACGCGGGAATTGCGTAACACCAGGGAGCAACTGAGGGACGAAATGGCTCAGCTACGAGCAGATACTGCCTTGGAATTTAGGAATTGTAAATTAGAACATCTTGATGATAAGACACAACGTAGGCAGCGGGAACAGCAGGAAATGATAGAGAATGTAAAATTAAAAATAAAACTTTTGAAAGGACATGTTGAAAATTTAGATCAAGTTGTTATGCAACAACACGGGAAAATGGCGGTTGTAGAAGCACGTGTTGAGGAAGTATTTGAGATATCTCAGCAACAAAATGTTCGTGACGGGAAGGTCGAGGCCAGGATAGAACAAACGCATGCTATGATACAGGATAGAATACGTCAGGAGGTGAAATCCGTGACGGAGGTGGAAGAAAGCAGAATTGGAACGGAAACGACTAATTTAAGACGAAAGAGCGAAGAGTTAGAAAAAGAAATTGCCGCAACTAGTATTAGATGAAGCGCCATTGCGTCGGCTACGGCATTAGTATGGCCAAGTTATATCAAAATTCATGGGGATACTCGGGAACAGCCATGGTCATTTATTGAAAAGTTAAAAAGTTATTTTATTATGAATAACGTGTCGGAACATTTAAAATTGAACTTGGTCGAACAGATGTCATCCAAGGCCCAAAATTGGTTAACATCTTTAGTGACGGAACCGCCGAACGCGAGTGGTAGAAGTACTCAAGCCACCGTCCCACGACTCACCTCAAAGAACAAGGAGACACTGAGAGGCAGAAATCGCCGGGAGGCGATAATAATAAAGCCGACATCGGGAAAGACCTTCGCAGACATCGTGAAAGATATCCGCAGCAAAGTCAACCCAGAGAACAATAGCGCAGATATACACGCCGTTAGACAAACCAAATCCGGATCTGTACTCCTGGAATTCACAAAAGCGATGCCGGAGAATAACAAACAGGCTTTTAGTGAATCACTAAAAAGTGCAATCGGAGACGGTGGGGAAGTCCATGACGTCACGCCAAAGACACCTCTAATAATCAGGGATCTGGACGCCACGACGACGGAGGAAGAAGTCAAAATCGCGGTAGCGAAGCAACTTGGGGAAGAAAGTGCAAACTTCACAGTCCACGTTACAAAGTCGAACACCAGAGGACAGCGCCTTGCTCTACTTGAATTGAAAAAAGAAGAGGCAAAAAAACTATTGGATTCGGAGAAAATAAAAATCGGCTGGACCAGGTGCACAATCCAACTCAGGGAGACATCACCACGGTGCTTCCGCTGCCTTGATTACGGGCATGTGGCACGTGTATGCAGAGGACTAGATCGAAGCAAGCTGTGCTACAAATGCGGCAATGAGGGACACAAAGCAGCACAGTGTTCACAGCCGCCTTGTTGCATTGTATGCACGGCGCACGACGTCCGGAAAGAAGACCGAGGACACGATATGAGATCCGGAAAGTGTCCCATCTATTGGCAAGCGTTGACAAAGAACAAAGAATCTCGAGTATGATCCGCATACTTCAAGGAAACATGAATAGAAGCAGGACGGCCAACTATCTTCTAACCCAAATCAAGAGCGAGATTAACGCAGACGTGCTAATTTTGAGTGAGCAATATATTAATCGAAATGAGCCAGGATGGTTCAGTGATAAGTCTGGCACAGCAGCGATCTGGGTACCCGATTTGAGTACCCACAGTATACAAGAACACGGCGCTGAAGATGGGTTCGTCTGGGTGAAGACTGCCGGGGTTACATACGTAAGTTGCTACTTTACTCCAAACGAACATATCGAAAATTTTCAGGAAAAATTAGATGAACTGGAAGACAAGATCGGGAACATGGGCAACAAACTCATCGTCGCTGGTGATTTCAACGCTAGGGCTATCGAATGGGGCATGCCGCAACCGGACTCGAGAGGTCGGCGGATTATGGAAATGGCCTCCAGAACAGGACTGTTGGTAATGAATGTGGGGGACACATCCACTTTCAGACGCCCAGGGTATACGGAGACGATACCAGATGTATCATTTGCCTCTGAAGGAATGATAGGGCACGTGTATGACTGGAAAGTGACTGAAGACTATACCGCCAGTGATCATCAATACATAACCTACAACGTACGTCCTGTTTCACATCACAAACTTCTTAGAACATGAATTCAACCAAAATGGAATGTGGCGAAACTAGATGAAGATAGGTTCACCGAGATTATGACTAGTGGAGCCGAAGTGGTAGCCAATAAATACCACGGGCGGGAAGGAACGCAAAACGCTGAGAACAGAGTTAATTCCACCATGAAGCTCATTGAGCGCGCATGTAAGGCGGCGATGCCCCGGAAGAAACCACGGAATAACAGGGCGCCTGCCTACTGGTGGAACGATGAGATTGCAGGCTTAAGAAAACAATGCCTACAGTTAAGGCGTAGGGCCCAAAGAGCAAGGGGAAGGGAGGATGCTGAAAGGCTCTCCGCTGACCACCGCATTGCTAAGAAAAGACTTCAGAAAGCGATTAAAAAAGCAAGATTTGTAAATGGCAGTGTACAATAAAGGAAATAGACAACGATCCTTGGGGCCTCGGCAATAAAATCGTTATGAAAAAATTCGGATGCCTGACTAACATCGCTATGGACACGACGACAATGGAGGATGTGGTGAATGCACTGTTCCCCACTCACCCAAAATATTTGACAACAAGATAACAGTACCACCCAGCGATATCCCGCTCTTTACCGAAAGCGAGCTTTCACAGGCGGTTGAATCGCTTAATAACAGAAAAGCACCAGGTCCTGACAGCATACCAGCAGAAGCGCTGAAAGCAGCGCACAAAGCTTGTCCTGGCTTGATGCTAGATATGTACAACGACTAACTGAAACACGGCGTCTTCAGCACACGATGGAAGATTGCTAGGTTGACCCTCATCAACAAGGCAAAAGGAGAAAGACACTCGCCGTCATCATATAGACCATTGTGCATGTTAGATACGGTTGGAAAGTTATTCGAGAAGCTGCTACAACCTCGACTACTGAAAGCAATAGAAGAAGCAGGGGGGCTGTCCCAACGACAACACGGATTCCGAAAAGGGCACTCCACTATCCACGCAATTGCATCGGTAGTCGACACAATAGAGAGGGCCCAGTCCGTAAATCACCACTCCCGGAAGCTCACGCTACTTGCTATTTTAGATGTCAAGAACGCATTCAACTCTGCCAGATGGAGTGACATGCTCAATGCTCTCGAGAGAAGATTTAAGCTACCAGTATACTTGATGAGTGTCATGAAAAATTATTTAAAGGATCGCACACTCCTATACGATACAGACCAAGGCCAAAGAACCAAAGCACTGTCAGGAGGCGCTGCACAAGGTTCGATCCTAGGACCGTATCTATGGAATGTCACGTACGACGACCTTCTGAGATTGGAAATGCCCAGAGATACAGAGCTCGTTGCATACGCTGATGATGTGGGTGTGCTCATTACAGCGCATACCGTAGAGGAAGCACAACGTCACCTAAATGAAGCAATGAGACGCGTAAAAAGATGGATGAACGAGCACTCCCTGTCACTTGCAGAAGCAAAGACCCAAATCGTTGTTTTTACAAGGAAACGTATACAGACGAGTGTGACACTCAGGGTCGGAGAAACAGATATTCAAACTGCATCAAGTGTGAAGTATCTGGGGGTCATACTTGACACGAAGTTGAGCTACTGGCCTCATATACAGCGAGCAGCAGACAAGGCCGCGGAAGCCACAAAAACACTAAGCCGATTGATGGCAAATACTAACGGGCCAAAATGTAGTAAGCGGCGCCTCCTTATGTCAGTAATGACATCAATTTTACTTTACGGAGCAGAAATATGGGCCAAAGCTCTAGAAATAGAGAAGTACCGCAAACGAATGGCGGCTGTGCAAAGACGTGGAGCACTGAGGGTCTCGTGTGCATACCGCACAGTGTCTGAAGCAGCGGTATTAGTGATAGCGGGCACTCCCCCAATAGATCTTCTCGCTCAAGAACGCCAAGACATCTGGCGCAACCAAATAGTTAACGGCAGGGGCGAAGCAAAGAAGGTAGCTCGCCAAGTACTTCTCGAGAAATGGCAGCAAAGATGGGAAGATGGGAATTATGGAAAATGGACGAAAAGACTGATCCCCCGACTGGACACATGGCTAAACCGCGAACATGGGGAGGTTACCTATTACCTTACTCAGCTTCTGAGCGGCCATGGATGTTTCAGAAAGTACCTACACAGAATGCAGAAAGTCAGCAGCCCTAAATGTCTCTACTGCAATAATGATGATGACGCACAACACACTTTCTTCATGTGCGAAAGATGGGAGGAAGAAAGAATTCGTCTCGGCAACGAATTAGGCGCAGAGCAAATAACACCAGGAAACATCATCACTTTGATACTGCGCAACTCCCAATCTTGGTGTTCAGTAGCAGCCTTTGCGGAGTGCATTCTGAGACGCAAAAATAGTGACAGTGACGAGTTAATAAACTCAAGGCGAAACTAAATTGAAAGAGAAGCCCGGAAGGGCAATTAGAATCGACACTGCCCTGAAGTAATGCTAACGCGGTTCCGGGGCAGTAATCACGTCGATTAGAAAGGGTTAGTGAGTTTAGTGAGTAGGAGTCTCACACTACTTCGGGAGAGCCTCCCAAGTGTCCATGATGGATTCTCACAGTTTCCCTCGTAAAAACTAAACAAAAAAACCATGGTAGATAGGGATGGACTGCAGAGTGCCAGATCGATTGACGAGAAGAAGTTTGACGCCATGGTGAAATAAGTGTGATTCTCGGAATTCAGAAGAATTAAGTTTTGCTGGTCAATAATATTTTCGAGGATAGAACCTCTCGGGCAGGTCCTCGTGGCACCCCAGAGGGGATTGTGGGCATTAAAATCCCCCGCAATAAGAAAAGAGGCGGGCAACAGAAAAAACATCTTCGAGTTGCTCTTGTGACACGACGTGGCCAGGGGGAATGTATATACTACACACCGTAAAAGAGGAGGATGGTAGGTATACCCGAACGCAAACTGTTTGGAGGTCGGTTCGAACGTTGTGTTCCTCAGAGAACAGGGAGTCGCGGATGAGTACCGCGACGCCGCCGTGAGCACGAAGTCCGTCGATAGATGTTAAATCCGCGAAGAGACAGGGGATGATGAGGGTGAAGATGAGTTTCCTGAAGACAGACTATAAATGGTTTGTGGCGAGAAATTATGAATCTTAATTCTTCTGAGTGAGCACGAAGACCATTTAAGTTTCATGAGAGAGCCATTATGAGAAATTATTTCTTTGGTTGTTTTTTTTCTTTCTCACCTTCTGAATGGTTGTAGAGGATCTCTCGTGGGGTTCGTCATCAACAGCAAAGTCATCCTGACAGCTGCTGGATATGGTCGCCTGTGTCGGCGGATTTCCCGACTTTTGGCCACGGGTGACCGAGATATACAGGGACTGGAGGATCCTCCGATGTGAATCTCGGAAACAGAAAGAGGTGGAGGGGATTTGGATGACATATTTTTCCTGGGAGGCGGTGTCTGCTTGAGATCGATTTCAGTAGAAGTCTCAGTGGAAGTGGTCGATGTCTGGTGGAGTTTTTGAACAGGTTTTTTGTACTTTGTGGGAATGATAATTTTCCCACCTTGGATGCACGCCGAATCTTCGGGGAAGCCTATCGGCGACACCTGACAACTGAAGTGTGAAACTACCGCTGGGGTACAGTGAGTTTGACAACTCGCTGTTACCCCCGGGGACGTAGGTTTTACAGCATTGGAAAAAGATCGTGATAGGTCCACTGGGTTCCTGATTTGGAACCTACGTTTCGCCTCAGGGTAGGAAACCATTTCGGTTACTCATTTTTTGGATTTCCCTTTCCCGGAGAAACGTGGGACACTGGTTGTCGTTGGCTGAGTGATCGCCTTCGCAATTCACACAGTGCGGTAGTTTGTCGCAGGGTTGTGGGTCGTGAACTGATGATCCGCACTTCCCGTAAACCGCGTTTACGGACATACATCGCTGCTGGGTATGCCCAAACCTTTGGCACTTGAAACAGCGCAAAGGGTTCGGCACATACTGCCCCACACGGAGGTTGTAGAAAGCTGTAATGATTCTTTCCGGGAGGGATGGACGGTCAAAAGTAAGGATCAGGGGCGAAGTAGGGATCACTTTCCCCTGCTTCTTCCTTCTGATCCTATACACCTTAGTCACACCTAAGGTCTTGAAAAAATTTAAAAGATCCTCCTCCGTTTCCGTAGCAAAGTCCTCGTGATTTACCACGCCTTTGCACAGGTTCAAGGTGGGATGAACCGTGACTACCACCTGGAGGCCGGCAATCTGCTTCGTATTTTGAATTTTTCCAATCTGCTCGTCGGTACGCGCTTCAAAAAGAATGGTTCCATTCCTTTGTCTCACGACCGCTTGGAGCTTCCCGTAGGCTTCTTCGATGGCTCGCGCCAGACGGACAGCACTCACAGTTTTAAAAGTCTTACCTTCCTCGGCACATGCCATGAGGAGGAAACGAGGCTTCTTGGGTCGATCTTCTTGTTTAGAAAAAAAAACTATTCAAGTCAGTAGTTCTCTCTGCACATCTCCTCTTCCTTGCGGAAGAGGTCGGAGGAAAGGTGAAGTATTCTTAAAGATGGAATAGGTTCATCCTCGTGGTCCCCACCCACTACGGAGCCCAACAAGGGGACACTCCATCAAGTGCCAGGGTTGCCACGAGGATATAGTGGGGGAATAACACAGCGCTGCACCGCCGTGGATTCCTCCGCTCACCCTGGAGTTCAGTGCAAGACCTAGTCCGAGTCGATTGATCGGGAGTGGGTTAGCTCCCGACCGCCCGTCTAGAAGAGTCCGGGGCCAACGCAAGTGTTTGGAACCTACAGGGAATGTTCCCCAAAATACGTATTCAACGTACCCCTTAGTGCAAGGCGAACAGTAGCACTAGGACTAAATAGGGAAACAAACAGGTCCCTCAACTGCCAGGACACACATTCCCTCCGACACGGGTCACCATGCACGGCAAACACATGGGTGAGCGTTCAGCATACAGAGAAGGCCAGTGAGGAAGAAAAAGGAGTGAAAAGATCGCACATGACATGAAATGAGAAGCAAGAAGATGAAAAAATGGAGAAAGAAACACTTGAGAGACTTTTCTGCATCCCCCCGTCAGGACGTGGACCAACCCACCTCGACGGGCGGAGTAGTCGACGACCCAAAGTCCCGACCGAGAGTACGCAATTCTGAGCACTTTCCTTGTTCGCCCAGAATACCAATTTCCTGTGAAACTGTTTCAGGACGAAACAGTGTTGTTTTGCTGGAAATGGAATGGGGCGTTAAATTCATAAATACACTCGTTGGATGGGAACTGGCTCTAGTGTTGAGGAGAGAAGGAATAACTTCAAGCGTTTTGTTTCGAACAAAATATTTAAAAAAATAATAAATAATCCGAATCCCGAATGTTATAACGAGCATATTAGACGGCTGAAAAGAAAAGTGAGAAAAACATACAATATGAGAAAGAAGGGAACAAATTAACACGAAAATAAAAGAACTATTAGAGGCGAAGAATAATGCACAAGAAAAAAATTCTAAATTCGGTTTTATATTATTCGAACAAGAGTTGGGCGAAATATTACAAAACTGTGAAAACACGCCGGGAAAACACGTAATAAAACTGCATTCAAAACCGGAAACAAGAGATCCATTTGCAATGCTGAAGAGATGTGCAACGCACTTTTTTTTACTATGCGTCCGTGTATACGCCCTCGAAGAAGGTCTCTGCAATTAACATTTTCTCACGTAATCGAGATACCAGAAATCTGATTACAGTAAATATAATGTTATTATGGAAGGAAACTCTCTAAAAAACAATCCGTGGGACTTGGTGGAATTCCCGGAGAAATTCCGCAATTGGAAGCAGAAGCCACGGTTCCGTAACTTGCGATGATTCTCCGAGTTGCTATTAACAATGTTAATGCACCAAATGAACGGAAAAAACCTAGAGAGGAACTAATTACAAAAATGGAGAGCTATCATTAATGTCCAACGCGACCAAAGATCTGAACATCGGCAGTTTATAAAATGTTAGAATATCAATGTACTGACTACTTGCGACACGTACGGATCGAACGTACGGTTCGAACCTAGCCATAAAATGGTAAATGCATGATAGGACAATTAATGTGATGGTACCAAGAAGAGATGTGAAAAATAGTTAAAAAGTTAAACATTCGAAAATTATATATAGACACTTCCAGTTTATTTATCGTAATTATCAAAATTAAGAAAATGACAAAAAATGTACTTTTGGCGGTGATAGATGACAGCTGGCAAGAAAGAGTTTGTGGCAATTCCGAATAGCTAGCGAAGACCCAAGGGAATAGAAAACTAATACGGAAAAGTCTGTGCCATTCTGAAGCACCACTAGTTTTAATATTACTATTGTGTAATGTATGAAAAAATAGAAGAAAACACCAAAACGAATTTTGTCATATTAAACAGTGCATTTAGCACTATCCGTACGAAAAGTGTCAAGAAAAATGTGCAGCTATTTTTGAGAAAATGGCGTTTGAGCGTATCTGGAAATGAGGAATTTTGTGTCATTTTCACAAAAAATATTTGAATTTTCAAGAAACTTTGACGTTTAAAGCAAATATTCTCACAAATACAATAATTTAATCACCATTAATATACACACTTAACGACGTGACAGAAGTAAAAAACGTACATTTTTATAATATTTGGGGGAAAAATAGAGCAAAGGGGCGTTTACGTCATCTCGTAGAAGAACATTGAGCACTATCCCAACAAAAGGTAAAGGGGAAAAATTTGGAGTTGTTTTTGACAAAATATCGTTTAAATTATTTTTAATATTGTACATACATAACGCAAGCAATATTACGCCAAAATTACTTAAATTTTCAAAAAATAATGTAGTCGATCTTAATAAGTGATCTAACTACGAAGAGAAAAATTTGTTTGAACGGAAAATCCCTACATTCAATTTTGTGTTAGTAGGAATGAGACTAAAAAAATCCAAACTTCTGAAATTTTCGAAAATTCAGAGTTAACAGTGAAAAACTATGTCGTCTTTACAAGATTATTTCACTCTATTCATACAAGAACTTAGGAGCCATTTTGCAGAAAATTTTGAAAATGTGCCTATGGCTTCATATAAATTACCTCAAATTTTAAAGAATGTTTTTTTCAAATTCGCAATGCTTCGAATTGAGCCAGATTTATCGGTGAATTTCCATTTTAGAAAAAATACCACGAAGGGTTTAGGCGCTAGAGCTGTTCAAAATAGAACAGACAAGACGGACAGGCGTTTACAAAAATAACACTTTTTCGGCATCAAGGGCTCACTTCGTGAAATCTGACTACATAGCGTGTTCGAGGGAGTAATTTCTGTCGAAAAATAGCAGATTTTACGCGCAGCATTACTAAAACTTTCACTGTATATTACTACGTACATACGTATGTATTGTGATGGAACTGCTCACAAAATGGAGGCGCCGACACACTTATGGTGTGACAGTCGTCCCAAGTCGCAGGAGGGGACACGCGCTGAATTTATTTAATAAGGGCGCCAAGCGCATGCCCACTTACCTGCTTAATGTCGCCGGCGTTGAGCGTCTCAGGGGTGAGCGCCCTGGGTCGAAGGGTTGCATTTGGTGGTTTCTTAAGATTTAGAATAATAACACTTTGCTATGGTATTAATTGGTTCACCCGACCAAATGGCGGGGACTAATTTATTCAAAAAATTAAACGAAGAGAAACTGTTCAGGTTGATGCTGGGTTGTTGTCACTTTAGTAGCCGATTAATGAATGATGGTGATGACAACTTACAATCTGTGATGTTAGATGGTAATGTCACCGCGACTGGATTGCTCGCCGAGCGACGGAGAAGTGTAGTCGGACCCTCAGGAGGCGACGCCGGAACGTTGCAAGGTTGGCCTCCGATTGCCTCCGGGGTGATGACTCCGGCGGACGGGACGTCGGCGGTGGATGACCGGGCGGTGGCGACGCGATGCTCGCGCGCGTCTCAGGCCGTCACACGACACCTGGACCGCGTATGACGCTCGAAGCCAAACTTTGGCTATTCGGAATTAATTCCGTGAAGACCGGGCAAGTTTCGCAGTGGTCGGCTCAGTGTGTGCCTTACCCACTGCTGCTGTTCCCTTTCTACCGCAGGTTTCATTAACTGACTAATATTCGGTGGTTTTCTTAACTACCACTGTTAATCTACTCAAAACTTTACTTGTTGGTTTCTATCTCCATACGACTTCTCCTGCACGACCGTCCTCTCTAGCGTCTGTCGCCCGTCTTCCTCTCTCGCCTCTCCCCCCGTCTGTCGTCTCTCGTTTTCTCGAAAAAATCTCAAAGTGCTCACGTGCTTCCTGCCTAGTGATTTTATTGGTCGGATTTGAACTTCTCGAACCTTCTATTTCATCAACGGTGCCTTCTGGTTGTTCATTGGCCGGCATTGTTAGGCCGGAGGAGCGCGCACGTGTCCCTTCTGCTTTGGCATGTGATGATTTTATAGGCTTTTAGAGGATTATTGAGCCGGGTGCGATCGCCAAGTCGCTAAAATGGTTGTTCCGGCTGTCGATCATCCAGTATTGTTGGACAAAGGGTAAGATTTATTGTTAGGGGCTTCTGGAGAACTTGGGCCGTTGGGCGGAACTAAATCGGGTCGCGGTGGACGCGTGGCCCTTTCCAACTTCCGGTAATTTGGCGTGACGCGGGGGTGAGAGGGTGCGATGGTCACCCGACGCATCGCGGTATTGTCAGAAAAAGGGTATAATTGATAGTTGAAAGTTTATGGGGGGCTTGAGCGGCTGGGCGTATCTAATTCGAGGGCGCGTAGTTCTTTCCTGCCGTCCGGTAATTTGGCGTGACGCAAGGGTGGAGGACTGCGATGGTCCCCGACACATCGCATTACCCCCCCGTACAATGAGATTAAAAAAACGCATGGGACATGTTTTTTTTAATCTAAGAACAAAAAAAAGAGATTTACAAAAATAGATGATAAATAAATTTGGGGAGCATGTGCCGACAGATGAAGAGGTGAAAACACAAAACCTGGCATGTCCAGAACGAAAATTAGGGGTTTCAATGACAACTCTAACATGATAAGACAATACTAGTTAATTAAGCAAAAGGATAAAATTAATGAAGAGGAACAACACTAAAGCTATCTCTAAAAAACTAAATGACCAATAAATTTAGGACACAAAATCTTTAAGAAGTAATACAAACACATTAATGATAAGAAAATGAATGAAAATAATCTTTATCATTTTTCAAAAATAAGAAATGGTGGTGGGCCATTAGCAACACCTACTCAAACTAAGAGCAAACTAAGCACTAAATAAGTAATTAAGAAGATAACATAGAGGGATAATTGGAAACAAAACTTAGAAAGACTGACAAAATGAAACAATGGGGTACCTAAAACTAGTTAAACGCTACTGCAAATTGAATAATTGTGCAAAGTGAAGAGCCAAAAGTGGGAACCCTGTTAATCATTATTATATTTGACGCTCTTTTAATACGATTTTAGAGGTATAAAAACAAGTGGAATAAATGTGACATTTGCAAAATAATAGATAAGCATAATAGTCAACAGTGGCCAAATTATTTAAAACACAAGAGGAGGAAACAAAATATCAACACGATGGAGAATTGAAAATAGAATGGTAGACGTGAGAAAACAACCAATGAATTAAACAAAGGACTTGGGTTGCAAAAACATTAAATTCATAATATCAGAATGGAGCTCGTTTCATTAATTAAAGTCAATGGCTATAACTCTCGTCAACTCTCGACAGAGTATATCTAAGGGATATCTGAATTATTTCTCTCTCTTTTTAATCAACAACGACGTTCACTTATAACAATCACTTAACCAAAGCATTGAAGTAGTAGCGAACCCACGAAATTAATTAATAATAAGACGTGCCAGGGCAACCGGGCTGGATCCACAAGAATATAATTAAAATAAGGTTACCTAATCAGAGCGACATAAATGAGGGCTTTTATTCTTTCAGCCAATTAATCTAGTTTAATCTCTGAAAGGAACAAGGTTATAAAAATTGTGAGGACCAACCTCGGAACCATCTGTGCTACGTAAAGTGCAAGCGTTGGGGGCTACCAAGCCTCATAATTTGGTAAGGACCTACAAATAAAGGAAAGAATTTACTAATAAGGCCTTCAGGCTGATTAGATACTCTGAGAGCTTTGATTAAAACTTTATCGCCGACTTTAAATAAATGGGTTTTACTCTTCTGGTGTTGTTTTCTCGTATCACCAGCTTTCTTTAAATTTGAGAGAATAATTTGACACCGATCCTCAGGGGAAATTGGAATTTGAGTGGCCATTTTTGCTAAAATAGGAAACAATGGTTTCGGCTTCTTATTGAATTGAGCCTCGAAAGGTGTAAATCTGGAAGATTCATGGGGGATGTGGTTAAGCCACGTATTAATCTTCGGTAGTAAATCGGGCCAAGCGGTATGCTTGTGAGACACATAAACCCGAAACAAACGTGATAATTCTTTCATGACTCTTTCGCATGGGTTTGATCTCGGTGACCTAATAGAACAAAAGATTGTTTGGACACCTAAATCATTTAGCGATTGCTGCCAAAGGTCACTCGTGAACTGCGTGCCATTGTCACTGAGGACACGCTGATACGTCCCACATTCTTTGAAGAAACCTTGCACTAGGTGTTTTAAACAGGACTTTGCAGTAGGTTTAACAATAGGAAAACACTTAACATATTTAGTAAACACATCTATTACTACGAAGATATGGCGGAATCCACATCTTCCTCTAGGTAATGGTCCAGAACTGTGTTCCCATTTATTCCGGACCTGAGCGGTTTAACGGCCTCTGTGGTGGTTGACCTGGGGCTGTCGAAGGCGGCGCTAGAAGGGGCGCGGTTTGGCCTTGACCGGCATTGAAGGGAGGCGGAAAACTGGTCGGCGCCGGGGGGGAGGGGGCGGGGGGAAAGTGCGGCGAAGGGCCGTGGTTAAAAGGACGCTCTTGACCTTGCGAATGGCGTGGGGGAAATCCTCGATTCTGATTATTATTATTGCCATTACGTGGGCGTGAAGAGTTTTGACTCTGATTTTGATAAGAAGCGAATTGCACATTCGTTTGGTCGAAATCGCCCAATAAGATCTGAAATTGCTCAAGATCTTTTACAAAACTAGTTTTAAGGAGGTTTTGAATGACATATGGATAATGACGAGTTAATAGCCACATAATTTCGTCGTCAGGGGGAGTAGGTTCGCATTGTTTAAGTAGGGCAATGCGAGACACTGCATAATCCCGCATAGACATGTTACCATTCTGGTCCCATCTACCTTTAGCCAAATCCATTTTAAAATTGTATTGGGTGTTTCTATCCCAAAAACGATTAATAAATTTGGAACGAAAATCCTGAAAATCAGCCGGAACTGGTAACAATGTTTGGAACCATTCTTGGGCATGGTCAACCAACATTTGGGCTATAACCTTCGGTTTAGAAGATTCAGGAATGTGTCTCGCTAAAGCAAAATAATTTTCAACATTACGTAAGAACGTAATGGGCTGTTCACCGCGATTACCAGAGAATTTTAAATTTGGAGGAATTGACAGTGGCATAGCATTAACCGGGAAAGCTGAAATAGTCTTTTCCGCTACTTTAATTTCTAGTTCGTCTATTTTGACTTCGATTTCTTTCCGTTCCATTTCCGCCTGTGCCTGGATAACTAATTTTGCTGTTTCAATTTTATTGTTCAGGGAGTCGTGAAGTCCTTCAATCTTATTGTCAACCCCTTTTAGTATCTTAGTCACTTCGCCTTTCAAGTTGGAAATTTTGGATTCATTGTCTTTAAATTTATCACGAGCCCAATGTCCCAAATTTAATTGCTTTTCTGAAACGGTTGCAATATCCTTGTTTATGCTGTCTTTAAATTCTGTCATTTGTTGAACTGTTTCAGACTGGAGCGATTCGCATTTCTTTAGTTGGCCTGTTAAATGTTCGTTGATGTCAGAAATTTGCGTAGAATTATTTTCAACAGCAGAGGCGAGAGAGGCGATTTTAGTGCTCTGTTTATCGATCTTTGAATTAACCGAATTTAGTTGTTGAGACACCTCACTTTGAAAAAGGGTGAAATTAGTGAGGTGTTCGTCTAATCTACTATCAAGGGCACAAAATTTCGAATCAAATCTGGAATTCAAGTCCTGAAATTTAGAATTTAATTCTTGACGCTGTTCGTCAAATTGTGATCGAAATTGACAAAATTCTTGACGCTGTTCGTCAAATTTTGCGATAAGAGTGCTGAAAAATTGAGACATTTGGTCTGAGGGTGGCGTCGGAGCGGCCGCGGCGAGGGTAGGTCCGGCCTCGGCGGTACTCGTCTCGAGTACCTGCTCTAAAGAAACCCCGACAGTAGGGGCGAGAACAGCTGGGGGCGTGAGCTCGGCAGGCGCGTCGGCGTTTGCGGGAGCGGGGTCAGAAACCTCGGGGTTTTGAATGGGATTATTTTCAGCCATCGTGGAGCGAGCAATCCTCGAAGTGACGTAAGTACGATAATGACGCCTACAGCGCGTTACACATGAGTACACAATCAAACACAATAAAAAGAAAAGTACAAAACACACACAATGAAATGTTAGAGGATAACACTGAGAAATAAACATAAAATTTCAAATAGAAAGTAAACACTATTAAGTAAACATATAATTGTTACGTGACGGAAATAGCACGTATAATGAAAAAGGAAAAAAATAAAATAGAGTTCAATTAACCACACTTAAACACTATATGACGCATTAAGAAATTGTAAAAAGAAAATAACAATAAAATGAAATTATGCGTCTGAAAAGAGAGTGAAATGTTCTTATAAATACACTTTGGGCTTCTAAGTTATGAGAATCACTGTAATACTCTGAGCATTCACTGATACAAAATATGTAAAAATTACCGGAAGTTCAATATAAAATTTAAGTCTCACACGCAAGCAAAGTGATTTAAAACCTCATAAAATACAAAATATCAAAAGAAACACACATTAAAACCAAATGCAATCTTCAGTTGGGCAATAATTGAGCAAGCGTAAACGGAAAATGGATAAGAAAGAATTAGTGAGTTCAATAAGAAAAACACAGGTGCGAGTAACACAAAGTAAAATACTAGTTAAAAACCACGTTGTGTGTCAATTTATGCTCTGCACGCTGCACAAGCTGAATTATACGTGAAAAAACAAACGAAGTTGGGCGACCAATTTATGAGATGCCCGCTACACAAGTTCAATTATTCGTGAATAGAAAACCACGTTGGGTGTCAATTTATGATCTGAGTCTACACAAGCTCAATTATTCGTATAAAAACAACCACGTTGGGCGTCCAATTTATGATCTGAGTCTACACAAGCTCAATTATTCGTATAAAAACAACCACGTTGGGCGTCCAATTTATGATCTGAGTCTACACAAGCTCAATTATTCGTATAAAAACAACCACGTTGGGCGTCCAATTTATGTGATGGAACTGCTCACAAAATGGAGGCGCCGACACACTTATGGTGTGACAGTCGTCCCAAGTCGCAGGAGGGGACACGCGCTGAATTTATTTAATAAGGGCGCCAAGCGCATGCCCACTTACCTGCTTAATGTCGCCGGCGTTGAGCGTCTCAGGGGTGAGCGCCCTGGGTCGAAGGGTTGCATTTGGTGGTTTCTTAAGATTTAGAATAATAACACTTTGCTATGGTATTAATTGGTTCACCCGACCAAATGGCGGGGACTAATTTATTCAAAAAATTAAACGAAGAGAAACTGTTCAGGTTGATGCTGGGTTGTTGTCACTTTAGTAGCCGATTAATGAATGATGGTGATGACAACTTACAATCTGTGATGTTAGATGGTAATGTCACCGCGACTGGATTGCTCGCCGAGCGACGGAGAAGTGTAGTCGGACCCTCAGGAGGCGACGCCGGAACGTTGCAAGGTTGGCCTCCGATTGCCTCCGGGGTGATGACTCCGGCGGACGGGACGTCGGCGGTGGATGACCGGGCGGTGGCGACGCGATGCTCGCGCGCGTCTCAGGCCGTCACACGACACCTGGACCGCGTATGACGCTCGAAGCCAAACTTTGGCTATTCGGAATTAATTCCGTGAAGACCGGGCAAGTTTCGCAGTGGTCGGCTCAGTGTGTGCCTTACCCACTGCTGCTGTTCCCTTTCTACCGCAGGTTTCATTAACTGACTAATATTCGGTGGTTTTCTTAACTACCACTGTTAATCTACTCAAAACTTTACTTGTTGGTTTCTATCTCCATACGACTTCTCCTGCACGACCGTCCTCTCTAGCGTCTGTCGCCCGTCTTCCTCTCTCGCCTCTCCCCCCGTCTGTCGTCTCTCGTTTTCTCGAAAAAATCTCAAAGTGCTCACGTGCTTCCTGCCTAGTGATTTTATTGGTCGGATTTGAACTTCTCGAACCTTCTATTTCATCAACGGTGCCTTCTGGTTGTTCATTGGCCGGCATTGTTAGGCCGGAGGAGCGCGCACGTGTCCCTTCTGCTTTGGCATGTGATGATTTTATAGGCTTTTAGAGGATTATTGAGCCGGGTGCGATCGCCAAGTCGCTAAAATGGTTGTTCCGGCTGTCGATCATCCAGTATTGTTGGACAAAGGGTAAGATTTATTGTTAGGGGCTTCTGGAGAACTTGGGCCGTTGGGCGGAACTAAATCGGGTCGCGGTGGACGCGTGGCCCTTTCCAACTTCCGGTAATTTGGCGTGACGCGGGGGTGAGAGGGTGCGATGGTCACCCGACGCATCGCGGTATTGTCAGAAAAAGGGTATAATTGATAGTTGAAAGTTTATGGGGGGCTTGAGCGGCTGGGCGTATCTAATTCGAGGGCGCGTAGTTCTTTCCTGCCGTCCGGTAATTTGGCGTGACGCAAGGGTGGAGGACTGCGATGGTCCCCGACACATCGCAGTATACGGAATGTAAAAATGATCGAAAGCGTGGCCATACGTCTACATATAATTCAACGTACACTAGATTTTATATGAATACTCAGTAAATGTTTGGAAATACAGATCGAATGCTAATTTGCAAAAATTGAGATTAGTTGCATATTAGGAAATTATTTTGCTTACTTTAATTCTTTTAAACAGAATTATTCATTACTAGACTCGGACATTCGGGCATTTTACCTAAAATACGCTGGCAAAAATGCAATTATTTGTATTAAAATAGGAACGCAAAAAAGCACTTTTTCTAGTTAAAGGGGACAAAAGGCATGTCAACCAAGAAAAATCGCTTTTGAATTATAGTAAATAATGAATTATCACAAATCATATTTTTATTTTAACTAAACTTTACACTACCACTTGCGTGTCAGGAAATGATAATTCCTTAGTAATATTCTTGACCATCCAGTTAATGACTACGAAAGTGATACACTTGCGACGCTGTCTCTTCGAAATCTTTTGTGGACTACCTTTTGAACCTTGAAATGACATCTGCGAAAAAAGTTATATTTTTCGTTCTTCGCACTTGTGGGATCACCATCACTGATAAGAGTACATAAAATACTCTTATCAGTCTGTCCTGAAGAAGTATGGGAGGCCATACTCAAAGTAGAATGGGATATCTCGTGATAAAACAAATCTTAAATGTATCAATAAAAAAATTAGATTTATTACACCACTAGGGCCAGGATCCTCCGCTTCTACAGAATGATAAAGACACGACTGTCTTCGTGCTGTCCAGCACTGACATCGGGAGAAATGGGCAAAATATTGGCGAAAAAACAGAAAAGGCCACAAAATAATGCAAAATATGTATCCATCAGAAGCTGGGATAGGCAATTTGAAAATATACTAAAACGACTCTATAAGTACAATTTCGTTGCACCTATTGGTAAAAATCATAATATCGTAATAATAAAAATTATTATTATTATTATTATTCCATTACATCACGACTAAAGATGTTATGAGACGGCTGAATATAAAATCTACTCCAGGTTGCAACCAGCTACCTAAGGAGCAGATCCGGTGACTATCAGTGCCTCTACAATACTTTACGCAAAATGTGGGCTGTTCCAAATAAAGCAATTTCTTGCACTTCCCATTCTTTTGAATTACCTGGGAGTTTAGACAAGTTCTTACTCAAATTTTGCGGAACAAATCCCAGAGCTCCGATAACTATCGGGACGACCTGTGCTTTTACGCCCCACATTCGGCTGATCTCGATTTCCAAACTCTTGTATTTAAGACGTTTCTCTGCCTCCTTGGTAACGACGTTTTGATCGCAAGGTACAGCAACATCGATAAGTAAACACGATTTTTTCGCCAAATCCCGGATAACTATATCCGGTTTGTTTGCCGCTATCGTGCGATCAGTTTGAATTTGTTGGTCGTACAATATCGTACACAATCCAACAGACGTCACCGGTATCGGTGAGTGTTCGTACCACTTGGGGCATGTGTTTGGAACTTCGAGGGCGGTACAGATCTGCCAGTGGAGGTAGCTACACACACTATCATGTCTTTTCAGGTATTCCGTCTTTGCTAGGATTGGACAAGCTGAGACAATATGATCAATGGTTTCTACTTGCTCCAGGCAAATGCGGCATTTATCATCTTGGGAAATTTTGAGAACCGCTTTATCATAATGTCGTGTTCTCAAGGCCTGATCTTGGGCAGCTATTAAAAGTGCTTCCGATTCTGGCTTCATTCTTCCCCTTTTAAGCCACATAAATGATTGATATTTATTGATCTGCACCTTGTCCATTCTTTTTAGGTATTGTCCGTGGAGTGGTTTGTCTCTCCACGATTTCTTTAACATTTTTTGTGTCTCACACTTCATGTTTAGCAGCATCAGAAGTTCAGTGTCTGTGTTATTCGACGTGTCTTGCTTAGTTTTCTTCGCAATGATTTTAGCGACAGTAACAATGCCTCTGTTTCCCATTCTTCGGTCAGATTTCATGACCTGCCTCATAAGAGGGTCATCTTGATGGCTGACTACATACTTTCCCATCCTGACTATTGCGTTGTGCCAGGAGGCTTCAATTTGTCTGAGGCCTCTTCCTCCTTCCTTACGTGACACATAAAGTCTATGTATATCAGCTCGAGGGTGGGAAATATGATGCATTGTTAGCAGTTTTCTGGTTTTTCGATCCATGGTGCGAATTTCCTGCTCAGTCCAGTCTATTAGTCCAAAACTGTATTCGGCTACAGGTACCGCCAAACTACCTATTGCAGAAATTTAATTCCTGGAATTCAGAGCGGACTGCAGGATCAGTCTCTCTCTCCTATAATACTCCCTACGAATTCTCTCTTTCATTCTGTCATTCGAGATGGTTTCACATTCTTCAATGCCCAGATATTTGTAAGTTTTACCTGGCTCAAGATCTTGAATGACAGTGTGCGTATCAATTTCAATGTTCTCAGACGTTGTGAGTTTCCCTCTTTTTAAATTGATTTTTTCACACTTGTCAAGACCAAACTTCATGCAGTTGTCATTGCTAAAGTCATTCACGACAGACAGCATTTGGGAGAGAATCGCTTCATTCTTAGCAAACACTTTCAGATCATCCATGTAAAACAAATGTGATACTTGCCTTTCATCACCATGGAGCTTAAAACCAAAGTCAGCTTGCGACAACTGTCTCGATAGTGGGATCAAACTAATGCAAAACAGCAGAGGGGATAGTGAATCTCCTTGAAAAATACCCCTGTTAATCTGAATACTTCTGGTTTCTACTGCTTCCTTTCCGCTGTGTATAAGTAACCTGGTACTCCACGACTTCATACTAGCCTTGCAAAATTCAATAAGTTTAGGATGAAATCGATAGATCTCCAGTGTCTTCAAAATCCAATCGTGTGGTATACTATCAAATGCCTTCTGGTAGTCAATCCAAGCCATGCTCAAATTACGTTTCCGTTTCTTTACATCATTCAAGATGACTTTATTCAGGAGCAAGATTTCCTTACAGCCATAAGAGCCTTTACGACATCCTTTTTGTTCAGCTGGCATTAGATGATTCTTATTTAGATGTCCATTTTGTCAGCTGTGTCTGAAGTTATAACTTTGTACAGAACTGGCAGACAAGTAATTGGCCTGTAGTTCTTCGCCAAAGAGCTGTCTCCGGCTTTGGGTAGCAAATACGTGATGCCGCGTGTGAGCCATTCCGGGATTTCCTTTGGGTTCTCAAAAATTTTATTAACAGCCTTTGCTAGATGAGAATGTATTTGCTGTTAATTTCTTAATCCAATAAATCTGCATCTTATCAATCCCGGGGGACTTCCAGTTTCCCATGTTCTTAATTGCTTGGAAGAGGTCCTCTTCCGAGAATTGTTGAACATCTTCCACTGTTTCTACAAGTTCATTTGCAGCATCAACTTCAGATTGAAGCCAAGATGCGTCTTTGTTGTAGGATCTGCTCTCCTCCCAGATTCCTGCCCAAAACGCTTCGACGTCTTCTTTTGAAGGAGTGAGAGCTTTGCCATTCGGTTTTTGAGTCAGATTGCGATAGAATCTCTTCGCGTCTGTTTCAAACAACCGGTTCTGTACACGGAAATCCATTCTACGTTTGTAACGTCTAATTCTTTGAGCTCATGCTTGAATTTTCTCTTTTAGCTTCTCAACTACCATTAGCCTGCTGGTTTTCAATTTGGTATTTTTGTTCAACATTGAATATTTTTCGTTGAACTTTAGAGGTGTGCGTTAATTTAGAAGATGCCTCAGCTAAGAGTGATATTTCGCGCCGGGTGTCGGCTATCCGTTTCATAATTCTCTTCATCCATGGGGGTACAGAGCTGTTTACTCTGTTTTGCTGTCGGCCGTCGGTGTTCTTGGCTGGCCCCAAAATTATCTGAGATACTAGATATCCAGTTGCATATATGATGTGATTGATTTCAGTAATATCTAGATCTCTGCCTGGGGTCTCCACCACCTCATTTAAGACAGAATTAACTGTTTCTATCACTTTTAGCTTTGGCAGTTTCGTTTATTCTCCTCAACGGTTCGCGAGATTCAAACGGAAGTTGACTAACTCTTTCTATCTCGCGCCGAAGGAGATTTCGCTGTCCTTATTATTATTATTATTATTATTATTATTATTATTATTATTATTATTATTATTATTCCATTACATCACGACTAAAGATGTTATGAGTTATCCACCAGTATCACACATACAAGGTCTTGTGTCGATTGTTTCTTATAAATTGCCAAAACTATCGTCTTCCCGCAGCGTACGATTACTTATGCAAACGATTAGAAAGCTTTAAAAAATGATAATTTGTAAGTACATCCCAAAATCAAAACTTTATTGAGTGTTACAACAATGTATACAAATGTATAATAAACTCTGAAATAAATGCACAGAACCGTTGCAGTCATTTTCAAAGTATACTGAAAGTCCACGTGTTTCAAAGGCGGGAAAATTGTTTTTATTTTTTTAACTGCAGCCCAGCAATCGAAAAAATCTGAAAAAATGCACAACAATTTGTGTTTTAAGAGGAACCTTTGACATTTTTTCGAGCCTGTTCCAGGCTTCTGAGACACAGTAAAAAATATTTCTTGATCTTTTTTTTCAAAAATATTTTTTTATGTTTGAGTTTGGACCTGAGAAAATATTGAAAAATGTTTTTCTCATAGTACGAATTGTGTTCTTATTTATCATATTTTTCAGTCTGATAAAATAGTGTTACGTTGTCGAAAAAAATGGAAATTAAAAAAACACGTTTTTGGCTGTGTAGACGGTATAGGGGACGGTGGCTAAGAAACCTTTAAAAATATTATTTTTATGTTAGAATTATAATGTAACCACTCATATGTAATTTGGTTGAGGGGAACTTTTTACCATCTTATCCAGGGGGACCCTTTGAAAGACCCGGAGACTGAGAGAGAAATTAACACATATTCGGCTAAAGATCCTTGAACAAATTACATTCGTGGTTTAAAAATTCCTGAATAAATCAAATGTTGTTTGGTGATGTTCGCCGTAAAACAAGGGAACATTGAAAACTACAAGTTCCACATCCCAAAAATAGTTTAATTCGAACCACGATCAAAAACTATTGAAATTATTTGCTACCTTTTATCTGTTGACTTCAATCACACACTAAGCGTTATGCAATTCGACGACACCGTAGGACGTTCGCATCGCAACTGCCACTGCGTGAAGGATCCCAGCGCCGCCCCGCGCCGCCCCGCGCCGCCCCGCGCCGCCCCGCGCCGCCCCGCGCCGCCCCGCGCCGCCCCGCGCCGCCCCGCGCCGCCCCGCGCCGCCCCGCGCCGCCCCGCGCCGCCCCGCGCCGCCCCGCGCCGCCCCGCGCCGCCCCGCGCCGCCCCGCGCCGCCCCGCGCCGCCCCGCGCCGCCCCGCGCCGCCCCGCGCCGCCCCGCGCCGCCCCGCGCCGCCCCGCGCCGCCCCGCGCCGCCCCGCGCCGCCCCGCGCCGCCCCGCGCCGCCCCGCGCCGCCCCGCGCCGCCCCGCGCCGCCCCGCGCCGCCCCGCGCCGCCCCGCGCCGCCCCGCGCCGCCCCGCGCCGCCCCGCGCCGCCCCGCGCCGCCCCGCGCCGCCCCGCGCCGCCCCGCGCCGCCCCGCGCCGCCCCGCGCCGCCCCGCGCCGCCCCGCGCCGCCCCGCGCCGCCCCGCGCCGCCCCGCGCCGCCCCGCGCCGCCCCGCGCCGCCCCGCGCCGCCCCGCGCCGCCCCGCGCCGCCCCGCGCCGCCCCGCGCCGCCCCGCGCCGCCCCGCGCCGCCCCGCGCCGCCCCGCGCCGCCCCGCGCCGCCCCGCGCCGCCCCGCGCCGCCCCGCGCCGCCCCGCGCCGCCCCGCGCCGCCCCGCGCCGCCCCGCGCCGCCCCGCGCCGCCCCGCGCCGCCCCGCGCCGCCCCGCGCCGCCCCGCGCCGCCCCGCGCCGCCCCGCGCCGCCCCGCGCCGCCCCGCGCCGCCCCGCGCCGCCCCGCGCCGCCCCGCGCCGCCCCGCGCCGCCCCGCGCCGCCCCGCGCCGCCCCGCGCCGCCCCGCGCCGCCCCGCGCCGCCCCGCGCCGCCCCGCGCCGCCCCGCGCCGCCCCGCGCCGCCCCGCGCCGCCCCGCGCCGCCCCGCGCCGCCCCGCGCCGCCCCGCGCCGCCCCGCGCCGCCCCGCGCCGCCCCGCGCCGCCCCGCGCCGCCCCGCGCCGCCCCGCGCCGCCCCGCGCCGCCCCGCGCCGCCCCGCGCCGCCCCGCGCCGCCCCGATTTGGATTCCGAATCAATGAGAAAGCCCGAAGGAGGGCTCCTTGGGCTAGAGCTTAACTGGGGTGATTGCGGAGAAGAAGCCCGAGAGGGGAGGGGGGAAATTTCAATGATATACCCCGAGGGATGACTCCTGGGGCTAGAGGTTTCCTGAGGAGAAATATTGTGTGGGGAAGGCTTAGCCGGGGGAGAAAAGATAGAGGGCTCCCGTGGTAAAGAGTGAGTGAAAGATCTGGGCAGATGATTGGTAGCACTGTTAGAAACAACAGGGGATGAGTCACTGAGAGAACCTAAACATATACCGGAAGATTGAGAAAGTGAAGGGGGGAGGAGTGAGAGGCCGCTCCCTTAAGGACGGAACTGTAATGAGAATTAGTTGAATGGTCAGAGTGAGCAGAGGAAGAGGAAGCCTGGCTATTGTGGGTGCTATTGGAGCTTTTGTTGGACGATTGGGGAGAGAGAGCCAAAGGGGATGCCTGAGGGGCCACAGAACGGGAGGAAGAAGAGCTGTTTGAGCTATGAGAGTACCGGCGGGAGGAAGAATTGTAAAAGGCCCTAGTCGGTTGTGGCCGAGGGCTGATGTCTTTCAGGGCGTTAAGGCTCCGCAGGGTGGCCTGCGTCGCTCTTAACGTGGGAGGGCGTGGGAGAGAGATGGCCGGGGGAACTCAACGAGCATTATGGACGCGTTCGTGTTGGCAGCGTTGAGCGACCGTGGCGAAACGCTCAGAGCAGCCCTCGTGCCGACAGGGGAATTTAGAAACATTGGTGTCAAAACTGAAGGAATGTCGCCTAGCAAAGCGCAAAGTCTCCTATGAGAGCTCCATCTCCTGACGGGAATGGGGCAGGCGAAACAGACTTAAAACTGAAATTTGGGGCAGGGCGGTGGGCCAAAAAATGTCTCCGGAGGCTTTGGAATCTAGCGGAGTGCTTCTTCGCGCTACTGACAGGATTCGCGCCAGAGGGGCAAAGAGTTCATTTAATAGCCGGGGCAGGGGTAAACAAAAAGGATAACTTCCCCTGCGACTTTAGGCTGGCAATCTGGAAAAACAGGCTATTGAAGGGGCCTAGAAGGAGAAAGAGGAAAGGAGGAACATGTAAGGGCCGGCAAAGTGGAGATTGACTGAGTTGGTGGAGAAGGGAAAGGAGGCCGAACAGTGGATTTAGAAGGCCCATTACGGGCGGAGCAAGTTCTATAATGGTCTTGCTTGGCATCCGGTTTGCGGCAAGCCCAGCAGAGAATTTGGGAGGGGCCAGACCAATTGTGATTGTCCTGCAAATGGGCTATGAGGAGAGAGCGAGCATGGGAGGCAGAGTTAGGGTTGCAGGAGAATCTACAAAGGGGGCACTGGCACGAACGGGAGGTGGGAGTAAAAATGGTTAGCGGGCCTGTTGGCAGGAGTACAGGGTGGTGTTAACGCGACGAATATAGCTCCTTATTCAGATTCAGATTTAGGTTAATATTCATGTTGGGAGAGCACATCAATTTGGGTTATTGGCGAGACGAACGTTATTGGAATGCTAGCTCGCCCGATCTCTGAAAAGACACAGTGTACCCCTCTTGTTAGAAGATAATATCCAGAAATAAGCAATCATAGAATAAATCGTTCACCATTTTACCTCGTTCTCACATGAAAACAGTAGCCTTCTTTAATTTGTATTGCACAAAATTTCACTCTTGCCTTTGGCGTGTTTCCCGCGGAAAAGTGGTTGTTCCTTGAAACGTTTTGGAAACCGCGGCACGGGTGCCAACTTTGATAGCTTAAACTGTTCTCATGGAACGTTAATGCGAGCTCACTGAAGCTCATTCCCTGGACGGAGCGACTACTTGAAAAGCCTGTTTCGCCGTTTGAATTTGGCGACAATGCTGTCATTGGTTAAAACGGAGCTCGAGTGTGTCTTTAATAATTTTCTCTGCACCAGAGTGCTTGGGAATGAATGAATGCAAATTTTATTGGCTTTATACATTTAGTTTACATTGCCATATAATACACATATAACATTTACATTACTATTATTATTAAATTTCATGGTTTATACTTAAAATAAAATTAACAACACTTGAAATGTACGTATATTATTTTTATCCTTAAAAGACAATAGAGGTACAATGGAATGAGGACCATAGCCAACTATTTTATTAATTTTACCTAACAGAAACTTTCTTTCGGAATCATGCAATTTGCAGTTCCAAAATATGTGTTCGATTGTATCTTTACCTTCACCACAAACACAGTTTTTATCATTTATAATACTTTTCCTTGATAAGCTCCAATTTATTGATGTATGATTACTTCTAATTCTGTTGATGGTTACAATGGCCTTCCTAGGTAATTTAAAATTAAAAACCAAGGTTTACTTCAAAAATTGTCAAAATAATTTTGAAAATAAAAACACCCCTTATTTTTTCCCTCTTTAATAAGTAAGTCTTCAGTTTTATTCCAAATTTTAAGTTTGAATTCCATGAAGAAATCCGACAATGGAATAGGGTCATCGGAGAAACAAAAATTTTTCCCAGCCAATTTCGCCTATCAGCCATTTCATTGCCCATAATCCCTTTATGGGCAGGAATCCATATTAATTGTACTTTAATTCTTTTCTGATAAGCATATGCCAACTTGTGTCTTATTAAATTGATTATGTAAGACAAATCATCGCTGTAAACATTTTTTTAGAGCAATAAGTGCACTCTCTGAATCTGTAAACACATCAAAGTTTCCAGAACCACGACTAATAATTTTTTCAATCACCCTAAGTAAAGCTTTACATTCTGCAGTAAATATAGATGCAGCATCTAGTATTCGACAGGAAAACTGAAAATCATTGTCTTCACTCCAAGCAGCAAACCTCACCTGATTCTTATCATTTTCAGTAAACAATTTAGAACCATCTGTAAAAATTTGTATTGCTTGATCAGTTTTAGGACATTTTTTCTCAAATTCTTTCCCGGCGATTTTGATTTAAGCGTTTCCTTACCGCTTATCAAATCTATATTCGGTTTAAAATAATTATTATGAAAATTATTTTTATCTTTAAAATGAATATCTGATTTCACAACTGAATCTTGCAAAAACCATACATGTTGATAACATTCCACTAATAATGATTTTTCAAAACTATTTTCATATATAAAATTATCTGCAACTTGTACGATTAATTCTAAATTATTTAACAATTTGTTATCAATTTGAGATAAACATTTCAATGAATATTTATCACATAATTCTTCAAATCTAATCGTTAAATACGTAATTTTAGTTTCTGCTACAATTACGTTGATTGGCATGCTGGTTCTATAACCCATTGCCATTCTCAAGGCCTGATTTTGAATTTTTTGAAGGTTATCAATGTACTTTCCTAAAGAAGGTGATATCAAGAACCCACCATACTCCATTTTTGACCTAATTAATGATTTATAAATCAAAAGTAAACATTGAGGACTAGCACCCCACCAGGTTCGCCTCAAACAACTAATAATTTTCATTGCTGATCGACATTTATTATTAACGATTTCAATATGAGATTTCCAATTAAGTCGTCGATCTAACAACATTCCCAGAAATCTTGCATTAGATGAAACTTTTACATCTAGATTATCAATTTTCAATGAAACATTAGAGTTTTGTTGTCTTCGCGATTTATCAAATACCACTAAAACACATTTTTCAGGTGCCACTGCCAAGTCTCTATTTGCTAAGAAACAAGTAACTCTATCAATTACAGTTCCCAATGCTCTCACCTGATCAATAACACAATTGCTATTTTAATATATAAACACACATCATCTGCAAACTGTAAAATTTTAACCGAGTCATCTACCACTTCCTCTAATTTTCTCGTATAAATCGAATACAAGAGAGGTCTCAACACACTTCCCTTTGGTAGGCCATTTTGAACTTTTTTCTCTATGATAGTTGTGATAGTTGTGTTTAATAAAAAGGAAACATTACGTTCAAATATTAAATTTTTAACGAAACAAATGATTCTTTTCGGAATCTTTAAATCAATTAAATCATTAATCAAAATATTAGGAATTATGCTATCAAGGGCTCCTCGTATGTCCAAAAATAGAGTAGACACAGTCTCCTTTTTATAAAAACTATGATGTATATCAGATGTTAGGATACTCAAATTATCAATATTCGATTTATTTTTTCGAAATCCAAACTGGGTATCAGCCAATAGTCTATTGTTTTCCAACCACCACTGAAGTCTTTCTTTTATTAATTTCTCCAACATTTTTAATATAATGAAGCTAACGAAATTGGTCGAACTTTATTCGGATCTTCTTTAGGTATAAATATCACTAAATATTTTTTCCATTCTTCTGGAAATTCATTCCTAAACACAATATCATTGTAAAAATCTAATAAAACTCTTTTATAAAATTCAGGTAATTTTGATAAAACTAAATAATTGATTTTATCTAATCCAGGTGAAGAATGTATGTTGACATTATTTATAACATAACTGAGTTCTTCAAAAGAAAATGGATTTTCCCAAAAAGAATTATTATCACTATCGTCCTCTGTGTCCTTTACTTCCTTACAATCGTCAACAATAATATCTTTTGAAGTACATAATTTTTCAATAATCTCTCTCATATTTTGTTCTTGCTTTTTGTTTCCACCACCACTATTAATTCTATTAGAACTATTTTTAAACATTTTAATTATTCTCCAAAATTCTGTAATACTGGTTTGTGGTGTAATTGATTCACATTTTTTACAAAAGCATTCTTTTTTTGCTCTCTTAGTGTTTTAATAACTAATGCTTCCGTTCTTTTAACCTCAAGAAATCTGTTTCTATCGAACTTGTACCTAATAGATTTTAAAGCTGCCTTACGCAGCCGTACTGCCCTTTGACATTCGTCATTCCACCAAATACATCCTGTTTTAATGCGGTTCCCTTTGTTTTTTAATTTTATCGAATCATCGAACCCATTAACACTTTTATTACATGTCGGTAGAGATTTTAAAATAGAATCACTTAAAAATTTAACAAAAGTGTTATATCGATCAGTAACATATAAATTATTGAATTGTGAACTATTAAAAAGTCTTTATTTTCATCTAATATTTTCAAAATAAGTCCCAATTTATATTTTTAAAATTATATTTATAAAACACTTCTTTTTGAAATGAAGGTTCAATACCGATTTCAAATTCAACCGATAAATGATCACTACCCCATTTATCTTCCAAAACATCCCATTTACTTATCAACGCTAGATCCGGAGAAACAAATGTCAAATCAAGGTTGGAATAATTGTACCCAGAGCAAGACAAACTGATGTGATTTGGACTACCATTGTTTAATAATACGAAATTATCCAAATCTAAATTATCTACTATTATATTACCATTTGAACAAGTTTTAGAGCTTCCCCATAAAGGGTGATGGGCATTAAAATCCCCCACTACAATAGAGTGTCAAACATTGGCTTGTACAAGAGAATTTAAAAAACTGGTCCATTCTTGTAAATTAATGTTAAACTCGGGACGTCTATAACAGACTGTAATTAATGTTTCTCCAAAATCAGTATCAATCACAATCGAACCAGTTTCCAATGATTGACCAGCAAAATTTAAAATAATTTTGTCAAAAAGTATACCCTCTTTAACTAATATAGCAATACCCCCTCCTTTCTTATTAAGCCTATCAAATCTTACTATGGTGAATCCTCTCAAATTTAAAATATCGTCAACAAGCAAAATTAAATCGTATTTTTGTGTTTTAATTTGAAAATCAAATTTGTTACGAATACTGCGACAATTCCATTGTAAAATTTTTAAATTATTAACCATTAAAAATAAAATTGTGTTATAGATACAATATCAAAATTAATTAACATTTCTACTTATTTCTACTTTTTTCAAATTATTATTTTTAGCCGTACCTCTATTGTCTTTTGCAGATAATCTTTTTCTTGATTCATCCGTGACTTTAATAAATCGTTTATTACTTAGAACTTTTATTTGAATTTCAGCTGGAAGACACGTGGGATCACCGTTGCCATTCTTTATCTTGCTACTTGCTTCCTTTGAAGAACTTTTCTGCATTGGAGATTGAACGAAACTTCCCGTATTATTTGAAATTTCATCTTCATTTACATTGTTCTTTTCAGCTTGACTCCTTGTATCTCTTAAAGCAATTGCGTTCTCAGTAGCAATTTGAAATTTTGGCGTAGTCTCTTCATTTATTCTCACTGCATTGCTGTAGGATTCGACAAATCGTTTCGTCGTGTTTCCTCCATAGTAGGAAAATCATCTTTTACTCTCCTTGGAATTCTGACACCAAAGACTTTTTTCCTAGCTTCAGCATAGGAGATGTTTTCAAACGCCATCTTTTCATAGACGAGTTTGAATTTCTCGTATATTGGGCAAGATCTATCAGCAGATTGATGTATTCCTTTGCAATTGGAACATTTGGGTACTTCCAATTCACATTTCTCATGATTTGTTTCTCCACAAACTCTACAATGCTTCTTATCTCGACAATCTTTGGCCATGTGCCCAAATCTAAAACAATTGAAACATTGCAATGGTCTCTTAACAAATGGTTCTACTCTGGATTTTACTAAATAAAGAGATATCTCCTTTGGCAATACTTCCCCTTCAAAATGAATTATTACTGATGTTGTAGGAATCCATTTCTTGTCTTTGCTATATGGATCTCTTTGTTAAGTCTAGTAACTCTATTTCAGCTGAAGATACAATATCTTTCATTAAAGTCTCTGAACTTATATCCACCGGTATACCTCTCAACACACCTTTCCTTACCTTTCTAAATTCAGGAATGAAAGTGATGAAACCTCGCTCTTCGAAGATGTTATCGCTTAAAGCCTGATTAGCTTCTTCTCTATTTTCGAATATCATCACTCCTTTACCACGACCTTCTTTTCTTATTTCGTGAATAGAACGATATTTCTCCATTGCGATCTTACCGATTTTATAAATGCAGAAACTACTTGACGAGCCATTTTTACTTTTTACCCAAATTCCAAATGGACCAACACTTTTATCGGAGTATCCTTCAGGACTTACATCCCATCCACCTACGGTCTCATCTTCAGTTTTTTTCTTCACACTCACACTGTTATCTTCTTTTTTATCTTCAAGTGGTCTTTTTCTTCTTGTGGTTGTACGCATATTGACCACATCCTGCAATTCTATTTCTTCACTCTCCATATCCTGAGATTCCATTACTTTTATCCACCCGGCAAGCCGGGGGATTTTATACGATGTTGAGCTTCTGAGGGAAGGTTCTTGTGACACCAATTTTTGGATTAATTCCAGTGGCTCAATATTTGTCTTCAATGACTGAAGATCTTTCAGAAGTGTACAATACAACAAATATTACGTTGTCTTAAAAAACGTGCCGAAAATGTACTACACGTCTGTATTTTTAATGCTTGGCCAAAAACGTGTCTACATGCATTCACGTTCAACCATGGCCCCCCCAGTGCTTGGGAGCGGAACCCAGCAGGTGCTTCCCCCTGTCGAAGACTGATGAAACTATTACGAGCAGCCCGCTAGGCCGAATGCAATTATGACGAAAACAAAGGAACTTTATATACCCGCTCTTTTCGCCACCAGCACGCGGTTTTGGGGGGAATTTTTTATAAGTCCGACGCGGTACGTTTAAAATGCAAATTCTGAGCTAGTAATAAAGGCCAAAGATTGTTATTAAAAACCAATCTCCCGCCACGGCGCCAAATATTAATCCTTTTTGATGCCAATGTGCCAACATAACTTCCGCCCGCGCACGACGTCGAACCGGGACCCACTGGACCAGACAATTTTTCAAGCTTACGCTGGACAGCGAAGGAGAGAAAAGCAAAAACAAACAACATCAATCACCCCCCCCAAAAAAAACAAGAATTGAAAACAAGAGAATAAACAAAATAATCGGTTTTCACGGACGTACTTGAGCAAGTGTGATCCTGTGCCTTAGGATAAATAATGCGATTTTTCAGCGATGCGCTTCAGTCATCCGAATGAGAAAGACGAAACAGACAAACTGGAATGACAAATCAGTGAGTATTGTTTTCACCCATACGCGATATACCAGGCAATGAAGGATTCTTAAATAATGGACGAAGAGAAAATGCATGACAATCAATATTGAAACAAAAGAAAAAACAAACAAAAAACAACCCAATTAGTTTCGTAAAGAAATTAGAACCAACTCAGAAAAACTCTGCCCACGCAAGACGTGTCGGCCGTTCGCATGCAGCAGCAAAACTCGAAGTACGGACCCACAGAAACGCCTCTTGCAGTCACAGCTGGACGCCGAACGCCAACTTTCTTGCTTTGTCAGAATTGCCACTTGAACAGGAGCCACAACGCGAGAACCTATTAGGTAAAATAAAGAACAAATACGCAGCTGATCATTTTGTCGGCACGACGTGATAAGAAAGGCAAATGGATTTTGGTGTGATGTCAGATAAGAGGGTAGTACAATTTTCTAGAATTTGTTAGCACGATATGCGTGCAGATACACTATTTTGTTTTGTCTTATTCGATGTTCAGTCTTCACCACTCCAGGTGCTTCACGATGGGGCGCCTAGAACATGTTATTTTTCTAAGGTTACCCTTTTTGACGTCTCTAGGCCGGGTATTTAGGAACCCTTACCTGCAGAGAGCGCTAAGCTAAATTTTTAATTGGATTAATACGCTAAATTTTTCATTAAAATGAGAGGGTACTTCATTTTAACTCCATAAAAGAAGAGTTCGTAGACGTCCTATGCAGGAGGTGTGTTGACAAGCATATCGGCATTGTGAACAATAGCATTTTAACTCAGGTCTCGTTCCTGACGCCCAAAACAACTGTATATTAAAAATTTCTTAAAAATGTGGGGGTGGCTCGGGTAGCTTGATCCCCGGGAGCGCCAGGTCCCGTGGCGATATCTGCAGATATGCCCCCTGAGGGAAATCTAGATCAAATATTAATACTCCTTTGGTAAGATACACAGCTTCTGCACTGGCCGAGTGGTCATCCCAGATGCTGTTCTGAGTTGCACGGTTCGAACCCTGCCCGTGGCATCGGGGAGAGGCTGAATGACCACGCCTATTTTCCACAGAGGTGGAGGAGAATCTTCGATTAGAATGACCAAATCCCCCTCCTTCAAGTCTGGAGAAACAGACTTCCACTTAGTACGAGCTTGTAGTGAAGAAAGATAATTTTTAGACCAGAATTTCCAAATGCTGTTTAATTGCCTTCTACCATGTGGTAACGACGGGGTGTAGGGCTCTTCTGATCTGCTTCTAAATCAAAAACTAATGAGTTGAGAGAGTGTCCATAAATTAGATGATTTGGAGTTAGTAAAAGGCCGTCAGTGTCTGTTTCGGAACAAGCAGCCAAGGGCCGAGAGTTCAATATGTGTTCTATCTGTGCTAATAGAGTTTTCAGTTCAGAAAGAGAAATACAATTTTGCCCTAGAGAGCGTTTTAAGTGATGCTTTAATGAGCCTACTGCTGTTTTAGCTAATCCATTGCGAAATGGGGAGCGGGGAGGGCAGAATTGCCACTCCACGCCGTGTATTGCAAGAAAGTTTTTTAGAATTGAGTGATCCTTATAAGAGCTAAATATCTTAGATAATTCCGCCAGCTGGCTCTTTGCCTTCACAAACGATTTGGCATTATCACTAAAAATAAATATTAATCCTTTTTGATGCCACTGTGCCAACAGGTGGAGTCTGGGCCATTCATCCCTGGAAGATGGAACCAGCAAAGGGGGAACTGAGATGTTAGAGCTAGAATCCGAGAGAACTGGGGAAGGAACTATTGGGCTGAGTTGGAGAATTTCAGAATGGGCCGTTGAGGCCACGGGAGTCGAGAAGGCCATTTGGGAAGGAACAGCGCCGGTCGGGGAGTTCATCAGATCGAGATTGCAAGAGGGGGAGGGAAGACCTCGCCCTCAGAAATTGGGCGATTGGAGCCCGAAACAATGGGATATGTATCCGGGTTAGCTGAGGTCTGAGAAGAAGCCTCACCGGCAGCGGAAGAGACAACAATTGGTGTAGATAAATTACAAGACTCGATGGGTACCACAGGGGAGGCCTGAGCATTAGACACGTTAGAAACCTCAAGGGATTTCTCCACAATGGAGGAGTCCATCCGCTCGATTGCCGCCTTAACACCATTAATGGTATCGTTAATTAAATTGAACAGACCAAGTCAACTACTCAGTCATAGGCGCCTTTTGAAGAAAAACTTCCTTACGCACTTCAGAAGAATTTGATACAGGTTTTACTGAAAGTTTGTTCTCGTTGACTGGAACGACACAGATTTTTTTTGAAACTTGAAAAAAAAGTCTTCCTACAACTATAATATTGAAGATAAAGATTTCTTCAGGGCGGGCATTTTTTCAAAAACTTTGAAAATTAATAACGTCTGGAAAAATCATCCTTCGCTGTCTATATGATGTGCTCCACGTGTTATAAGAGTTGAATTTTATTAATATTTTGTAGAAGTAAACAAGGCAACAGTTCCTACATATCGGAATAATTGCACATATGCACAACTTGTTCAGTACAATCGCTCAAGTACGTACAGCGGCAGAGGATTCAATACATAATAATTTCTTAACTAGCGAGCAGATCACGATGTTTTAAACGTATTATGCGTGTGATAACGTACTATTTGTTGAACCAAGGTAAGAATTACATGCTCGTCAACTTTAGCTAGAAAAGTCCAACTTGAGCGGTTGGGTTGTATTTTTAGGACATTTTTAGCTTGAGCGAGCACTATACTTCTTTCCTCAAGTGAAAAAATACGAATACTACACTATTACTAATATAACGCGTCAGATGTATCATCTTGTGTTGTGCTTTCTCGCAAATAATCAGTTGGCTTTACTTACTCCAGGATGTGAGAATTGCAATTTGTAATTATTTTTTACAATTATTAATATTTATAAATAATATTAGTCATTTTTGTGAGCCTATAATTTGTGCGCAAGTAGTTTTGTTCCAACGCTTATTTCTGATTTTGCGTCAGCTGGCTTTATTCTTTAGCTGGTTGAACATTTATTTTGGGAAAACGTGAAGAGCCCAGCCTGACGCGCCAGCCTCCTTGGCGCTGAAGGCCCCGTGTCGGCGCTTGCCTCGATGGCGGGCGGAGGGCCACGGAGCCTCTTCGCTCGCCCCCAGGGACAGCCACGCGCATGCGCACAAAGGGTTGGAGCCGTGTGCCAACCTCGGCTTCCCTTCATTGCACAAGTGTCCACGTTCTGTCCTGCAAATTGCAGATAGTGTACGAAAGATACTAGAACTTCTTTGGGAAGATGAATGTAGGAGAGAAATGTAAAGAAAACTCCGATTGGGAATCGGGCGATAAAATTATTGTAATGCTTTTTTTATGTAATAATTTTGGCGAATCGTCGCCGTCTCAAGATATCCACTTTTTTTGTTAAAATTCTTACTAAAATGTCATTGTACTATACGACACTTAACTTATTTTTCACAAATTACTTTTTACTATTTACACCACGAATTACATTACACTATTATCACAAAATACGTTTTCAATTCTTCAATTTTATGACATTTTTATGAAAAGAATTATTTAAAACAGAATCAGCGGTTTTTTTACTACATTACTACGGCGTGCTGTCTCTGCTCCAGGTACACGTTTAAGACAGATGTCACAGACCGGCGCGCCTGCTCCATGTATCTCAGTGGCGGAAGTGCGCATCAGCAACTAATCATATTCGCCTTAAGGTCTCAAAAATGTCACACGTTTCGGGGCCTTTAGCAGATTGCAAAAACTATACACAAATAATATAATTCTGTTACTTAGCCAGTAAGGTATCTTAATATATAAACAAATTAATATATATGTATTTATATATTTATTTAATTATGGGTTGGTACTTTGACCGTATTGGTCAAAACGTAAATAATAGGCGCTCCACAACGTTCAAAAGTGGCGCGCAGGTTGATGAATCGCTGCGGAACGAATCGGGCCGAGCCGGGAACGAGCGCCCGGAAGGTGGTGAATTGGTCGGTCGGACCGCGCGAAAGGGCAGTTGGGAGTTGAGCAGCGAAGAGAGAGGTGAGAGGCATGATGGCGACAAGAGAGCGATGTGGTAACGAACAGATAAATCGAGAATAATCGGGACGGCTTGTGTTAAAGGAAGGATAATTGTGATGGACTTAATGATGATTGCGAGTAAGGATTGTGGTAAACTCAGTTTGAAGGAATAATCACGAAATTTGACGAGAGAAGAGGACAGTGCACGGACACGTGGGCGATGCTGTTCAGTGATAGTCGGTGTAGCTGTGCGGATGCGGGATTACATGGCGGAACCGTGTGAGCTGGAACAGTGAATTCGTCGTGTGAAGGAGGAAACTGTGGTGAGGCGACGCCGGTGCACGGGAACGGGCCGCCGGCGACACGTGGGCAGGCAGAACATCGTTGGCGCCAAGGTCACCTCTCGGTAACGAGGGGGCACGCGGCATCGCGTCGCGTAGAAGACGACGGTTGTGGAGGGCAGATAAGTAACAATAATTATGAACAAAATAGAGGGGTAATCGAGTAGAATGCCAGTTCAGGGTGCTCACTGAGTAGTAAGGAGAGCAATGGTATGTCTGTAGTGGTTCACGAATGGCATGCAGTTTCCAGAGAAATGGAGGTCATATAAATGGAAATGATAAATGTAATGATAGGAATATTCGGAGACGTATAGTATAAACAATTTAGTCTGTATTCAGTAAGAATTTGCGACCAGGTCAATGATGTAAATTATGTTAGTAATGTGAAGATGTTTTGTTGTTTTTTCTTAATAAATTCTGTTTCTGTGACGGTAGATTCTTTGATTCAGATAATAATGATTAAAGTACTCCCCTCAAAGAACCCCTGTGCCCAAAATAAACATCACAAAATTTATGATATGTGTACTCATGAAACCAACAAGGGTAAGTACGGTCACAGTACATATAATATACATGTCCTGCTCTATTGTAATGTTCAGGTTATAAATCAGTTAAATGATTGTGTTATATGGAATATAATACATACATGTCATATGGAATTCCTTTGTGGGTATGCTTTGCACAAGGCCTGAATTCCATTGTACTCGATAAGGCTGTCATGCTAATATGTATGCAATGACTGGATTCATATACTGAGTTTTCTACTACAAATTATATACAATTAAATAAACAATCCAACCAACAATTAATATATTAATTTGGGTACTATTATATTATGTTCTGTAATATGCACTTGTTTGTACGTGAACACAGCAGTGATCTAGTTATGCAAGTATTGTTCTTGTAATTGCTTTTGTGGGCTTGTTCACAATAATACCCTAATTATTCATGCATAAGATTTCTTTTCACCAATTTACTCCTATCACAAATTGCAGCACACCCAATGTATACACTCTTTTATATATGAATAAACTCATTAATTATTATCTTATGAATGGTGGGATGTCACTTTGATGTTGTACGGGATATTGTTTTCTTGGCAGCCAGTGGTTGGCTCCCATGTTGTATACTAGTTCATTCAGGAACATCTAGTCAGGATGAATGGTCATGCTAGCTTGTTTGGCTGTTTCTCATGATATTCTCTCACCTTCATAATATCTACTTAACTTCCCTTGCATAGCAAGGTATGTGTCGTATTTCTTTATAATTTAATATTATATAAATATTTGCAAGGGAAAAAACAAACCATAAAACCATAAGAATAATACGAATATAATTTTGGTAGTGCTATTATATACATTAATAAATAAAAAATAAATGTTTTTTCTTGTTGGTTTCGAGCACAATTGAATATAATCAGCCTTTTCAATATATATATATATATATATATATATATATATATATATATATATATTGAAACGAATTGTTATCACCTCCGTGATAACAATGCGTTCCGATAAACTATGAATTCAAACTACGCGGCAGCGGCCGACGCGCCTCGGAGCCGTGTAAGGGAGAGAACCGGAGTCGGAGTCAGTTCGGCGCGAGGGGCCGAGGGCGGCAAGGCGCAGGCAGTAAGAGAGAGAACGTCCTAGGGTGCGGATGTGCACGGTAGTGGAGAAAAGTTTCGGGAGTATAAACGCGCGAAGGGTGACGACAAGTTCCTCGAATGAAGACGGATGGAGTGACTCAGATGGAGTGACTCGATGGTGAGAGTAATGCACTCAGGCGTGGTGCCGCAGAATTAGGAAAGTTTTGACTACTTAAAGTAAGTAACAGATGCGGAATTGTGACTCGAGAAGTGAAGCAAGACACGTCGACCAAGAGATCGTGATAAAGTGATGGAAGTGGGAGAGAAAACGGAATAATCCATCAGTGGTCGAGCTGAATAATAGTAAATCCGGTGAGCCATAGACTAGAATAATTGCTGGAGTTGAAATTTGTGGGCAAACACTGTAGTAACGTTGCAGCAACGTTGGAGAGCACGACAACGACCGGGAGTGGTGGTGAGAGTGGTGGCGGAGGGGCTCCGGTCTCCCGAACGCAGCCGAAGCTAACGAGTCTTCCCGAAGGGCCTGGCGGCGAACGGCGCGTGGCCAGCTGGCGGACGAGGCGGGCGACCACGGCGGCGTGGCCGGACCTCCCTCCCCTTTCGTCGGCCCTCCCGGCGAGACGAAGAGGCCCGATCACATCAGCGCGGCGCCCGGTGCCGGCTTGCCAGCGGAGGGGCGGTGGAGGGATACAATTCTCAGGTTGGAGCGGAGCAGGTAGAAGGGTGGGAAGGGTAGCTAGGGAAAGGCAGTTTGCCCTTGAGCAATGTTGATTTTAGATCGAGGTTTCTTTTATTGTGTTCTAATGAAGCTAAGCATAGGATAAGGAATATTAAAAGCCACTTAATTGTAAAACAACTATATCGAGGTTTCTTTTATTGTTTTCTAATGAAGCTAAGCATAGAATAAGGAATATTAAAAGCCACTTAATTGTAAAACAACTATATCGAGGTTTCTTTTATTGTTTTCTAATGAAGCTTAGCATAGGATAAGGAATATTAAAAGTCACCTAATTGTAAAACAATTATTGGTATAATATAAGGGAAAATTTGTCAACCACATTTTCTGGTGCATGCATGATTGTAACCGAAGCCCATTCCCGAACAAGCATCCCGGTCCCTTATATTTATTCTTGATTTTTATATATATATATATATATATATATATATATATATATATATATATATATATTTATTTATTTATTTGAACTGCAATTGGGTATGACCCGGTGGCATTTGAAACACAAAGGACGTAATAATCGTAATAGAAACATTTCCTCTGTATCTGAGTCTCATAGGAATAGTATTAGATTTAAGAAAAGGAAAGAAAATACGCTTTCATGAAATTGAAAAGGTTCGAGAAAACCTACTTGAATGCTGAACTAGCGCTCCGCCTCATTGTGGGCTTCGTTGTCAAATCGAGCGCGTAACTTACGAATCATACAGTGCAGCCGGAAAGCGCCACGTTTGGAATCACTGTCGCCAAAAGAGACCGTACTTCATTCTTAACCTCGGTCGCGCCATAGCCTTCAGGGAATATCAGATTGGAATGCAACAATGGCATTCCGCGACGCGCTCGCGAATTCCTGTGAATTACGTCTCATTGTTGTCATAATTTAGCTGTATGAAAAGGAGTTATAATTGTCAAATTTGTGTCAATGTTTGCTTTAATATATTTAGTTTTCGCACCTCAGGTTCTACCATTTGTATCTTATGGCGTTGATCGCCTAGCAATGCATGGGGTGACATGATGTATTATGTACATCGAATTTAATATAAAATAGCTCATTATTAAATCGAAGAAATAAAAAATCTAGTGATTTTATCTTTATTCACAAAATTTTTTAAAAAAGATTTACGATTACAAACAAAAAAAGAGAAAATATTAAATAAATAGAAAATAATATTTATAAAGTGAAGTGTACCGAAAGCTGCTGTCATTATAATACACAAAGAAGTTATTTCTTGAATATCCTTTTGTGGATGGGAGGAATGGTTCCTAATATTGAGTTAAGAATCTCTCTACGGCTTGAAACATTAGAATGACTGAAAATCATAATATGCGAATTAGAAGGGATGCATATGTGACTTGATAACTGCTCCAAAAGCAAGATGGTCAGCAAGGGCCGATGTCCTCGGATTGCAGCGTTTCAAACTGACGAGCTTTCCTTCACCGAACCAGCCAACTAGATGAGGCGACTCGCCGCTCTACTTCTTCACGCGGTCGCTAGATCGCGCCTGCTGTGCCTGACCTCTCGTGGCAGACCAACGGGCTAGAGCGGGCTTTCCTTCAACGCCTGCACTCTGGGATTTGGATCGTGGATACCGCCGAGTGTACATCGAGTGCCTACCTAGGAGTGGTTATTTGTGACGTTGCGTGGTGCCGGTGTAGGTGCACGTTATTATTATTATTTTTTTTCCTTTTTTGTTTTGTGACTGTGTTCTAGCAGTTTTCGTGTTATAAGAACTTTAATCCTACTTTTCGCCCCCGATTTTTCGGGCGTCATTAGAGACTGATGAACGTTGCTAATGGCATAAATGGAAATAGTCTCTCAATCTCTACCAACTTAGTTTTGGGTGAAGGCGAGTCGTCGTCAAATGACAATGTGGCATTATTCAAGGATTTAAGTAATAGCATGACAGAGATGCAAAACCCGATGGATATCGACGAGAAATCGTCCCTTCCGGCGAGAAAGCGATCGGCGGAAAGCAGTGAATCCAGAGCACAAAACAAACAGAAGAAGAATTTAGTTCTAGATCAACGTTCCAAGGAAAATGAAACAAAAGAAACGAATTTCAAGGACGCACGAAGCAATATAATTGAATATGGAATCCAGAACATGGGACCTTTTATAGTTCAAGTGAAATTGAAAGATTTCCTCGAGTCAGACAAGCGCATAGAACCTATGATCATTGGAAATATTCTGATGAAGAAATTCAACATATCACCAGGAAAGGTAAAAATTTGGTCGAAGTAAACTTCGCTCACAGGGAAGAGGCCAATATGTTAATTAAAAAAGCTATTCTAGATGGAAAATATTCTTGTAGTATCCCTTACTATAAGACTATTAGGAAAGGTACCATTAGTGATGGGCTATTAGATCTAGACCCAATAGACATTGCCAACGATATAAATAACGATAACGTTAACAAAATTAAAGTAGTGAATGCGTGGAGAATAGAAAAACGTCAAACAGTAGAAGGCGAAAAAGTGAAATTCCCCACAAGGACGGTGGTTCTGATCTTCGAGGGACAAACCCTTCCAGATATGGTCAGGGCCATGGGCGTACCAAAGAAAGTCAAGGTATACGTACCCCTCCCAAAATTTTGTTATAAATGTAGCCGTCATGGACATTTAAGTTTTACGTGTAAAGGGAAGCAAAGATGCTCAATTTGCGGCGAGTTAGAACATGAAAATGGTTGCAAAGGTAAAACCCCAAGATGTGCAACTGTCTTGAAAATCATAGACCCATTGATAGATCTTGCCCTTTCTACATTTTCAACACCAAAGTAAACCGTGTTATGGCACTAGAGAATATCACCTTCAAAGAGGCTTGCTAAAAATTGAAGGAAGTTAGGCCGAAAACTCCAAGAGCCTACGCACGAAATAATTTCGAAACTGAGATTCCAGAAACGACACCGTAGAATTTTCCAAAACTTTCGGCAGCTACGCAAAACATCCAGGTAGCTTTGCGCGAAGTGCTAGAGAAGGACGAAGTACCTGAAGTCACTTTCTCGGAAGTAAGGCCAAATGTTCGCCGTACTTACAACAAAACGGTCCTCGCCAAACCAAAGCAAGTGGGCAGGTCAAGTGTTTCTAGTTCGCTGAGGTCTTCAGTAAAGAAGCAAACAAGTGAATCAAATAAAGTTTCCAAAAATATTTGTGCTTCCGTTATAAAATCGACACCCAGTATTAATCAAAGTGGCGAGATGAATTCTTCACGAGGCTCGGTGAGAACTGACCTAACCAGTGAAAATAGAATTCCAGAGTCAACATCGATCTCTACTCAGGGACATCAACAGCAACAGCAAAAACAACAAGAACAACAACAACAAAGATTTGTTCAAGTAGAAAAAACAAAGTCATCGGATGCAATCTACATTGATAATCCAGGGAGTGAGGACTCTACCTTTCAGAGTCCCCAATTTTTTTCTCTAAATGAACATTCTGCTGAAATTGATATTGAATTGGTTAAGATTAATTCTTCTGAAGATTCTATCTAATAATCTTTAAACTTGGTATTGTTCATTTTCTTTTTAACAATTACACTTTATTCCTATTTATGTTTAGATCTCTTAAAATAATACAATGGAATTGCAGAAGTATCATTCCCAAAATCCCAGAATTTACAAAAAATAGTCTAGGAGCAGATATCATTGTTTTATACGAAACTTGGCTATCCAGTGACAAAACTGTCGATTTCAAAGGCTTTAATTATGCTAGATTTGATAGATTAAATTAGAAAGGTGGTGGTTTGGCCATCCTTGTCAGAAAAGGATTAGTCTCCAGTTCGGTAGACTTGAAATTCAATTCCAAATTCTTAGAAGTTAGTGCAGTAGACGTTTGTCTTAGTGATGTATTTCTATTGGTGGTTGCTTGCTACAGATCACCAACATCTGATTTTAATAACTCTATGTGGGTTTCCTTTATTAATGAAGTTTCCAAACATGAGAACTTTGTCATAGGAGGCGATTTTAACTCCCACCGTGTTTCTTGGGGTAGCATGAGAAACTGCCCATATGGTGAAATTATCTTTGACAATTATGATCCTGAGGCTATATACCTACCCAATGATGGTTCTCCTACGTATATGTCAAGTTCATATGGAACATCATCTATGATTGACTTGACATTCATTTCTCCCAAACTAGCTTTCTATTCCTCATGGACTGTAAATGATGACAATTGGGGAAGTGACCATTTCCCTATTACCATTAACATAGGCCTAGATAGTGAGAAATCATCCACTAAGACTTTTAAATATAAATTAAAGAGGACTGATTGGGAGGTATTTAATAGAGTTTTGATTGATAAGTTTCATGTTTTTAATAGCCTGAAATTTCTGAACTCTAATGTAATTCACAGATATGAAATTCTAACTAAAATTATTCATGAAGCTATTATATCCTCCACACCAAATGCAGAGTACAATCACTTCTCTACATCACAACGCCCAAAAAGCAATCCATGTCCATGGTGGAATAAAAACTATGAGCAAGCCATCAAAGATAGAAAACAAGCTCTTGCTGTCCTTCGCAAATGTTTCAACAAACAAAACTTCATAGAATTTAAAAAAAGGCTGCAAATGCTAGATTAATTCTTCAAGAAGAGAAATCTAAAAGCTTCAAAAAATTCTGCAGTTCACTTAATAGAGAAAGTGACATATCATACATCTGGGACAGAATAAAATGTTTCAAAAATAAATTTTCCAGATCATCTAACATTTCACATTTTAATTCAGAGAAAACATTTCAAGATATGAAAGTTGGGATCAATAAAATCTGTCCAGACGTACCTAAGGATAACTGCCCTTGCTTTTCGATGTGTGAAACTAATGAATTCCTGGATAGTCCATTTTCGAATCTTGAATTAACTTGTGCTTTGGACAATGTAAACACTAAATCATCACCAGAAATGGACAAAATACCTTTTGATGTTTTAAAACGATTACCAGAAAAAAATTTTGAGGGTTCTTTTGGACATCTATAATGATGTTATTTTCAAAAATGAGTTTCCAGCAGATTGGAGAAAATACAAATTATTTTTTATTCCAAAAGGAAATTACAAAGGTGTACGCCCTATATCCATGTCATCATGTCTGCTTAAACTTTTAGAGAGAATGGTTAATGATAGATTAGTATGGTGGCTTGAGCATAATCAATTAATTAGCAAATGTCAATTTGGCTTTCGAAAGATGAAATCGTGTATTGATAACTTGTCTATCCTAGTTTCTGAGATTGATCACCAATTTTATAAAAAACTAGATCTACCTACATTGTTTATAAATATCAAAGGGGCTTTTGATTGTGTTCGTCCTTCAGTATTAATTCAGGACCTGATTGAAATAGGTATTTCAAGACACTTAATTCTTTTTATTTTCAATATAATATCTGAAAGACACCTAGATTTTATAAATTATCCATTTACTCCAAAGAATAATATAGCTCACCAGGGTCTTCCTCAAGGCAGCATTCTGAGCCCTCTTCTTTTTCTATTTACACCAACAAACTGGAAAATTTATTACCAAGTGATGTATTCATGTTAAAATATGCAGATGATATTGCCTTGTATGCAGTAATGGACCCAGTGGAAGACGCCATCAATATTCTAGAGGACGCTGTAGAATCATTGAGTCAATATTTAGAAAGGAGAAACCTTCTCCTAGCACCAGAAAAATGTAAGTTTGTTGTGTAACAAATCTCTGCTTTTTCTACTACTGCTACTGAATATCAAATCTACCATTTGCTTACCAATTTACAATCTGGGCAACTCGACCCGCCCGCCATACGGGGGACGAGAAACCTCCGTGAAAGTTTTTCTGGCTATTGATTGCTGCGGATTTTTCGTTGCTTGCAGACAGTTTCTCACTTCTGGATCACAAAACTTCTGACTGATCTTAGCGGGCGTTGCACCTAAATAACTTAGATCACTTTCAGGCTGCACTCCACTCAGCAATTTTATATTTTTACTTTAGTGAACGACTACAACTTCACAGAACATATGGTTACAACTATCACTCGTTCAAAACCAACAGAACTTTCTACCTCACAAAAAGTCGACTTTTATCTTATATCAACAAAGCGCCCTAGCAACCACCTGCGATCGACTACTCTTTTCCTCAACAGTTGGTATATCACAGCTTCCCTCCTCCTAAGCGTCATTTCATTCGCTTTAGCTTAATAAATGACAAGATCTAAAAAAATCACTTATTACTTCGTACCTTCTTGCACTGGTACCTCACACGGTTTCACTAGCACTAGGTCTTCATTCTTCCAGCCTTAAATTACATTACAATATTCTTTTCTTTTGCTAACATTATTCTACCGTTTCATCTTTTTCCGTCAAACTGCACTTTCCAGGGCGTCTTCGATAGCGTCAATTTTCTAGTATTCCTCTTCGCGATTGTTAAGGGTTCACGGATGCGGTCATCATCTTCTCTATAATGCTTCTGCCTCATCTTCTCAATTTATTTTCGCCCTTGCGACTGGCACTTTCATGATACAGGTAAACTTCATATTCACGGTTTCTCTTCATCCATTTAATGCGAACTACTATTCTCATCACCAGTTTCGTTACTACTCGACAACAAAATCTTCTCCCAACTTATTTAACCGCAGGGTCATTCCATGTCAGTTCATCCAGGGCATGTCACCCACCATTTCAGATTTTGTAGATACTTCCCATATCTGTTTTATATCCTATTAGAAGGGTTTCTTTCAAATATTATTGAAATCTGTGTATTCGTTTAGAAGAAAATCATATTTATGATATGTACAGTCGAGCAGTTGAAACATTACATAAAATGGCATAATTTCTTATCTAATAATTGGATTTTCTTGAAACTTATTGTAGAATTTAAAGATATAATGGGAATAATAAAAATGCAAATTTCTAATTTTTAAAACCATTTTAAAAATTTTATTTGAATTTATTTATAAAATTATTCATTAATTTATTTTTCAAAGTGCCACATCTTCAAAACATCTGAAACTTATTTATAACAATGGGAATATAGTACTCTATCTGTAGACAAAAAATTATAATTGTGTTTTGATAATAACTTACTTTTTTGATGGAATCATTATAAGTGTCACCACCACGTTACTCACAACTTAATTTTTTTTAGCAACTGCGATAATCTGCCTTGAATTTTTGTAGGAATCTTTGCTTAAAGAATAGGTTCTTCCTGTAGTAGTATTGATATCCACTTCACACAAAATGTTTGAAAATGGAATTTCACAACTGTCCTTGTCAGGCCAGTAAAATGACGGAGAAGGTCCGTGTGGATGCATGAATTTAATTGTAGCATCACCTTCTTCACTGTTTACCTTTTCAATAAACCCCACATACCACAAAGAATCATATATGCAAGCAACATAACAATTGTTCTTGAAATCTGGACACTCAGCAGGATTATACATATCAAATGTTACACTATAGAAAGAATAAGAACTTAATTGTTTTGCTCCAACTTTAGACAAAGACAGAGGTTCAAATTGATGCATGGAACGTGTCCCGGGGATTGTTTTTGCATTTTCAAATCTTGAATTCAAATCATTTCTAATTTGTACCATTTCCTCTTTTGTTACAAAAAACGTTGTGATTTCCTTGATATTTTGCTTACAAAACTCGAATACTTGTAATGCAGTGGTAATTTGGTTCTTAAATGGTCTTTGTAAACTAGCTTTGGTAACCATCCTTTTTAATGTGCCACCAATTCCATCACAAGGAGATTTACCATGACTAGCAAAGAATGACCATTTACATTTCAATCCAAAATCAACTTCATGATGGCACAGATTAATGAAATTTTTACGGTTCTTGTATTGAGCAGCACATCCATCTGAAAAGTATTCCACAGCTTTAATTTTGGAATGAGAAAGCTCTGTTTTTAATAAATTTATTATTAATTTTTGAGATTGGTATACTAATGGTACATCATGATCCAAGTCATCTGAAATTATGCAGATGCTTTTTGAATGAAGTCTCCCATCTTTCTTGTAGTATACCACAGCAGCATGAAGTGTGCAGCTCCCTGTGTTCCAGTGATACCCTTGGGCCTCATCTTGAATCACAAAACTGTAGTTTTCACTGAAGTCCAACAGCATTACAGCTAATTCATCATTAAAGCTCTCTTTCAACATTTTAAAATAAGATGATTGAGATTTTGCTATTGGTGAATGAGGAATAAGTTTCTCTAACTTTTGTGTTAGCAAATCACAAAATTCTGAAAAACTGCATACTTCAGTAACCATATTTACTCTGTCTGTTGCAACCCACTGTTTATACTGAATTGGTTCATCAGGATCAAACTCACCTACAAATTTTTGTTGAATATGTTCCTTGAGACAAAGATTGCTTGGACAAATTTCACATAGTCTTAGCATACATGCTCTGCTGTTCATGTCACAAGTTACCAATTTAATCAGATCCTGGTATGTTTCATTTATATTGATGCTCTGTAAAAGCAACTGAACATTTTGGTGGATTGTGCAAACACAGACAGCATGTGTACCTGATGATCCTGCAAGTACACATTCTTTAGGTCTAAGGACAGCAAATTTTGAGAAACCGATCTTGTTTTGAGGAAATGATGTTTTGAATGAAGAATACAACTCTGAGAGATTGTTTAAAACCAGTCTTTTCTGTTTATAAACGTTTTTACTAATGCTAATTTTGTCCTTCTTTCCTGGCATTATTCTTGAATTTTCATCATCCAAGTAAAAATCAATGACTTTCTTTGTTGTTTCTTCTGACAACATCTTCCCTTTTCGTTGTTCAGGCAATGCTAAAATGCCATCCTTATTCACTAGGGCACGTGCCTCACGAACCATATATTCTGAAACTTCAAACATTTTACTCACTTTTTCTCTAGGCCAGGATGTTGGGACCAGTGTAAGCAACTGGACTTTTTTGCAAAAGTTCACATGTTTAATTTTCTCTTTAATTTTTTTTATTAACTCATCAAAATGTTTTGCTTTATGTGCTGTTTGGTTGTGTTCATCTTCATTTTGTTTTTCAGACCTGGTTCTATAAACTCTAGCAATTTTGGTTTGAAGCGCACCAGCTGCTGATTGAAATTTTCGCTTAGCCACTACTGATCGACTGTGCCTAGGAATGGAATGTAATTTTACAGGCGATATGCCTAAATTAACTAAACTGGTATTAAGTTTGTTTGGTGATTCTGATGTCAAATCTGCAGACTCACTCATTTCTTCACCAGAAGGAAGAGGAGGAGATGATGATGATGATGATGATGATGATGGTGGTGCTGTTGGATCTGTATTGCTGCTGATTTTGCTAAGGCGTTTCCTGCAAGTTATACAAATCTTTTCTCCAGGAATTACAGCCATCCCATAGTTTCTTAATTCCTTTGCTTCTTTCAAGGTTATTTCATGCAGGGCTGATTTAATTGGTCGCTTATGAATGTTCAATATGTCACAGCAATGCCTCTTATGGAGTGAGAATCGGCGTAAATACCTGTCTATATGTTTTGAACAAATAATTGGTTTGTCTAAAGTTGGAGACTGAAGGTTACTGCGCCAGAGAATAAGCTCCTGATCTTCTTCTCTTAATAAATTCCAATCCTTGAAACTAAGGGAGCACTCTTCCCCAAGCAGGCCTCCCACACCGCATAAGGAGCTGCTACCTTCCATTTTAAGCACCTATTAGCCAATAAACAAATAAATACAAAGATATTTGGATTTTTTGTAGTGTATTTATGGACACTACCAAAGTTGATAATAATATGTGTTGAAATATAGTTATTTAGAGAGTAAAACTTACACTGATGGTGAACCACTCTCACAAAGTGTAGGACTCCAAACTGCTTCTAACTGGCATGTTATCTTGTAAACAAATTTAAATCAAATGACAATACTACCAACTGCTTTAATTTAATTTACCTACAATGTTACAATACCAACTGCTTTAATTTAATTTACCTACAATGAACAAAACTAGTCTGCAACATTGATATTAGGAATTGACATTTTGCCTTCTATTAAAAAACAAAATTCCAACACTTGTTTATTATTTCACAAAAAACATTTTTTTCTATTACTTCTTCATTAGATAATAATTGTTCCCTGAAATTTTCATGGAATTTGAAGGTGTGGCAATATGAAAAAAAAATCTTGAATTTTAGTCTTTAAAATTTCTATAATATGGCTCAATACTAAAATATACAAGTTAAACCAGATTATTATATACTCATTTGAGAAGAATAACATTCCACTACTTGCAATTCAAAAAGATTTTATGTCTATCTTAAGCAGTTTCGAAGTTATGGTACATTTTGTGAATACGCGTGCAACAGATTTGATACCTGAGCCGATAACTTCAATTTGAAATTCCTCTGCAACCAATTATCATAATCAATTAAAATTTTACCAACATTCATAGATATGCTTATGTTACAATCTGACAGGTTTTTATAAAAATCTGAGACATAGGGTGACATTTTCAGGTTTTTCTGGATGAATTGACATGGAATGACCCCGCAGCGAACAGTTGATTTTCTCTTCCTCTATAGCGTTTACCACAGCGACGGGGAGTTGGTTTTCGGAGCAGCCTTCGCCTTCAGCATCACGCTACTTTTATCTCCGACCCTTCATTAGATGCAACTTCCCAGCAACGTTGTTCGGTTCGTTGACATGCAGCATAATTTACTCTTTACCTACATCCAAGACCGTTTTCTACGTTCTAAGACAGTTCGCCCTAAATGAAGCGGCTCGACAGAATTTATTCACGACTCTAGCCGTTGCCCGAATTGCCATTCTTCCCACCATGAGTTCCAGAAACACCTGCAAACTCCTACCACCGTCAATCTGTCATTTGCTATTTAGAATCAGCTTCCGCTTTGGTATTTCTTATAATACTATATTTCTTCTTTCATTGCATTTAAAACTTTTCAGAAATCGCCGTAACATTGTTTCCTGTATTCACTGGAGCCTTTACTAGCAAAATTGCCTCGCAATATCAAACCCTATCTTCATTTTGGTATTTTCCCTAATTTCTCCTTTAACAAATCGTCTTCCAATACCAGAACATTTTCTACTACAAACGTTCGCGCCCCTTCCTTCCTTTAGAACCTAGTTTTCCATGATGGCATCATTTCATTATGATTTCTTTTTGTTTATCTTTCTTCCTCTTAAAAGAATATTGTTCGCCTCCTATCTTCTCTTGCTTAGAATACTTCCCTTTGGGTTCTTCTTTTCTCTCCCCGTAGTGATTTAATTTTTCCAGAATCGATTAATTTGTCCTTTTCCTTTCGTGGTTTTCCTTTTGTCCCAATCTGAAGTGTTCGTTCGAGTCCGGGTTTCATCTAGCTAGTTAATCTCCTTGCTCAGTTATATATATATGTTTTTTTCTTCTTCTTTTCAACCCCGACCAAAACTGTTCTTTGGAAGCTCCACGGTAATTAATATATTTTATTAAATTAAAAACATGGAAAAATTTGGGGTTACCGGTTTGGGGTTTTGGGTATGAATTTTATTTTGTTATTTAACTCCAAAATCAAACATTTTAACGTGACAGCTTCTTTAATGAAATTACAGGAATCATTGGAACTCTGTATTTTTATTTCTTGCAATTTATTTAATATCATTACTCCAAAGTATTTAATTTCGTTTTCGCCCATTAACTTGTATTTTAATTCAAACTTACGACTTTCGTTCCAATGCCTTCTTAAATACTTTTCTTTCCACTCTGCGTAACCAATACCACCTAGATACCAGGCCTCACAACTGTGTAGTGACGTCATCAGCTAGGGGCCGGCTAAGGCCGGACTCCAACTCCCGCGCACGCACTCGGCAACTTGAAATCATTTGCTAGAGTTTAAGTAAATGGATTCTTTACACTATATGTCATATATGTCATAGATTAAAAGCAAAATATATGACACAGTCGAAGAAAATGTTAAGTATCATTCGTATCGATAAAAGGTACCTCATAAGCTTTCTCGGTTTACACGGCCTGTGACAGCTACATATGAGTAATAAACTGTTTAAATAATAAATTAAATTATCAAAGCTCTAACACAATGTTCAGTAATTATTTGGACCTCATAAACCTTATACAAGTTAAGTATCTGGGAAAGTGACTCGTCAGTCAAATATCACACACGAATCGAGATAATTTCCATTCCATTCTCTAATTTACAACATTTAGGAAACGAAGGGCATCGTGAAAATATTTCACAAGGGAAATCATGTTCCTTTTATTTGTTTATTTTCATGAGAACTATTTCCAAACAAAATAGAGAAAAAGTGTGATTAGATAGACACATCCAAGAACTCAAAACTTATTGATGATTCTTCTATAAATGTGCACCGTCCATTAGTGAAGACAATTTAATTTATCTATCTCTTTAGTTCAAGAGATTCAGGAAAACCCTTTTCTAAATAAGATGAGTGACTCTGCGAGCTTTCTTCAATAACATGATTCCACACATCAGATTCTCTCCTTTTCTTCTTAGTTCTGGAACATTTTCCTTTGATGAACAGTATTTCGGACACCCAGGAAAATTACAAAGTAAAGCTTCAGCAGCCAACTGGAATCTGAATAATGGCGTTCACTACTTTCTCGTTTTTTTCATTCACAGCACTGATTTCCCAGAGGATATCACGTTATTTGAAATGTTAGTGACAAGTCTAGAAAGAAGTATTGAATATTAGTAAAAAACATAAAGACTTATAATTATAATCTGTGCAAAATTATGATAGTAGGTTAGTGGTTATGTATGCAGTTTAAATATCACAATTTGTGCTACATAATATTAATAACAAAAATACTCGAACTTACCATTAAATTTTCAGTTACTACATAATATTTTCGTAGAATAGCACGTAGGTATATCTTCCTCAATTCAGAATCTTATGGTCAAACGAATACCTGTGCATTCTCGAGTCCTTTTTGGTGTTGTATTATTACAAAATGGAACACAGCATTTCTGAACCGTAGTGTTTCTTCTTAACCTAACAATTCAGTTATTGTTTACAAATAATGTGCTTTACCAGAATCATACTTCTTGGTCATTTACACGTGAAATAGGCAAATAAATAAATCGAATAACACACTATAAATCAGTCTGATCTGAACATGTTGGGCCTCATTTCGGCCCCTAAGTAGTGACGTCAGCAAACTCTTCGAGCTCAGCTGTTAGGCCTTCTATATCCAGGTGGTATTGGCGTAACACGATGGTTCAGGAACTAACGAGGTCCACCAGTGGTGTGCCCTCGCGGACATTGCCAGCTCCACTACATGTAATTTCAGTCTTTCGGGGATGATATTTATATTAAAATAACTTTCCAGCTTTGCTAAACACGACCATGGTTGTTCTTTAATGTCCCCGTGGAATTTAAGATGGCTTGGCAAAACGAAAGATGCCGCGTATGTCATTGAATTGCCACTGCTGTTCGATGTCGCGATCTCTTTTTGCAATTCTGAAATTCTGTTCTTTAAGTCCGCCGTTTCTGTCCTGATCCTATATTCTTCTAATTCTTTTACCGATTTAATACCTTGTTTAATTTTATTTTCAATTATAACATCCGAATTCTCAATTTTCGCTTCTACATTTCCAATTCTGACATTGTGTTGCTGAGAAATATGTGACATCTGTTCTATATGCGCTTCTACGATTGTCATCTTTTCACATTGTTGGCCTGCGACATGATCCAGTTTCGCGACATTTTGTTTAATATCAACGAAATCTTCCTGGATTTTATTAAAACAATCCCTTTGTTCCCGTTGAATTTCACCAGTTTTAGCATCGAAATTATCCATTCTTACATTTATTTGACTAATTTCGAGAGCCGTGTCTGCTCGCAATTGTACTATTTCTTCCCGAATTTCGCCCCTCAGATTCTGAAATTCCCGAGTTAAATTCTCGTGGTTTGTACTTAATTGCGTGTTTATTTCGGCTTTCAAATTCTCTAAATTGGAATTCATTTCCGCATTCATAGTTTCTAATTTGGCGTTCATTTTTGCTAACATTTGCAAGATTAATGTATTGTGATCAAAACTAGCTATTGGTGGATCTGCGGCTTCCTCATCCCTCGATATTTCTTCTTCTACCACATGTACCGGTTCCACGTCTAAACCAACGTTAATTTCCGCACCCGCGTTTTCATCGTCAATAACATTTTGTCCCTCCCTCTCATCCAATTCAAGCTCCTCTTCCGATTCACCAACTTTTCCGGCACGAATTTTTCTGCTTCTAGTTTCCATCCTGATACAACTGATTTTACTTTATTTCAAACAAATATCAAATCTATTTTATAGCCAGATGAAACAGTTTTGGCTCTTATTCTGTTATCTTTAAAGCGATAAATGTAGCAGCAATCTTAAACTTTCAGGTTTCCTGAATCGAGCTAATATCGCATATCATAACTTCCTACAATAGCGATATTATCTTGCCCCACGTTGGGCCAGCCATTTGTAACAAATCTCTACTTTTTCTCACTGATCTTCAAATCTCTTCGTAACAGTTCACATTGTTAATAAACCGTAATATAATACTCACAATACAGTGGGATTTCATCACTACTGATAGAATCTTCTACACGCAAAACTATCTGTAGTTTCCATAATACGTATTAGCCGCGCAACTGATCTTAGTGTTAGCAGGTGCTGGTCCTAAATAACTTCAATCACTTTCAGGCTGCACTCCACTCAGCAATTTTATTTTTTTACTTTAGTGAACGACTACAACTTCACAGAACATATGGTTACAACTATCACTCGTTCAAAACCAACAGAACTTTCTACCTCACAAAAAGTCGACTTTTATCTTATATCAACAAAGCCCCCTAGCAACCACCTGCGATCGACTACTCTTTTCCTCAACAGTTGGTATATCACAGTTGTATTTAGTAAGAGCTATTTAAAAGCTCATAAATTTTATATTTATGTCAATGGCACAATTGTCCATAGCTCTCCTTCAGCTGTTTTCTTGGGCATGACCCTGGATTACTCATTGCAGTGGAAAGAACACATATTTAGTCTCATAAAAAAATGTGATATGGGCCTTCGAATTACGGGTTGTTTATGTGGAACGTGGTGGGGAGCAGACCCTTGTACTCTGTTGTTATTATACAGAGCCCTCATTCGTTCATGGATTGAATATGGAGGCTTCTTGTTTGTTAATTGTGCAAAAAATGGTTGGGTTAACTTAGAAAGACTTCAGTCCAAGTCACTAAGAATTGCACTAGGCTACAGAAAATCTACACCAATCAATGTTATTCTTGCAGAATCAGGGGAACCTTTACTGAAGACAAGGCTAACTCTTCTATGTATGAATTATTTGACTAAATGTCTTCAATTTAAAAACAATTTTTTGATTGATGTTCTGTCCAAAATAAACTGTGTTTCAAAACTCTTCTTGTATAAGAAAAATAATAAGAAATCTCTGTTAGTGACATGTTTTGAGGAATTATCCATTTCTTGTAATAGCATTAAGAAATTTGATTGTGCCCCGTGTTATGCCTACGATTATTTTGCACAGCTTAGTAAACTGGATGTGAATTTTTATTTTGGTAAGGAGATTGCAATTTCTCCCTGCCCAAATGTCTTATTTATGGATCATTTTTTCAGCCTTCCAGATGTTGTTGAGAGGAAATGTACTTTTCTATATACTGATGGTTCAAAGAATGATTTGAAGGGGCCAGTTGGTTTTGCTATTTGGAGCACTGATGACAGGCTAAATAGAAAATTTAAAGTTAATAGTACAATTTCCATTTTTACTGCTGAAGCTTTAGCTATCCTTGAAGCAGTAAAATTGATTATTGATTTCAAAATTACTTCATCTATCATCTTTTCTGAATCAAAAAGTGTTTTGGTTTCTCTATCTAATAGCAATAGATCTAAAAATCAATCATATGTTATTTTAGAAATCAAGAAATTATGTGTATATGCAAGACAAAATGACCTCAAAATTTGTGTAATTTGGATTCCAGCCCATGTAGGTATAAATGGAAATGAGAAGGCCGATAGAGAAGCTAAATCAGCCACAATAGATGGTATGGATTACCCATTCAGTATTTCTGTATCTGATGCTGTAGCTATAAACAAGGAGGTTTGCACTCAAAAAAACTCTGCAAATATTGAAAATCTTGGCCGCTCTAAAGGCAAAGAGTACTTCTTACATTATTATAGAACATCACCAATACCGTGGTTTCAAAACTTCAAATTAACAAGAAAAGAAATAGTTATCATTAACAGACTGAGATCAAATCACTCATCACTAAATCATAGTTTAAATAGATTTAAAATTGTCAATTGAGGTTTGTGTGAATGTGGTAAGGAGAATGATACCGCTGATCATTTATTATGGCATTGTACATTATTTAACAACATAAATATAATGATGGAAAAACTTAATCATTTCAATATTACCTTAGTCCAAAATGCTGTGGACATTTTAAAAAATTAGATATACATGTTATCCCAATTGTAAGTGAGTTTTTTGTAAAAACAAAAAAACAAATTTAATTTTTGTTGTAAGATTTTATAAAGTTAGTGTAATACATGCTACAGTGAAATAGTTATAAGTTTTTGAGTATACTTTGAATTGTAATTTGTTATATGGCTGTATACGTATGTCTGCCAATAAATAAATAAATAATAATAATATTCCATCGTGAAGACAGGCCTGAAGAGGCAGCTTTATAAAAATCGCGTCTTTCTCACTCGTGCCGGTAGATGTCGCATGCTCAAACAGATGTCGCATGATCAAGCAGTGCATGTTCAAGCAGTTGCATGAAAAATCATTCCATTCTTCCATTATTCCTCGAAAAAAATGAAATGCAAATTCCAACTCTTTTACAAGTTCTTCACCTCACGAAAGAATTGTATAACATAAAGTCCCAGCGTCCTCATATAAGCAAAGCACTAAAATATCAACGTCTCGAAAACATTAAATCATATAACTGCAAAATTTCATATTCTTCGTAAAGTATGAGAACAAACTAACACTATGTAGTCAGTTTAGCAACTCACCCAAATTTAGAAAAGTAGATATAATCAAATGTTTTATCAACACAAACAAAGTATAAAATGCACTAACTTAGGAAGCTAGAAAAACTACAAGAATATAAATCTGAGCGATCACAAACGTTTATATCTGTTGAATGAACCTCTTCGGTGTTGCCAAGCAACAATGTGATGAGGAACACAAATTTATAATGTAATGAAATAATAAAAAAAATCACTGTCCTCAAATGAGGACGCTGATGGGTTAAGGTATATACAGCCCAAGGTATATGAATGGATTAAGTAGAATACAGCCCCAGAAATGAAATTTTTGAGGAGAAAGTTAGGCTGCACGAAAGATCATATTCGTAATGAGAGCATTAGGGAAAAACTAAATTCTGAAGGAATTGGAAGCAAAATAAGTAGATATCAAAATAACTAGTACCAACAGACGCAAAGGATGGATGACTCAAGACCACCTAAATTAGCTTCACTCTATCAACCGCATGGAAGAAGAGACGTGGGCAGACCCAAAAAACGATGGAAGGAAAACTTGTGAAGACGGAACAGGCTCAAGCCTAATCCATGAAGTGCAGAAGAAAAAGAATTTCCGGAGCAATTGAGACAGATATCTTTGGTTTCCTATATGTGTAAGATGTGTAGATAATCACCACTATACAAAATGTAATAAACCAAAGTCTCAAACTCCTAAATGTTGTAATTGCCACAAAAATCACACTGCAAATTATAGAGGATGTGATTATTTTAAAACTTTAAGTACCAAATCTTATGATTCTTCAAAATCCTCCCCAGCAGAAATGTCTCGGCAATTTAATTTTCAACCCAAGTCAAATCCTCAAAACGTAGGTTCTTCAAATACCCCCTAACATTAATAATATGAGAAGTTTTCCAAATTTACCAACTGTACCATCAGAATCTCAAAATGTACTGAGGAATAGATATTCCATTTCATCAACTTCTTCTTCTTCTTCTTCACTTCCAGGATTAGGCGTCTGCCTGTTCCGGCCTCACAGAACTTCTCTCCATCTCTTTTTCGGCCTCCCTATATCTCTTGTTCCTCTTGGTTTATATTGGAAGGCCAACTTCGGTAAACGAGATTATCCATCCTTTGTACATGTTGTAGCCACTTCCTGTACTCCATCATTCTTTCATTGAGGCTCTTCACATTCAGTTCTTCTCTTATTTCATCATTCTTAAATCTATCTTCTCTTGTGCAACCTTTTGTTCTTCTAAGAAATTTCATTTCTGCACTTTGTAATTGTGTGTAAGTGCTCTTTTTAGGGACCCAACTCTCACTTCCATAGAGGAGGACAGGGATGGCCATTGTGTTATAGAACTTTATTCTCGTCTCTTTCCTTGTTTTGTTTTTCATTGTCCTATGAATTATACCACATACTGATTGAAATTTTGACAGTTTCTTATTTGTATCTTCATCATATCCTATTTCACACCCTAAATAGTTGAAAGAAGAAACTTGTTCAATGATTTTGTTGTCTACTACAATCTTTGTTCTAACAGGTGATTTTCCACAAAAGGCCATAACTTTTGTTTTCTCTTTTGAGATTTTTATGTCATATCCCTTGCATATATTGTTTAAGTGGTGTACTGATCTCTGTAAGTCATCCTCTCCTTCTTGTAGTATTACGGCGTCGGCAGCGTATAATAAAATATTTAAATAGTCATTTTCTGTAGTACATATTCCTTTTTTTATAATAAGCTTCCATTTTTGGATTATGTCATTTATATATATGTTAAAAAGCGTGGGCGATATTGGGCACCCTTGTCGGACTCCTTTATTAATAGGTATTTCCTCCGTCTTCTTTCTTCCTGTGTTTATTATAATTTTTGAACCTTCATACATGGTTTTCATTACATTTACAATGTGTGCTGGGTAGCCTTGTTTTTCCATTATGTCCCATAATTTTGTCCTATTAACATTATCAAATGCTTTTTCAAAGTCTATAAAAGCAAGATGTGTTGGCAGATTGAATTCTCTCCTTTTCTCTAAAATTTGCTGTAGGATGAATACATTGTCGGAGGTTGATCTACCTTTCCGAAACCCATTTTGTTCTTCTCCCAATAAGGCTTCAGATATTGCTTTTATTCTTGCATTCACTATTCTGGCATAGACTTTATACATTGTGCAGAGTAAACTTATTCCTCTATAATTTTCACAATTTTTCTTATCTCCCTTTTTAAAGATGGATATTACTTCTGCTACTTTCCAGGTATTTGGAATCTTGAGTTTCTGCCAGCAAGTGTTTATTATATGTAGCAACCTCCATTGTAAAAGCATCCCAACATACTTCAGTAATTCAGAATTAATTTTATCTATTCCAGAAGCTTTCCTATTCTTTAACTGTTTCAAGGCTTCTTGTAATTCTTCAATAGTAACTAGGTCTGTGGTTGTTAGATTTGTGTTATCCCAGTTCGTTTGCACGGGGTTCTCTTGATACCATAACTTCTTGTAATGATTTATCCATTCGGTGTCTTCTATTACTTCTATTCTGGCATCATCTTTTTCAGACCTATTGAAGTTCTTTAAAACTTTATATGCAAACTTTTGCCTCGCATGTACATCTTGCTCTATTTGGCTAATGAAGTTATCCCAAGAGATTTTATGTGCCTCTCTCACAATTTTTGTTGCTGTATTTCTCTTCTTCGTGTAGTTTTCTCTTGTTTCTTCATTTTTTGCTGTAGCCATCGGCAATATGCTTCTTGTTTATTTTTATAGCATTCTGTATTTCATCATTCCAGACTCTTAACCCTTTTATACGTCTTATTTTCTTCTTTTTACTACTAATGGCTTCTGATGCTGCTTTTTCTATGCAAAATTTTACATTATCCCATTCATTTTCTATGCATTCTACTGTCGGTGTTTCCAGAAGATAATGTTGCAGACTTTGTTGGTATAGACGTTGAATGCTTTCTTCTTGCAGCAAGTAGGTTTTGTAAACCTCTTCCTGTATTCTTTATCTTGATTTTTGAGACTTCCACTTCATCCATATTCTTAATTTTGCTTCTACCAAGTAGTGGTCTGAGGCAATGTCACATCCTCTATATACGTTGACATCTATTATCTGCGGTCTCATTTTTTCATTTATTAAAAAATAATCTATGATTGATCGCAGCCCTCTTGCACTCCATGTGTATTTGTGGATGTCACGTTTTCTAAAAAATGTGTTGGAAATTTTTAGATGGTTCATTGTGGCAAATTGTCTCAGTTCTTTCCCATTGGCATTCAAATGATGTTCTCCATTATCTCCCATTATTTCCGGAATTGGTGTATTTCCAACTCTTGCATTAAAATCCCCACATAAAATAATATAATCATTTTTGTTGGTTTTTTCCAATTGTTTTTGCAGCTGATCATAAAATATTTCTGTTTCTTCACGTTTTCCTTCTTCTGGAGCATATATTCCGATGATTGTCATATATCCTCTACTAATCTTTAGTCTTAAGGTAACTATTCTTTCATTTATGAATGCATAGCGATCTATTCTTGATTTCCACTTTTTATTTATTATTATTGCTACACCAGCTTTTGCCCTAATGTTTTGAGGTACACCACTGTATATCATAATATACTCTTCTAGTTCTTTTGTCCCTTTTAGCTTTTTCTTAGTTTCAGTTGCCACCAAGATTTGTATCTCTCTTTCTTTAATTATGTTTTCTAATTCAGCCTCTCTAATGCCAATTCCTCTCACGTTCCATGTGGCTACTTTAATGTGTTCCGAAATTCCAAGTCGTTTGTCTTTTTCATGCCTAGTTCGTCGTATTGTTGGGGTAGCCATATTAATTCTGTGAGGTTTTTCAGTAATGAAGGATTCGTCTGGCCGCCTTACGAGGGCTGCGCAGATATAGTTGGGTGGTGGGGCTGCCACCTTACAGCTTCCCATCTTGCATGGTTTATATCGGGCTTCCTTCCCTAGACAAATTGCCTTCACTACGGCTGGGAGCTCTGTCCGCCTCTCAATCTGCTGGTCCTCTTCTGGTCTTGCTGAGGTCCTCTTCTGGAGTACTTCTTTGTCTGACCCCTCCCCATCGACCTGTCCGGCAAGGGAGGCCCTACCAGTAGCTACGCTACCGCCGGCATAGCTCTCAGGGTCATTGGGGTACACAAGCCCCTCCACCAGCGTCAAGGTCATGTACTCCCTAGGGGGGATTTCATCAACTCAGCCAACTAATTACAATTCCATAATTCCAATTATAACATCTCAAGTAATAAACATATTAGTTCCACAAATACAAAAATTAATTCAACAAATATTACCTACAATATTAAATAATGGTCAACAATTCTAAGCTTATATTGGTTAATTGGAATGCCAATGGATTATTCAGACAACTTGCAGAATTTAAGCATTTTCTTCATGATCAAAAGATAGACATTGCTTGTGTGACAGAAACACATCTTAATAACGATTTAAAAATTAATATACCAGGATACAAAATTTACAGAGAAGACAGACTCTCAACCCATAATGGAGGGGGAGTAGCTATTATTATAAAAAGAAAGCTTATTCATGCTAATATATCAGTACCAACTTCAAAAGACTTAGAAATGGTCGCCATACAAATAACTCTTTCCATTGGTAAGATAATAATTTCTGCCTATAAACCTCCAAAAAAAACTTCCAATTAACATTCTAATAACAATTTTTGCCAACAATGACAAAATAATATTAATGGGTGATCTAATGCAAAACACAGAGCATGGGGATGTAGAACTACCACCCTTCAAGGAAAGTACTATTTAACATTTCCACAACAGAGTGTTGGACAATTCGTGCTCCAGTTCAACCCGCTCATTATTCTTACAACACAAATTTAAATCCAGACATACTCAACATAATACTGTCGCAAAATATAACCATACCAATATTTCAATACCCAATTCCAGCCTTAAATTCGGATCATGATCCGATTTTGATAACTTTTCAAAAAATTTCTCCTACCTTCTATTCTCACAACTCCCTTATTTGCGGACCCATCAATTGGGATCATTTTCAATCAAATATAATAAATTTAGACTATAAACTCCACATAAACTATATACACCGGAAGACATTGACCTTGCAGTTACATATTTTCAAAATAACATATACACAGCTATTCAACATTCTTCCTCAAAACAACATTATCACAAAAAAATATTAAGAAATCCAATACCTAAAAGTTTATTGAACTTAATTACTTATAAACATAGAATAAGAAGAATATGGCAAGTAACACGCAATCCATCTATTAAATCTACTCTGAACATTCTAAAAAGAAAAGTTAAAAATAAATTGGAAATTCACAGACATAAACAAATTTAATAACTTTACATCTCAATTACAGCCTAACTCTTCTTCACAATGGTCAGCTATAAGACTAATAACTAATGATAAACAACAAATTTTAACATTAAAAACAGAAAACACAGTAGCTACTACTGATGAAGAAAAAGCAGAAATCTTAGCAACACATTTTGAAATGACCTTCTCTAATAACTCCTCTTTAAATTCTTCATTTTCTAATTATATTTCACAAGAATTAAACAGACCCTTTTATACAGTACCAGAAAGAATAAAATTTATTTCACCACCGGAAATTAAATTTCTCATCAAGAATTTTAAAAACAAAAATTCCCCAGGAATTGATAAGATCTCTAATATTATATTAAAAAAACTACCCCCAAAAGTAATAAGTTCACTCACTGCAATCTACAACTCTTGCTTACGAATTAACTATTTCCCTAAATCCTGGAAAATTGCATTAGTAGTACCCATTCCAAAACCAAATAAAGATCACACTAAAACTGAAAATTATAGACCAATAAGTCTCCTTCCTACTTTATCAAAAATTTTTGAAAAAGCAATCTTAGCCAGACTAAATAAATTTATTAATCAAAATAACATAATTCCCCATGAACAGTTTGGTTTCCGCAACAATCATTCCACAACACACCAACTATTAAGACTAACAGATTACGTAGCATCAAATTTTCAAAAGTCAAATCATACTCTCTCATTATTTCTTGATATAGAAAAAGCATTCGACAGTGTCTGGCATGCTGGTCTTCTTTATAAAATGCTATAAATTGGCTTTCCTCACTATCTGCAACAAATTATTAAAAGTTTCCTCACATCTAGAAGTTTTAGAGTCCAAGTTAATAAAGAAATATCTACAAATCATCCAATACATGCTGGAGTCCCTCAGGGGTCCATACTTTCACCAACCTTATTTAATATCTTTATGTCTGATGTCCCAACTCTTAATAACTCTGAAATAGCTTTCTTTGCGGATGATACTGCAGTTTTAACTTCACACAAAGACCTACCAATAGGTCGAGACAAATTACAAGCCGACTTAAACATACTTTCTAAATGGCTTCAAAAATGGAATATAACTATTAATTCTAATAAATGCCAAGCAAAAGTATTTTCACTAAAAAGACTAAAACCAATAATAATAATAATAATAATAATAATAATAATAATAATAATAATGTCTTTATTGATATGGCGAGGCTCGGGCCATCAGGCCCGCTCTTCCGCCTAACCACATATCACATGTTAACAATTTAGTTCATACAATGCAATTTACAAAAGTACAAGTATGATAGTTTATATTAGGTAAGTTGTATTATAATAGGTAAGTAGTTGGTTGAGTAGAAGTATCATTTGAAGCAACTTATGAACAATATCAAAGGTTAAACAGATACAAAAATGTTACAGAATGAAATTTGAAAAAGAGAAAAGAATTTGAATTTAGAGACGGAAATCGACAACAAAAATTTAAATTGCATAACGTTATGCGCTCCACTTGTCTGCGCGCTACGCGGCAGCCTGGTATTCACCCCGAGCGACTGTAATCTATTAATACAGAAACATACCATTTTACCCGCCGCTCGGCCCTGGAGGAAAACCCGCTAGTCGGGGAAAACCCACCAGGCAGGCTGCGTCCTAATACAAAGTTAAGCTAAGCTAATCTGAAGTGAGAGGTCCTTGGAATGTTTTCCTCAGCTGCTGTCCATGCTGCACGGGGTCGTCTTCTTGCGTGTGCTTAACTCCGCCTCTGCTCCTAAGAATGAAATACAGTTCCGGCAGTATCAAACAATTCGCACGAAAGTAAATTTTCAACAAAAATACATTAATATTATTCCTAAAAATATATTAATAATTTCTAGATACTTCTGAGGAAGAGGTAAAACTGTCATGAGTTTAATTTGATAACCGACAATTAATAGTTATTTAAATTGTAAACTGAACTGGTGTAAACCGACTACTTTGTAAGAAAACGATTCAGGTGTTTTTTAAACGATGTTAATGAGGTGCAGTTTTTAATATTGGAAGGCAATTTATTCCACTCTCGGGCTACAGTAATTGCAAATGATTTATTGTAGTAGTTAGTTTTACTTTTCGGAATGCAGAGTAACTGGGATTTCTGAAATCTGGAGGATTTAAGATGTACAAAATACTTTGTTAAATATGACGGGGAACCTGTTTTTAACATCTTAAATAAAAGACAGAGGCTGTGATACAAACGCCTATTCTTTAGTGTTAAAAGTTTGTGATCTTTATAAACACCAGAGATGTGATCGTATTTTCTTATATTATAAATGAAACGAATACATGCATTTTGAGCTCTTTGCAGGGTTTGAGCAAGTGAATCTTTCAAATTGTTATACACAATGTCACCGTAGTCGAAATGAGAACACAAGAGGGTTTTTACTAACATTTCCTTCGTATTAGTCGGGAGACATTTGTCAATACATCTAAGGGATTGCAAAGATGCATAAACTTTGCGACATACATTTCGGATCTGATATTCCCAGCTTAGATGATCATCAAATATCAAACCCAAGTTTTTCACTTGTGAATGACGAGGCACTGCGACATTGTCTATAAGCACTTCAGGAACAGATGAACATTCAAGTTTCTTATGCATTTGGGAAGAGCCAATTATGATCGTTTGTGATTTAGTAGGATTTAAATTGAATCCGTTTCTAATTGACCATTTGACTACAGATGAGAGTTCATTATTTAATTTATTTATTAGTATTGCTACCTGTGATGGTTTCCCGGAGATGTATATTTGCAGATCATCCGCATACATATGATGACTACATTCTTTAAGTTCCCTAGATAGGTCATTTACGTATATTAAGAAGAACAGTGGCCCTAACACGGATCCCTGAGGTACTCCCTGGTGGACAGGATTTGGATTAGAGCAGAGATCGTCAACTACTACGATTTGTTGCCTATTGTGGAGATAGCTTGCAATCCAAGAGATGGTGGAATCAGAGAAACTTAGATGTTTGCATTTCGCTATTAGGATGTCATAATCAACAGAGTCAAATGCTTTACTAAAGTCTAAAAGAGTTAATACAGTTATGTGTCCATCATCTAAGGCTTTTCTTATGTCTTCAGTTACTTTTAATAACGCTGTTTGTGTGCTTCTACCTTCTCTAAAGCCAGATTGGAGGTTGTAAGCCACGGGGCCGCGGGACGTGTCACACGTCGCGTTTCCCACGGTGCATGTTTATCGAAAAGATCTGATGTAATTTTATTGAAGGCTTCTACTTTACTATTAAGGGATATTTGATTGTAAATGTCATACCAAGGAGCTTTGGCACTGTCATCGCACATAGCCTCACAATTTATATTTTTGTAATCACGATAGCGGATCATTTTATGTTTATATTTTGGGCATTTAATAGAGTACATCATAAATAGCAAATCATGCTTTGATACTCCGGAAACAGAAAACTGACCATATAGTAATACTTTCGAGGTGTCTGAAACGATTGCGTGATCTATCCACGTTTCAGTTCCTAACGATAGGTGGGTAGGGCCAAATTCTAATATTTGTAAATTGTATGAATTGATAGTGTCAATAAACTTTTCGGCCGAGTTCGTAAGCGGTGCCATCAGATCGCAATTGAAATCACCCATGATTATGATATCTTGATATTTATTTACGAATTGCGAAAGGGGAACTTCTAACTCGGATAAATCACCCGTTTTCGGGGGCCAGTAAACAACGGCAACAAGTATACGTTTCATTTCAATTTGAATTTCCGCAAACATATATTCCATGCCAGATAATGTGGTTGTGGAGTGAGCGACTACTTTAACCTTTATGTCATCACGAACAAACAATGCAACCCCTCCACCCGCCTTTTCTTTTGCATTGCTTTTAATTATCGACCTGTCATTGCGAAAGAGTTTATAATTAGATACCGATACGAGTCCTGAATTTATTGTAGATTTCAACCACGTTTTGCTAATTAAAAACAGGTCTGGTTTCGTTTCAGTTATAATATTTGAAATTTCAGAGTAATGCTGCTTAAGTGATTGTGCATTTACGTGGAAAACAGACAAGCCACGAGGAAACTGGGACAAAGAGACCTGTAAATCTTGTAGGGTGGCCGGGCTACTTCGAGCGGGTTTGGGGCTTTCCAAGGGGCCGGATGGAGCACTAGACGCCGGTATAGAATTCCTGGAACGCGTGTACTGAGAAAAAGTCGGTGTGAAACTTCCTTGCCACATTTAAGGAGATAAATGCGGGGGGAAGATTAAAGTGGCAATGAGCAGGAAGGAATCGGAAACTAAATAAGTTGCTTTTGATCACAAGTGGGACACTAACTACTTAGAATTAGTTTAAGTAATGTAAGTTTCTTATAACTAGTTGTTATTTTATGGGAATAATAGTTAACTATAATTATAAAAATAATGACAATATTAGTACACAATAAAAAATGTGACAAAAAAATAATGAGAGTATTAGTACACAATAGAAGAATTAATTGAAGTAATTAAAAAATAATATACTTCTAATATTAGTAATAATAGACTAAAAGTAGAAGTGTTAATAATAAATATTAATAATAATGATAATAGTAATAGTAATAATAATAGTAATAGTAATAATAATAGTAATAGTAATAATAATAATAATAATAATAATTGAATATCACAATAACAAATTACTGGAGAAGAAAAAAATTATAATTAATTTTTAAAAAATTATAATTAAAAATCTATTTAATTTATAATTAATTTTTGTTTTTAGAAAAGTAGCACATAGTATTTTGCTCCTAATTATTTATGCTATCCAGTTCTGCTATAGTTCTGATGCGAACTTTGGTGTTCCTCACCTTTACGATGATGACGCCATCGGTTGTCCAGACGTACTGTTGGCCAAAACGTTCCACAGCTTTTTTTAGGACGTCCAGCCGCATCCTCGTCAGGTCCTCCCGGATGGTGACACCCGTATTTTTCAGGTTTCTCTTCGATTGAAAAATTTCCCGGCGCTTCCTATAACTGGTAAATTTTACTATTATAGGACGAGTACCACCACTACTTTTACGGCCTACTCGATGGCTGCGATCAATGTCGCTAAGCTCTAATTGGACACCTATCTTTTTGGCTACATTGATTGCAATGCAGTCGGTGTCCTCGCCATCACGCTCGGGCTCCCCGAAGATCCTAAGGCAGTTACGACGCTGGTACTGCTCGAGCTCGTCGGTGCGGTCTGCCAGTTGAAGCTTGAGATCATCAATCTCCTTTGTCTGCTGCAAGAGTTTCTCTTCGTACCGAGAAACTAACGCCTCCAATTTCGTCTCCATCACTTCAGCAACAACCTGGGATAATTTGCTCATGAAAGCATCCGAAGTCAGGATGCTTTCAATGAGAGAAGCAGAGACAGCGTCATTGGCTTTGGCGTTGCGTGTAGACATGTTTTAAGAAATAGAGACAATATTTACACAAGAAATAAGTAGAAATAAAAGCTTATTTTACACAAGAAAATACTTTTGGAGAAAACTAAAAATGTTAAACAGTATATTAAAACTGTATATGTTTTACTTAACTCGTTCCAAGCAGACACTGGCGTGTGCGGCGCTCTTCACAAACGGTCCTACGGTTGAATAATCTACCTGCTGCGCCGCTCACTGAAAACTACCTGCGGTGATCCTCGGAGCGCTTAGGGAATACGTCCTCACAGCTCGGAGACCATGACACGACTCCCTATATACCCTTTAATATTAAACAATAAAGCAATTCAATGGCTTCCATCTACAACCCCTGTCAAATATTTGGGACTACTAATTGACAAAAGATTATGATGGAAAGATCATGTTTCAAAAATAGCTAGCAACACATTTATTAAAATGCTAAAATTATATCCCCTGATTAATAAAAATTCTAAAATTAACATAGAAACCTCATTATCAATCATCAGATATATCATTCGGCCCTCTCTTACATATGCTTGTCAAATATGGGGAGGTACAGCCCCTACCAATTTCAATAAAATACAAGTGATTCAAAATAAGTTTCTTCGATGGATATTAAAAGCACCCTGGTTTATTAGTAATGAACAGATACATCAAGAACTCTCTGTTGTACCATTCAAAACTTGGGTAACAAAATTAGCATCAAAATTCTATACCAATTTACCTTTATGTCCTGCAACTAAAACATTTTCACTCGGAAAATCAGCCTACCCTCAACCAAGAATTAAAACCCGTCATGCTAAAGATCCTCCATAATTTGCTGACAATAATTTCAAACTGTATTGATAATTATTCAAATTCCAATTATGTATCAAATTCTGAAATGTATGTACAATAGATAAATTATTTCATGTATGTTAGAGGTCCCTAAATGGTTTAACCTACAAAATATTATTGTGAAATTGTACAATGCAAACTAAGTATGTAAATTCCATATGTACAAATTTTGTGTGGAAAACGATTATGTAATTATAAAAAACCTTGAAAGACTAAGTAAGTGGAACCAGGATAAATAAATTTAAAAAAAGCAAAATAGCAAAATCAGATGGTTTGATTTTTTTTATTTCTTTATTTTTAGTCGCATCAACGACTAAGGTTATTAGCGACTACATTGTTTATACAAATATACTTTATCATTACATTAACAAAAATGCATACATATAATCTAACATTGTATGGCATCATATATTATATATAATACATAACTTAATTATACAATATTATATATCGTTAAGGATATTACAATTTTCACAGAACTTGATCAATTGGTTCTGATATTCGGTCGAATATAGTAGGTATCTAAAGCTTTATTTAGATTAGTAAATTGTCTTTGATAACCGAATTTAGGGCAGTTTTCTGTAATGTGGTATATTGCTAAATTTGCGTTACAAGTAGATTTGAATTTTATTGGCTTCAAATCATTGAATTTGATTCGAATTTGTCTATGCAGATATATTTCTGTTGGGCATTTGCCACTGTTTAATGGCGTGGCTCGTTATCGAAAAAGAATTTCTCGAACTTTCATCTGTAACGGCATAGGTACAAACAGGCATCAATAATTGTTGTTAATCTTTTCTTCAGTGTCTGCACACCAGTCTCGGCCTAGCAGTGGTAGCGTACGCTCGTCCGGCTGCGCGGCAGCGCTTACCTTCGCCTCAGTGGTGGCAAAGCAAGATAAGCGTTAGGTGGTGATCGTCGGATACGGAGCCCGTAACGGGCTAAGTTTATTTAAATAATTGGTTTTTGTGACTTTCTTGCATCAGTTAAGTGACGATTTATTGTCAATGTCAGTGAACTAAGGCCCCTTAACGGGGCAACTGATCAGAAGTGCCATGTAAACTTTAAATCAAGCGGAAAGTGAACGTGATCATGTGAACTCCCAGCCAGATGTTAACATGATAGCTCATCTACAACAACTTCAACAACAGCAGCAGATGTATCAGCAGCAGCTTCATCAGTTGCAAACACAGCAGCAACTCGCACAACAAGGACAAACTCGGCCGCAGCTAATGGGAGTGCCTCAACAGCCTCCGTCAATATCTCAACCAGGGCCAACAGTTACAGCACAAGGAGACCAACAGTGGCGTATGTACTCCTGGTTTTACTAACCCGAAAAATTCACAAGTAAGTGACTGTTAAAGCCGATAGCAGATCGGACAGTAAGAAGCGCAAATTCTCTCAGCGTAGTGAAAGTAATGAAAAGCATAGTGAAGAGTGTAGTGAAATCAGGTATAATATCCCAGTCTCATCTAGATACAAGGTGTTTGAAAATACTGAAAGTGATTCCATGATGCACAGTCGGTTAGAACCAGTGTAAGTGAAAATCCCTCTCATTTACGTTCACGAAATAGATGATTATAATAAGTTATTATCAGACTTAAAAAATGTAGTCCAAGAAGACTACTACTAAACCTAACAAAAATTTAGTCAAAATAATGCTCACTTCTATTGAAGACTATCGAAGTTTTAGAAAAGTTTATGATAAACAAAACATTCAGTACTACTCGTTTAGATATCCAACTCAAAAGCCCCTATCAGTGATAATGAAGGACATACCTACAAGCTACCGAGAAAAAGACATTAAAGATGAACTTTTTCGCTTGAATCTACCAGTGTTAAAAGTTTGTAGACTTTATAATAAGGAAAGAAAGCCCATTCTAGTATACGCAGTAGATTTAGGAAACAATAATGAAGCTCTAAATATATATTCTTTAAACAGATATATTCATAGTGTAATCAAAGTGCAACAAAGGTTAAATTTCAGAGTAATAATGTATAAAAAATGTCAGAGATATGGTCATTCACAATCTAACTGTGGCTATCATCCCAGGTGCGTTAAATGCTTGAGAAGCCATCATTATTCGAAATACAAAAAGTCTATAGACGCCGCACCACAGTGTGGGTTTTCCACGGTGTGGAAAGAAGCTGTAGTAATTCCCTTCTGTAAATCTGGAAAAGACCCGAGATATGTTGAAAGCTACAAACATATTAGTCTATTGTCAACCATATCAAAAATTTTTTAAAGTCTATACTGTCTAGACTTATTAAATTCCTCAATTCGACCAATTCTATTCCGTCGTTTCAATTCGGATTCAGGACCAATCACTCAAAAACGCACCAACTACTACGACTGTCTGAAGAAATAGCACAAGGCTATCACATAAAGAAACATACAGCATCAATTTTTCTGGGTGTAAGTCAGGCGTACGACAGAGTCTCACTCTCGGGCCTAATTTATAAAATGCGACAACTAGGAGTCCCAAAGTATTTACAAAAGTTTATCGAAAGTTTTCTCACGAACAGATCGTTTATTGTAAAAATCAACTCTTCAAACTCTTACCCACGAATCATTGATGCAGGAGTTCCACAAGGATCGGCACTCTCTCCCATTCTGTTAAACATTTTTAAATACGATATCCCCACGAAGGGTGACTCCAATGTAGCGCTGTACGCAGACGATGTCGCCTTCTTCGCAACTCACAACGACATTACCGAAGCCAAGGACTATATTCAAAACACACTAAACGAGTATGTCCATTAGACTAAAAAATGGAGAATCAAAATAAGCCCGTGAAAATGTCAAGCAAAAATCTTCACATTACGCAACCCCCAAAATCCTGCTGAATTAAATTTTCACAACACATATTCCGTGGACCTACCCACCCATAAAATAAGTAGGAGTGTTGCTTGACAAATGATTGACTTGGAAATCTCGCATAAATGCAATAGCCAAGAACGTATCTGAAAAATATCAAAACTCTTCCCTCTAATCAATGCACGTTCTTCATTGAAAGTCGAATGGCGATTGCTACTATTTAAATCCTTCATTCCACCAACTATGACTTATGCTTGTCCAGTTTTGGCATGTGCTGCGTCTAGCAATCTCCAAAAATTATTAGCCATTCGGAATATATTTTTATGAAGAACTTTAAATGCCCCCTGGTTCATTCCTAACACCCAGATTCGCAGAGAATTAAAATTGCCTTCATTAAGCGACCACATAACACAAATAGCCCAAAATTTTTACCAAAACCTTCACACTTCCCCGTGCTCCTTTATCTTCAGCCTAAGTCGCAATGCTGCATCCCCACGTACTAAATCCAGGAATCCCAATGACCGATTCAAACCACCGTAATTCTCCATTACTGTCAATTGATCAAACTGAAACAGTCTTCAACCTCTCTTTATTAACTTTAGCATAAAGATTACGTTCTTCCTTGTAATAAAAACCACTGCTTATAGATGGCCATTACCAAAAAGTCAGTAACTATGTACTGCATAATTTAACCTCGAATGACATGTATGTCGAACGAGAAGAAATAAATTTTTAAAATAGTGTCTGCACATTACATTCGTCTAAGCCATTTGTCGCTGGATGACCTAATGTGATAAGTTTTTGAAAATTACCGGCGTATTTACAGAACTGTTGAGACTTAACTGGTGAAAATTTTCAGACACCATCACTTCAAGAAACCCATGTCGAGCGAAAACCTTTTGAAGTTGTGGAATTGTTAATATCAAGTTGGTGTTAATTTGCTCAACGCTATTTCGGCTCATTGATTTTGCATCAATGAGGATTCGATAGAAATAACCTTGAAATGGTCCTGCGGAATCGCTGCGATGAATAGGCTGCCAATTGTTCTCTGTCAATTCTTTCCATGGATGTAACGGAGGTTTTGAAGGACTATTCTTTATTTTAACACATGTCGTACAAAAACAAACCATGGTTTCGATATCCTCGTAGTTTTTCCAGTACACATAGCGGGGAGCAAGTTGTTTCATTTTTGATATCCCCACGTGTGTGCGGTGAAGTTCGCCTAGTAACAATTATTGCAAAGTTGATAGAACGACGACCCTGTCTCCTCTAAACAAGATCCCGTTGCCACTGTAGAATTTTGTTTCCGCATTGTAGTATTCTTTAAGATCTTTCATAATTCTTGACAGTTCATTAGTGTCTCTTTCTGGATAGACTCGAATGTAATGTCTTGGCTATAAATTCGAAACATTATTTCCTCACATAGAAGATGTACTTCTTTGTTGATGGATCCGTCGGTGATGTTGCAATGTTTTGCTATCTAGTGGAGCGCGTGATAAACAGTCGACATTCATTTTTTGGAGCCCTTTTTTGAAGATCACCTTGTAATCAAAACCCGATAAGAGAGCTGAGCGTTGCAAACCGGCTGATGTAATTCGTGGCAGTTTCGAATTCTGATGAAAAATTCTAGACAACGGGTGATTGCCAGTCACCAGCGTGAATTGTCAACCAAAAAGATGCTGGTAAAAACGATCCACTCCGAATGCTATTGATAAAACGTCTCGATCGAACTGTGAATAATTCTTTTCAGCTTCTGTCAGTGCACGAGAAGCATATGCGATCGGGTGTACATGGTCGTCGATGATATGCAACAGAATACACCAATGCGACTGCAACTCACATCACATGCAAGTTGAACCTGTCATTTTTCATTAAATGGCATTAATGCCCTATCACTCACTATTTCCTCTTTCAGCCGTCGAAACGCCATCTCACAATCGGTCTTCCACTTAAAAGAAATGTTCTTTTTCAACAAACGACGAAATGGAGCAGTAACTGATGATGGGCATGGAATAAACCTAGCGTAATTGGGTCACTAGTCCCAAAAATGTTTTCACTTCTCCAATCGTCTTTGGTCTTTTCATTTCAGTGACAGCATTAGTCTTCTGGGGTGATTTCAATATTTTGTTGAATTCGACAAAATGCCTAGAAATTCGATACATGCTTTGAAAATAGTGGGGCTACAGAATAGCACAGACTTTCTCGTATTAGTTTTCTATTTCTTTTGGTCTCAGCTAGCCATTCGGACTTGACACATACTCTTCCCTTCTGCCATCTGTCACCGCCCAAAGTACATTTTTCTGACTGTTCATAATTTTCCGGTTTTGTAATAATAGAACGGAAATATTATTTTTAAACTATTAAAGAACAGTAAAACATCGTCCCAGTTGGCAATTTTCATTGAAAAATCTAGAGTCGTTTTTAAGAAAATAGTGTTCAAGCGCTACTATATATGCATACTTTATATGCTTTGCAAAATTTGAAGCTCATTTTTACAGAAAATTTTGAGTTTTCGAAAAGCTTCATTTGAAGTCATTGGTAGCACTTTAACTCACAAACACAACAGAGTTTACAAATTGCTGCCAGTGTGCATGAGAGATCTTTAAAAAAATTGTATTTGTGTAATTTAAAAAAAACTACCCAAAAAGAACTTTAGGTCATATTCAAGAATGCAATTAACACTATCAGTTCGAAAAGTTTAAAGAAACAATTTGAGCCACCTGTGAGAAAATGGCGTTTGAGTATTTCGGAAAATGCGGAAATTTTTAGCTAGTGTTCACAGAAAACGGTTGAGTTTTCGATAATAGTTATTTAATATTATTGAAAAAAATGTACTCATAAATATAATAATGTGAACAAATTGCCTTTAATGTAAATATTAACGAAGTGAGAGACAATTCAAAAAACAAATTTTTTGTAATTTTTGAAAAAAACAAAAGAATAGAGCAACACAACGTTTATGTCAGCTCATAGATTACAATAGGTACTATCTCCACCAAAAGTTTAAAGAAAAAAGTCAAGCCGTTTTTTGAGACAATCTTGTTTTTGTAATTTTTTGAAATTGCACATATTGCCCAATATAGCTGCAATCTATTGCTGAAACATTAGATTCGGGAAAGAGAACAGACGCAATTGTTATAGATTTTTCAAAAGCATTTGATCTTGTTTCGCATGAAATATTACTTACGAAAATTGCTTCTACAGGAGTTGACCATAGCGTAGTAGCATGGATACGGGAATTTCTGATAAATCGTGTTCAACAAGTCCGAGTTGGACATGAACTCTCAGAGGAAACCTTAATTACGTCCGGAGTCCCCCAGGGAAGTGTTTTAGGTCCGCTGTTGTTTTTGGCATTCATTAACGATCTGCCATCGTGTATTAAGTCAGTAATGCGCTTATTTGCGGACGATTGCATAATTTATAGGCGAATAGATTCGGGTGAAGATATTTTCATTCTTCAAAACGATCTAAATAGCATTTATTCCTGGGCTATCATAAATAAAATGAAGATAAATGCCGTAAAAAGTAAATCGCTAAGCTTTTCTAAATCAGCAAAGAAGGTTTCTCTAAATTACAACATGGGTGGCGTAGCCATTCCACAAGTATCGTGTTGTAAGTATCTGGGTGTTATATTACGCCAGGACCTGGGATGGGGGGAACACGTTACTTCTATTGCCCGAAAAGCGTGGAAGTCACTACACTTTATAATGAGAACGCTTAAAAATGCGAACATGGAGAGTCGAAAAATGGGATACACATCTTTAGTTAGGCCGATACTTGAATACGCATCAGCTGGATGGGATCCCTAAAGATTAGGTCAGATTGAAGAGTTAGAAAAAATTCAAAAGAAGGCAATCAAATTTATTAATAAAGGATATTCCGCTAGTTCAAATCCACCGGAACCTATAGAGTCCCTCAGTGTGCGAAGAAAAAAAGCCAGGTTGTGCTGCCTCTTCAAGGCGTACAGTAAGTCACCTGCGTGGGCAGAAATAACCAAAAGACTAGGCTCCCCTTCGAGAGTTGGGAGAAACGACCACACTTGCAAAATAAAAAGTAGAGGGCAAAGATCCGACGTAGGGAAATATTCATATGTAAATCGTACGATTAAAAATTGGAATGAAATCCCTGCAGCAGTCGTAGAGCCTTTTCCTGGCTCTGTTGGTGTTTTCAGAAGAAGACTTAATCAGTACATGTAGAGGACATATTAGACCGCATAGCGCAGCTGAGCGATAATTTCATTGATCCGTAATTCAAGTAAATTGTAATGTTGATAGTGTGGTGTATTATAGATTAAATGTAGTGCAGTGTAGTGCCGTGCAGTGGAGAGGTAAGATACATCAATGAGTTGTATGGCATAACCGAAGAAAGATATGCTGAATGTGAAGGGAAGTGAAGTGAAGTGAAGTGAGGTGAAGTGTAGTGAGAGAGTGTGTGGGGAATAATTCGGATGTTTAAAGAGCTAACTTAGGAAAATCCACATCATGATTCTGAATTTTAAAAAATTGTATAATCATGTATCTACGTTTATGTATGTTTATGATTATGTACATGTATATCTTTGCATGCATACTATGTGTAACTAAGTGTTTGTTTCTTTAAGTAAATGTAGGCACGTATAAGTAGGTGTGTGATCGGTTGTGTGTGAACTTGTGAGTGAGCATTCATGTGTAAGAATGTGTATGTATGTATGTGTATATGTATGTGAATGTATGTACGTGTAAGCATGAATGTGTGTATGTACGTGCACATTTTTAAAAGTATTAATAATGTTAACGGTTGGTTTTGAGGGTCTCTAGAGAAATCTATTGTATTGTTCCATCCTTTCACGTAGTAGTAGTTGTAATTTATTTTATTGTGTTATATTGTAAATGGGTTTCTTTTAATTGCAAATGTAAATGTACTGTAAAGCTACAGACGTATGGTTACCACCTGGCAATCAGCCAATTGTAGCCTAATAAATATATTATTATTATTATAGCGCGACAACTACTAAAATTTTTAAAAAAATGTACGTGACCTTAATGAAAGAACTGACTGTGAAGAACAAATTTTATTTTAAGGAAAAATCTCTATCTTTAATTTTGTAATTGTAGGAAGAGGCCGAAGAAAAGTCAAACTTTTGCAATTTTCGAAAATTCAAAGTTAACGGTGAAATTAGGATCTACACCACCTTATTCAGTGTATTTTACTCTATTCTTATATGAAATTTGAAGAGAAAAAATAAAGCCGTTTTTGAGAAAAGTTTGGAAATGTCTGGGGGGCTTCATGTAAAGTACCCCTAAATTTTGAAGAAAGTTTTTCAAAATCGCGGTGCCTCGAGGGGAACCAGATCGACCGGCAATATTCATTTTGGAAAAAATAGTACTTATGGTTTTGGCGTTAGTGTTGTTCATAGACAGGACGGACGGGCGGATGTTTTGCTTTCAATAGGTTTTTCTGTATTGTAGTGATACCGAATAGATTCAAGTTTATTCTGCCGCAAAATAACTCCACGCAGGCGGCGACGCGAGAGATGCGAGGCGCCACGGGGGCGACCCGAGGGCCAGGCGAGGCGCCACGGTGTCGGCACCCTTCGCTCCCTAATTCGTCGCGGACACGTGTGCCCCAACTCTGGGTAGCCGCTCTGCACACGACCCCTTCAGTATTTTTCCACGACGCCTGGAACTCTTCCGTCAACCTCCCTAGAGATTCCTAGCCCCTCACACCCCCCCGGTCGTTAATAACTGCCCCTTTTCGACGCAAAATTAAAGCGAGAGGGAGCGATAACCAGCCCCTCTCTCACTCTTTTCTCGGCCTCGAAAACATCCTCTGATTGGGCAGAAAATATCTAATGCGCAGTACCCTTTCGCCAATAGCAACCAGAATTCGGGTTTGTTCTAGAATATTCCAGAGTCACAGGGATAATTTTGGTAGGGGGAACGAGGTTTCCTAAAACTTGGAGCGACGAGGCACAAAAGAGAAGCTGGGGAGCTGTGTTCAGAATCGGACGCAAGTGGCGGCCGCAGGGGGGAACCTGTTATATTCTGTTGTGGCGTTCGGTTCGATGGACTTAGAAAAATTATTAAGTTTCTTGTAGAGTTTGGGTACAAGACTTCTGTGACGAACGCAGGCCGCAGAACAGTATTATGAACATTTGACAGCAATTCGTATTATATTACGTCCGATTTACGTGCGAACTCGAGACTCTCTTTTCCTTAGTGAATTTGTGCGATAATTCACGGGCTCATTAGTATCAAAGTATTGTGAGATCGACCGGGAATGAACCGACCGTGTCAGTGAATGAACTGTGCTGACCCATTCACCGCAGCGAGCAGACGGCGCTTTTGTGTTCCGGCCGCCTTGGCCGCTACCCTCGCAAGTACCTGATCTGACCTACATTTTCCGAGCGGCGCCCCTCGCTCGCCACGAACCTCGCAGCCAGCTGACCTGAGGTCGTTCAACTTCAGTGGGTGGCGCAGGCCGCCTAACAGAGGTATTTTCTGTTTGAGTGTCTTATGTCGTACCCGCGATCGAGAGGTGTGAACAGTACATCAGACAATCAGTGTTGACTTCCTCTCGACCGGGCGACGAAGAGGAGTTCCCGGCCGCGCATGGCCGTCAAGCGGGAATTCGCGCGCGAAGAAGAGTTTCATCTGATTGTAATCACTTTGTAATTTTTTGTTCTCTTATGTGCATGACATTTCATTTTTTTGTTTTATTTTGATTTTGGGGGCATGCTCGCCAGAGTTATCATCACCAGACCATTAGCGTTTTCTTTTTTTTAATGAATAAATTCAACTTGTTCTAAATTCACATGTTTGACTTCTCATTCAACCTAGGCCACCGGCTTCCTCCATCTTCGCCGTTTCAGGTAATCTGTCGACTGAGCGGGCCGGCTACCCGTCTGAGGCGCCCAACCGAAGACCCGAGGGTAGTTGCAATTGGCTTTCCCACCGTGGGGCTCGATTAACGCGAAATAATCGTAATTTTCATTTTTTAATATCCCAGATAAGCGCCCTGAGATTTCTCTGCCTAAATTATTAAATTGTTTAAATTATTAAGATGATGGATGGAAGCACGGTGTAGAGAAGTTAATAACTTATGGTCTGTTGAGGATGTCATTTTTGTACTGTGTTTTCCTTGTAAGTGTCATTGTCTTGTGTTGTGTTGTGTTGTGTGAATACCGTGTGTGCGCGTACTAAAACAAGTGAAACCGCGTAAACATTGTAAAAATGCAGGACGAATCAGGTATTGACGTGACGGGTGAAGACAGTTTTGAGGAGCCGTCGACGCAAGGTCCCACCTTAAGTGAGATCTTGCGCGTTATGAGAGAAATTTCAGATAACACTGTTGCCAAATTTGAGGAGAAATTTTCAGACAACGCCGCTAAATTGAAAGAAATTAAAGACCAGTCAGATAGCAATGTCGCAAAATTAGAGGAGAAAATTGCAAATAATGCCGCGAAATTAGAGGAGAAAATCTCAAATAACGCTGCCAAATTACAGGAAATGTTAGATGAACGGTTCACAGCACATGAGAGCAAGTGTGAGGACAGATTTAACCGAATCGAAAGTCATTTGGAAGCCCAAGCAAATAAATTAGAAAGTCTCGAGCAAAACTTAACCATGAAATAGGGATTTTAAAGAATCAGGTCGAAGGCAGATGCGGGGAAATAGAGGGGAACATAGAAAAACTCAGTCAGGAGTTGGAAGGGCACAAGCGGAAACTACCGAAAATTTTCAAAATTTTTAAAATCGAAATTCAGACCAAATTACAGGCATGCGACGACAAAGTAGAAGCGTGCTGTGAGTCGGTTACTGAAAAGATCATTGAAGTTAAGCAGGAATGGGCGAAAATTTAATAAAATCGGACAGAAACTCCATTCAGAAGTGTCGCATATCCACGAAAAGTTCGCGCAAGTAGGCAATATTAGTGAGGAAAACATCAGGGAGAGAGAAGCCAAATTAAAAAGGGAAATTGATCGTACTGTCCTAGAATTGGTAAAGGAGGAAATTGAAAAGGAACGCGAGAATTACCCAAATCCGAATTCTGGTGGCTCAGGCCTTCGCTTCTCGTGGGCTCCACCGCAAAACCTGTATTTTTCCGGAAAACCCGATGAAAATCCCAAAGTTTTCCTTGACCGGGCGGAAAATTACATGAATCTCACGAAGGCGGGTACCTTCACACTTGAAGGCTAAATTTATGCAAGAATTGTTGAAAGGCAATGCATCTTATTGGATTTCCGCTTTAAACCCTTTCCCTCAAAATTATGAAGAGTTTCGGGAGAAGTTTCTGAATCGATACTGGGGCGAAACAACGGAGATATGAGTTCGAGCGGAAGATTTTAGAATCGCGATGGGAAAACCGCCACGGGCAGTCCTATTAGACTACGCCATGGAGAAAATCTCCGCCATCAAGCTGTGTGACCCGCAGGCAAACGACCGAAAAATCATCTGGTTACTGACAGCTCATTTCCCAACGTATGTACAGAATATTGTCAACAGCGTGGAGTGTAGAGATTTAGAACGTTTCCAAGAACTGTTGGCACAATTTGATAGAACGCGGGACAACTATCACAATGAGAACCGCGACAGAAATCGCAGGCCCGACGGAAACTACCAAGGCAGGCCGCAGTGGCATAGAGATAATAGGGCCGGAGGAACGAGGCAGATGATCGGCGAGCGCCGCCCGAATCCCGTGAGAACCGTGGACATCGCGATGAGAGAGATGGACGGCAAAATTCATCCCGGCCGGCTTCAACAAATTAGAAACGTCCCAGCTGTCTCGGTATCTGGGTGACGGACGAGTTTCTTTAGAGATACCATTTCATGCGATCATATCAGTGAATTATGCCTTTTTTGATTTTAACGAAGACGAGGATGTGACTATCAAAGAACGTGCCAGAAAATGCCCTATTATTGAATCCTTTATGGGAAATTTATGTGTCCAAGCTCTTATTGATACTGGTAGTGAAATTAGTGCTGTGTCAAAGAAATTTTATGCGCGACTTATAAGCGAGCGGATTCCAGTACCGACATTACCTACCGTCAGATGCTATGTCATAGGGGTTGGGAGAAAACGAAGCAAGCCAATTTCAATGCAGGTCCTGATTTCAATTAATATAGGAGATATGTTGTTTGATGTGCCCTGTCTAGTAATTGAAGATCTTAATCATGATGTTATTTTGGGGGTTGATTTTTTAAGAGAAAACGGTGGAATAATAGATTTTTCCAGAAATGTTATGAGCTTCGGTGCCGGTAAAGAAATTATTATTCAAGATGACGGGGAAGATAGGATTGATCTTAGCATTTCTAGTGCAACTTGGGAAGGGGGGGAAACGACGAAGGGATTATTTGCCAAAATGTGCAAAAATGTGATTTTTTGAACTATGATGAACGCTCCCAGTTGCAGACAGTGCTACTTGATTATTTACATGTCTTCGGTCGCCCCGTTCATCCAATTAAAGACTTTTGTTTTCGAATTAGGGTTACCGATGACTCGCCGTTTAAGATGAAAAACTATCCTATTCCACAAGCTTTAAGGGGGGAAGTTGATGAGACCGTCAGAAAAATGATTGACGAGGGCATCATCGAGAGATCAGTGACCGCCTATCTAAATCCGATTGTCGTTGTAAAAAAGAAAGACGGAGGGGTCAGAATTGTTTAGACGCTCGCAGAATTAATGAAGTGACCGTTCCAGAAAATGAGGCGCCGCAGAATATTGATGATATTCTTTGGAAGTTTAACCAAACAAAAATTTTCTCAGCTTTGGATTTTTCTAGTTCGTACTGGCAAATTGCTATTCACCCAGACGACAGAAAATTTACAGGATTCTTTTACAACGGCCTCACTTATGTCTGGAAGCGGATGCCTTTCGGCCTAAAGAACAGTGGCGCAGCCTTCATTCGATGCTTAGATGGAAAATTAGGTGACGAACTCAAACTCTTCGTTACGCCTTATATTGACGACCTTGTGATTTCATCTCGAAATTTTCAGGAACATCTTTGTCATTTAAGGCGACTGTTAGAATGCCTTTCTACCAATCAAATGAGATTAAATGTAGCTAAGTCACAGTTTTGCACACGTGAAATTTCTTTTCTAGGCTATTGTGTTAATACAGAAGGTGTTGGTTCGAACCCCGCGAGTGAGTGATCAGCCTGCAGGTCTTTTCCATAAGTTTTTTCCATTGTTTACTGGACCATTTATTATTGAAGCCATTCCGCACCCTAACGTGTGCCAACTTAAAGATGCAAACGGTCTCCCAGCAGGCAAATTCAATTTTTTTAATCTGCGACCCTTTAAAGAATGAAAACTTAATTCCAAACTTTATTAATCTCTAAATAAACTCGCCAGAACCGTACAGCTTACCGAGTAGTTCGTGATAGCCGTGCCTTCACTGTTTAAGAAATAATATTTGTAACCGTAGATTAGGGAATTCAGATTTTCTTGTAGTTTATTAGTTTATTTATTACTCCACCATTATTAGGGTTAATGAGTTTAATTTAAGGGTAATTATTTGAATAAGACCTTTTATGTAATTGTTATCACAGAAATTAGTCGTTAGAATTCGGTACCATTTTTTAAATTTTTTTTTGACGAGATAAGCATCTCAGGTTTCAAAACTTCTCACCACGCCTTACGAATTTTAAAACACGATGCATATCTCTACTGCGGGAAGGGAGGCCAATGTAGTGATACCGAATAGATTCAAGTTTATTCTGCCGCAAAATAACTCCACGCAGGCGGCGACGCGAGAGATGCGAGGCGCCACGGGGGCGACCCGAGGGCCAGGCGAGGCGCCACGGTGTCGGCACCCTTCGCTCCCTAATTCGTCGCGGACACGTGTGCCCCAACTCTGGGTAGCCGCTCTGCACACGACCCCTTCAGTATTTTTCCACGACGCCTGGAACTCTTCCGTCAACCTCCCTAGAGATTCCTAGCCCCTCACACCCCCCCGGTCGTTAATAACTGCCCCTTTTCGACGCAAAATTAAAGCGAGAGGGAGCGATAACCAGCCCCTCTCTCACTCTTTTCTCGGCCTCGAAAACATCCTCTGATTGGGCAGAAAATATCTAATGCGCAGTACCCTTTCGCCAATAGCAACCAGAATTCGGGTTTGTTCTAGAATATTCCAGAGTCACAGGGATAATTTTGGTAGGGGGAACGAGGTTTCCTAAAACTTGGAGCGACGAGGCACAAAAGAGAAGCTGGGGAGCTGTGTTCAGAATCGGACGCAAGTGGCGGCCGCAGGGGGGAACCTGTTATATTCTGTTGTGGCGTTCGGTTCGATGGACTTAGAAAAATTATTAAGTTTCTTGTAGAGTTTGGGTACAAGACTTCTGTGACGAACGCAGGCCGCAGAACAGTATTATGAACATTTGACAGCAATTCGTATTATATTACGTCCGATTTACGTGCGAACTCGAGACTCTCTTTTCCTTAGTGAATTTGTGCGATAATTCACGGGCTCATTAGTATCAAAGTATTGTGAGATCGACCGGGAATGAACCGACCGTGTCAGTGAATGAACTGTGCTGACCCATTCACCGCAGCGAGCAGACGGCGCTTTTGTGTTCCGGCCGCCTTGGCCGCTACCCTCGCAAGTACCTGATCTGACCTACATTTTCCGAGCGGCGCCCCTCGCTCGCCACGAACCTCGCAGCCAGCTGACCTGAGGTCGTTCAACTTCAGTGGGTGGCGCAGGCCGCCTAACAGAGGTATTTTCTGTTTGAGTGTCTTATGTCGTACCCGCGATCGAGAGGTGTGAACAGTACATCAGACAATCAGTGTTGACTTCCTCTCGACCGGGCGACGAAGAGGAGTTCCCGGCCGCGCATGGCCGTCAAGCGGGAATTCGCGCGCGAAGAAGAGTTTCATCTGATTGTAATCACTTTGTAATTTTTTGTTCTCTTATGTGCATGACATTTCATTTTTTTGTTTTATTTTGATTTTGGGGGCATGCTCGCCAGAGTTATCATCACCAGACCATTAGCGTTTTCTTTTTTTTAATGAATAAATTCAACTTGTTCTAAATTCACATGTTTGACTTCTCATTCAACCTAGGCCACCGGCTTCCTCCATCTTCGCCGTTTCAGGTAATCTGTCGACTGAGCGGGCCGGCTACCCGTCTGAGGCGCCCAACCGAAGACCCGAGGGTAGTTGCAGTATCAAGGACCCACAAAAGAGGTTTCTGGCTACACCACGTGTTAGGGGATTTTTTCTTAATTTAGCAACTGGATATATCCACTTTTTCGTTATCACGGCCCGGTAATGAATATTTTCTGCCGAAAATTCGCCGTTTTTTCGCGCAGCATTACATAACTTTCCCTGTACTATGTATATTACTCCCTGTATACAAGAAAGTAAAAAAAATGCACACCTACGATGATTGAGAAGTAAATCGTACCTTCCAAGTTGATTTAAACAGACGATAAGATTTGTTTGGCATTCTTCTCTGGTCTCTCCGTGGACTATGATGCCATTAAAGTACTTCTCCGCCTTTGGCACTTGTCGAAGAATTTGGTCGATACTTCTGTTGAACTCAGCAGGCGCTGGTTTGATACCGAAAGATGGTCGAGTCATACGGTATGTTTCTCGGTGAGTGAAAATCGTTTGTATTTCACTTGATTGCTCGACTACTGGCACATGGAAATAAGCTTTAAGTACCTCCAAACGGCACAAGAAACGGGAATCGTGCAGTCTGTTGAGTATTTCATCGATTTTTCCTACCGGATAATGTGCATCTGTGAGACACTCATTTACCCCGACCTTGTATTCGACACACAGACGAACCTCTCCGTCAGCATTCGGCAATACTACAAGAGGAGTTTCCCAGTCACTGGTTTCAGTTTTGGTAATAATTTCAACTTCTTCTAATGTGTCTAGTTCCTTTTCAACTCGAACATAGGCTTCGTATGGACTTGCCCTTTGTGAATAATTGGTTCGACATTTTCTGGAAGGTTCAGAGGTAGCTTGAAATTAGCCCTTCGTTAGTCACAGAGGTTTCCTCCGGGTCTCTTTTTGTTTGCTTGTCATTTTGTTGCAAAAATGAGAATAGCCGCACTGTTCTCAGTACCTTTCTGCGAACATCTTTCAAGTCAAGACTTGCGAGATGCACAGAAGTGTGAGTTAAATCCTCAACCGGTGACAATGTATTTCTTAACCCCATCCGATGACCTGGAGGTTATCTCCGTGACGCGACCGTTGCCGAGTGCTCGATTTCTCGTCCGAATGCCATGTGCTGCTTGGACTTTTATTGTTTCTTCTGGTATTTTTATCATACAAGAAGGTCGATAAAGAGGAACAATGTAGAAAAAATGTTTTGGGATGTGGTAGATGAAAGAACTGCTGTTCAAATTTCTGATGAATCCGACAGAGAGAAAGAAGATTATCTACAAGAAATGATCATAATTCGTGTTCGGAAGAATCAGGCCATGAAGCTTGAATACCCGGTTTTCATCTGCAACTAATTCCTGCGTTGCACAAAAATGCAAATATGTATATGAATGAAAATTTGAATATAGTAAAATGCGTGCAAGGTAAGGTACGCTGTAAAAAAACAACGTATTTCAACCACCCTTCCAGATGAAATTGCAGAATGTGAATTGATGACGCTGCAACATATTTTGACAATTCTTTTCTTGGTTGCCCTTCATGTACAGGAAAAGACAAAATACAACTTTGTGGCGTATGTGTAAACCGCCTCAAGACGTTCGGGAGCATGACGCACGAATCTGGTTGAAATAAAAGCCGAACTTGTTTCTGCATCCAAACTCCCATGAATTACGTTCAAAAATGTATCAACTGGCAGACATCGCTGAGCCATCGCATGTCCCAAAATCGCAAGCTGCGAGTATTCTCTCACAGGTTGGAAGACTGTGATTGGAAAAAAAATCGTCAACCACAATGAAATGCTACCAGTTCAGACATTTCATTATGTTCAATTTCAAAACAATGCCTCATATAATAAAAACATTGTTATATTTATAATTTTAATTGATGTAAAACTGAACAATAGATTAATGTTCCTTAAAAACAACATTAATTAAAACATTTTTGACTGATTAAATGTTTTGTTTGCGTCCAATTTCTGAACCTGGAGGTTTCCTCCGTGACGCCACTATTTAAGGTAACTAGATTCACGCGACTAAAGAAGGGTTAGGAATACATCCAATCTTTTCTTCAAAAATATTTTGAAATTGCATAATGATCTCATCTACCTCTTGAACACTGTGAATTGATGGAACTATCGGTCAATGTCGTTGATCGACTTCTTCCATATCAATCTTCAATCATCGTACACATCTTCTTCCCAAAAGTGCTGCGTAATCTTCTGGTACAACGTGGATTTTTTGAATTGAATGTCCATTATACTCCACACTGACTCGAATTTTCCCATCCGGAACAAATACATCGTTTGTGTACCATCTAAAACAGCGATTGCCAACTGAAAAATAAATGACATCAGTGCATTGCTTCCCCTCTGCGAGCAGGGCTTAGAGAAGCGGTGCGAGCAAAGGGGGTAGGAGGAAGGGGCAGACGGCGGGTGCCGGTAACTAAAACCTTGGCAGTGGGCTTTTGCTGGTGTGTCAGGTAACATGAGTGGGAAACCATCTACACGCGTCAATTTTCTTTGGTATATTCGAAAGAATCGCAAAATGTTTTAAAGTCCACCCTACTTAGGTACGTGACCCACAGAAACATGAGAGATAAAAATAAATTCTGAGAATTTACATAACTCGCAATCATGGGATGAAGGAATAAGCACACTGAAGATTATGGAAAAGATATTGATATCACGAGGATTTACAACATTCTCAAACAAAACTGTAAATCAAAAATAATCAAGCCTGGGGTCGACATTTTCTCACGTGTCCCCTTCCGTGTACCTAATGGTTATCTATTTATAACAATAATATTATTGTTTCAGAACGGACTAATTCCTTATATTCTATATCATCGTATAAAATATTATTGTTCTAAAATGTTAAAACAGCCTTTTCCAGAAATGTTACCTAATAGAAGAATGGAAGTGGAATTACAGTACTTGTTACGTTAAAGTCGGATATTGTATTGCATTATGAAATAATGTATGTTCTATTATATAATTCTTCATATTGTTATTAATCATCAACATTCCAAATAGTATAACCATTAAAAAAGTAAATATCGATTTTCCAAATGAACCTTTTCCTCCGTTTTCGAACGCTGTGTGCCAGCCGCCACCTCGCGCTCTGCTTTTGCTCCACAGCTCCGGGCGGAGCAGATTGCGGTGACGTCACAGCACTGAGTTGGCAACCACCGATCTAGAACTTAGCGATGCGGGTTCTAATGGTATATCTAATTTCAGTCCACCAAACTTGTTTCGAGGTAAGAAGCTGTAGTCAATATAACAAGTTGGCCTTGGATTTTCACTTCAGTCTGAAACGTTCAAAACCTGACGCTGTAGCTTCATTCCGATAAATGTAAATTATTTGATTTGCTCCATAGCTGTGTTCAGCGACCTCTTCTTAATTTTTTAGAATGTAATTCGTTGATGATTGATTGACCTTCGATTTGCGGGTTAACAACGTACGAATTCACACTTCGACAACATGTCCATTCTTATTGCAAGTGGAGCACTTGAATTTTTATTTGTCTATTCGACAATGTTTTGCCAAATGTTTCTTTCGCATCGTAAACAAAGTCTATTGATACCCAATTCGTTGTAGTCGATTTTTGGTTTTCTTTGTCGAGTGGATTGATCTTGTGGCGAGGATGAGTTTTATTTCGATTTTTTAATGTTTGAAATTCTTCTTCGAATTATGTGTAATCTTGTTAACATCTGGAACTGAAGAATAGTTCGGATTTGCTGGTTTGTGACTTAGCTCTTTGGAATCGATTTTTGAAGTTTCAAGAACCATGGCCTTGGACACGATCCTATTAAAATCTTTCTCTTCGGATTGTAGCAACTGTTCCCTTATTGAATTGTCTCTAATTTTACGAATAAATTGACCTCGCAGAAAAATATCAGCAATCGATGAAGCACATTCACACGGTGAAATAAATTTCAATCGACGAGGCCTGTTTTCAGCGTAGCGATTAATTCGGCTATTCATTGTAAATCCGTTTGATATTTTGAAAAAAATGTATGCTGGGACACAAGTTTGTTCTTCTTCGGTGTCAGAATTTTTTCTAAAAGCGAAATGATTTCATCATAGGTTTTTCTTTGAGCAGTTTCGGTGCTGCTAAAGCGGAAATCGTATTAAAATATTTGACTCCGATGGAGTTAAGAAGCAACTTTGCACAATTATCTTTATTTCTGATCATGTTCTTCACTTCAAGGTAATTTTTAAAACGAGATTTATGACTTCAAAACGACTCTTTTGCTAGGTCAAATGTTTCAAAATTTGGCAAAAGAGCTGTGTTGACTTCCGGCGCGTTGAGAACTTTGTGACACCTTTTGACTGATTAAATTATTGTTCAAGTAATTTCTGTTGAATTTCCAAGAATTGTGAGAACTGTGAATTATCCATGACGATTATTAATTCTTTTAAAATAAAAACTTTGTGTTAAAATATTACATAAATTACCTGGGAAATCAATGTGTCGGATTGAAGGATATATTTCTCCGTATTGGTACTGAACATTCTCTCGATTTTTTTTGTTATTTAAGATCGCATCAACATTTAGGTCATTAGCGACCATTATTGGGTTTAACTGTTATGGCAACTGTGAAGATGACATGTTATGGTGATGATGGGGGTGAAAGGATGAACCAAATACAACCACGCCCGAGGCGGGACTCGAATCCGCCACCCTTGGGGCCGAGATCGCTACGACACCACTGTCTCAGCGATCTCGTTCACAGAGGACCGGTCTCTTGGTTCTTGTTGCCTGCGCCCGCGAATGCTCAGAAACTTCTTTATTTGATAAATTCGAGATCGTTGTTCACCTCGTCGCCAATTTGTTATAACTTGATACCATTATTAAAGAGCATTATGAGGATTGGTAATTAATGATAAGTCATTGTGTTTAACTCAACACATAATGAATTCTGTATTTCGGCTCAATCAATACCTACTAATACTTCAGGCCTCACAACCCGATCCGTGACGTCAGCACATGTAGACCACTGCCTCTCCGAGACCGTACGATTGGAGAGGAATATCCAAATATAACAAAGTGTGGACTGGAGAAAACTTACGCTTTTGGATCTACTTTAAAGAGCATAAATGCTTACTCTTTTGTGTCATTAATAAGACCTACAGGTCGGATAGTACGTTCAAATGGGCGATATTAAATAACTTGATACAGCCAACGACTTTTAGCATTCTCTTTGTTATTGATGAAAGAATTTACTAGAAAAATAATTATAGTATTCGTCATCACAATAACATTCTCAAAATTTCTATTGGAATTCATACAATTGAAAGAAGAAATACAAGTTAGGTTCTTCATGTAACTTTTAATTGTAGGTTAAGTTCAACAACGTGACTGGGGAAATTCATATTTATGGCTAGATCTTGTGAATATTTTCGTTTTAACTAAGAATACGTAATTTCACCTTATTGCAGTAGTGAAACAATACTATGTTCTTTTAATGAAAAATCTTTTCATCGTTTATCTTGTTTTTATAAAACACACAATATTTAGTCAAATACATTATAAAATAATATAAACAAATAAATGATCACATTTGCACATACATTCATCGTCATAAAAATAGCTGCACCCAGAAGGACGAGGAGGATTGTGACCATTGTTGACAGGTAGGTACAGAGTACGCATACGAAATGATTACATTTTCACGTTTGTAGGACGTGTTAAATGCTGAAACCTTTCGTGTTTGTTGATTTTACTGGTGGGTGGGCGCCGCCCCAGAGTCCTCAAAGAGCAGCCGCCACTGGTCCACATATCGCAGTATGGAGTTGTACAGGTCTCAAATGGAGTCCTGTGTTAGTCCATCCCATGCAGCTTACACCTGAGCGCGTAGTTCTTGCTGATTAGTGGGTAGGGTTGGGGTCCTGATCGCACACTCTATAGCAACCCAAATATTCTCGGTCGAGGAGAGGTCTGGCGATGCGGCTGGCCATGAAAGAATATCCACGGCTGCAAGGAATGTTTGGGAGACGGCTGCGGGGTGCGGACGCGCGTTATCGTGTTGAAATAGGACGTGGGCGTGTGTGTTCTCGAACGGTAGAGCCACCGGTTGCAGAATCTCCTAAACGTAACGTGCACCTGTCACGATGCCCCCGAGGAACACTGGGTACCATACGATATTGCGCCCCACACCATCACACGAGGCTGGTGGGACGTGTGATGGGATACCTCAAACCGAGCGTCGTGCGCTACCCACTGCGCCTCCAGACACGAACCCGGGGGTCGTCGCCATGAAGGATGAAGCAGGACTCGTAGCTGAAGATGACCCGCTGACAGTCTACATGGCCCGAGGCCAGTCTTTCCCTACACCAGAAGAATCTGTAACTGATGCTGGGGTGGACTGGCAGGCGTCGTAACGGTCGGCGTGCGACTAGCCCTGCGTTGGGCAACCGCCGGCCAGTGGTCCAGGAACTTACAGGATATGACAGGCTGGACAGCCCGCTGAATAGCACATATCGTAACCGTTGAATCTGTTCGCCCGTGGTGGACAATCCGTCGATTCTCCCTCCTCGTGGTGCTTGGCGGACGTCCAGATCCAGCATGTCGTGTGTGCGTGCCTTCCTCAACCAATTGCCGCCAAGAGCGGGCGATAGTAGTGTCCTCCTACGGCATCAGGACCAACCACGATGCGGCCCCTCTAGAACGCGTTTAACAGGACAACCGGCTGTCGAACGCGTCGCCTAGGCGTACGTGCAGATGACGCTCTAGCGACCCTACCCGATGTCGCAGTGGCCGGCGCTGCTGTTTGAGGCTCTCTTTTCTCGACCGGTGTGCGCGACGTCACACATCTATTTCCGCGCCCCCCAGTGCGCGGTCGACCGTGAAAATGAAATCATTGGCTTATCGAACGGTGTGCAAAATACTCAGAGTTTGAAGAGGATCAGTAGGTTCCTTCGACTTCGGTGCAGTTATGACGACGAGTATATATTCGTATTCATTTGTAATAACATTCCACTTCTTCAGGCATAAAAATTCGGTGAAGTTCTCGAAACCCCATTTTTTGTTGAATTCACTTGCATTGGATAGGCTTTCGCCAACTGAAAGTTCCATGTCCTTCTTTTCCACTTCTTTATGCCTTTCTTCACCACTTTCTCTGGCAGCCGACCCGTCGAGGTGGGTTGGTCCACGTCCTGACGGGGGATGCAGAGAAGGCTCTCAAGTGTTCCTTTCTCCATTTTTTTCATCTTCTTGCTTCTCATTTCCTGTCATGTACGTTCTTTTCACTCCTTTTTCTTCCTCACTGGCCTTCTCTGTATGCTGAACGCCAACCCATGTGTTTGCCGTGGATGGCGACCCGTGTCGGAGGGAATGTGTGTCCTGGCAGTTGAGGGACCTGTTTGTTTCCATATCTAGTCCTGGTGCTACTGTTCGCCTTGCACTAAGGGGTACGTTGATTACGTATTTTGGGGAACATTCCCTGTAGGTTCCAACACACTCGATTTGGCCCCGGACTCTTCTAGACAGGCGGTCGAGAGCTAACCCACTCCCGATCAATCGGCTCGGACTAGGTCTTGTACTGAACTCCAGGGTGAGTGGGGGATCCACGGCAGTGCAGCGCTGTATTATTCCCCCACTCTATCCTCGTGGCAACCGTGGCACTCCGATGGAGTGTCCCCTTGTTGGGCTTCGTGGTGGGTGGGGACCACGAGTATGAACATATACCATCCTTATGGATACTTCACTTTTCCCCCCGCCCTCTTCCGCAAGGAAGAGGAGATGTGCAGAGAGAGATATTGACTTGAATAGTTTTTTTTCTAAACAAGAAGATCTCGTTTCCTCCACATGGCATGTGCCGAGGAAGGTAAGACTTTTAAAACTGTGAGTGCTGTCCGTCTGGCGCGAGCCATCGAAGAAGCCTACGGGAGTCTCCAAGCGGTCGTGCGACAAAGGAATGGAACCATTCTTTTTGAAGCGCGTACTGACGAGCAGATTGGAAAAATTCAAAATACGAAGCAGATTGCCGGCCTCCAGGTGGTAGTCACGGTTCATCCCACCGTGAACCTGTGCAAAGGCGTGGTAAATCACGAGGACTTTGCTACAGAAACGGAGGAGGATCTTTTAAACTTTTTTAAGACCTTTGGCGTGTCTGAGGTGTATAGGATCAGAAGGAAGGAGCAGGGGAAACTGATCCCTACTTCGACTCTGATCCTTACTTTTGACCGTCCATCCCTCCCGGAAAGAATCATTACAGCTTTCTACAACCTCCGTGTGCGACAGTATGTGCCGAATCCTTTGCGCTGTTTCAAGTGCCAAAGGTTTGGGCATACCCAGCAGCGATGTACGTCCGTAAACGCGGTTTGCAGGAAGTGCGGATCATCAGTTCACGACCCACAAACCTGCGACAAACTACCGCACTGGGTGAATTGCGAAGGCGATCACCCAGCCAACGACAACCAGTGACCCACTTTTCTCCGGGAAAGGGAAATCCAAAAAATAAGAGTAACCGAAAAGGTTTCCTACCCTGAGGCGAAACGTAGGTTCCAAATCAGGAACCAAGTGGACCTATCACGATCTTTTTCCAATGCTGTAAAACCTACGTCCCCGGGGGTAACAGCGAGTTGTCAAACTCACTGTACCCCAGCAGTAGTTTCGCACTTTAGTTGTCAGGTGTCGCCGATAGGCTTCCCCGAAGATTCGGCGTGTATCCAAGGTGGGAAAATTATCATTCTCACAAAGTACAAAAACCCGTTCACAAACTCCACCAGATATCGACCACTTCCACTGAGACTTCTACTGAAATCGATCTCAAGCAGACACCGCCTCCCAGGAAAAATATGTCATCCAAAACCCGTCCACCTCTTTCTGTTTCCGAGATTCACATCGGACGATCCTCCAGCCTCTATATATCTCGGTCACCCGTGGCCAAAAGTCGGAAAATCCCCCGACACAGGCGACCATATCCAGCAGCTGTCAGGATGACTTTGCTGTTGATGACGAACCCCACGAGAGTTCCTCTACAACCATTCAGAAGGTGAGAAAGAAAAAAAGCAACCAAAGAAATTATTTCTCATAATGGCTCTCTCATGAAACTTAAATAATAATAATAATAATAATAATAAAAATGCCTTTATTAATGGCGAGGCTCAGGCCATAGGGCCTGCTCTTCCGCCTAACCACTCAATCTACATTAATACAGAGAAATATTTTAAGAGGGGGAGGGCCAGCTGTACATTTACATCTGGGAGAGCAAAACTAGGGACCACCCCGGCATACGCCTTAAGCGATTGAGTAAACCCAGAAAACCTCAATCAGGATGGCGGCTAAAGGCCGAACATTTTAAGAACAAAGAGAGAAGTGAAAGAGAGTGGAAATGCAGATGGAAATGAAGAAGAAAGGTCGAAAGAGAAAGAAGAAAGGAGAGAGACTAAAAGGGGGGACAACTGTACATTTATGACTGGGAGTGCAATACAAGGGACCATCCCGGCGTACGCCTTAAGCGATTGAGTAAACCCAGAAAAATCTCAATCAGGATGGCGGCTTAGGGCCCGAACATTAATAGAGCAGAATATATACACAGTAGAGAAAGAGAAGAGAAAGATGTTCGGAGGGGGGCGAGTCATAATGAAAAAATGGGGAAGTTTGTGAGCAAAGGGAAGGGAGAAGAAGCGAAGAAAAGGAGGAAGAAAAAGTAGGCGGAAGACGTGAAGTTATTCCAGAGACGTTACATCAAGGTACATTCGGTTTACATGAGCACTTTACATAAGTATAAAATCATTTTTAACACCAGAGGAGTACAATACATTATAGGCTAATAGTAACAATAATTTAAAATACAATATTGGCAGTATTCAGGAACAATATAAAAGTATAGCAGGATCTTAACATCAAATTGTATTTATACCAACATGTTGCAGTAAAGATTATGATGATAATACAAAAATAGCTACGAGTATAAGTACGTTTATCTGGAATGTCGCTAGTCACTTTATGTATATTTTATTTAAACAATTCCATTAAGATACAATGAAAATTATATGATTGTATTAAATAATTTACAGGGGTTGATACAGAATGGAAAGTGAAGAGAGTCATGAGGTATGGGATAGAATTTTGAATTTAGAGAGTGCGGAAAGTACAGCATTTAGAGGGTGCGGTGACCGGGTGCTTGGAGGCGGGAAAAGTCTGGAGATTGAAGGAGATGTTAACAGCCATTCTGCATGTCATTATTCCTTACCCATGTGGTTAATTCATTTTTGAATTTACGGAAGGTATTTGAATGTTTTAGGCTTGCTGGTAGTTTATTCCAGGCTCGGATAACTGTAATGGTGAATGATCTACTGAACGAAGTAGTGTTGTGACGTGGTACACAAAGCAGTGCTGAATCACGAGCTCGATTTAATTTCAGAGGATTGAAGTTACTTATAAGGCGTGTTACATGTGTACCGTTTAAAATTTTATAAAGAAGAAGTAGAGAATGAAATAACCGCCTTTTGTCTAGAGTAAGCATTTGAAGTTTGTCGAAAAAATCTGATACATGGTCGTATTTCCTTAAATCAAAAATAAACCGTACGCATGCGTTCTGAGTTACTTGAAGTTTACGTTGTAATTTAAATGCCATGTTGGTCAGAAGAAAGTCACAATAGTCGAAATGTGGCATAATAAGAGATTTGATGAGAATCTCACGTGTGCTAATTGGTAAAAGTGTTCGTAGGCGTTTCAGGGAATGCATTGAGGCAAAAGCTTTACGGCAGGTTGAATCTACATGCGAGTTCCAGCTGAGGGTGTTGTCGATAAGCACACCTAGGTTTTTGACTTCTGAACACCAAGGTAGAGCGGTGTCATTAATATAAATTTTAGGCAGAGCAACAGATGAGATTTTATTCATAGTGCTTTTCGAACTGATAATCATGCACTGTGACTTATTTGGGTTTAACTGTAAGCCTAGGGATGCTGCCCAGTTGCTCAGTGTTATCAAATCTTCATTAATTTTTTGTGCGAGTGAGAAAAGGTGAGATGGGTGACCGCTTAGGTATATCTGAAGATCATCCGCATACATTTGATGACTGCAATATTTAAGCGCATTACCTACGTCATTTACATAGATTAAGAAGGCTAGTGGCCCTAACACAGTACCTTGAGCAACTCCGCGGTTTAGTACCAAGTCACTTGAGCTGCGGCTACCGGATACCACTCTTTGGGTTCTTGAAGTTAAGTAATTGAGAAACCATGTACGTGTCTGCTGTGCAAATCCCATGATTTTTAGTTTTGCGAGCAGGATGTCATGATCTACGGAATCGAACGCTTTGCTGAAATCCAAAAGTATCAAAATAGTTATCTTACTGTCATCTATTGCTTTTCTGGCGTCTTCAATAACGTTTAGTAGCGCGGTTCCAGTATTCCTGCCGGAACGGAAACCTGATTGCTGATCATTTAAAAGTGATTTGTTTTGGAGATACTGTTCAGTTTGCTTCCGGACGACTTTTTCGAGTACTTTAGAGATAGTTGGGAGTATGCTTATTGGGCGGTATTCAATAGTGTTTTTGTTTGATGTTGTTTTGGGAATAGGATGCACGAGTGCAGTCTTCCAAGTTGAAGGGTATTGTCCGCTCATTAGTGAGAAATTTATTATTTCGGTAATGATTGGGTAAATCACATTTAGGCTATTTTTTAGCAGTTTGGCATTGATACCATCGGAACCTGAAGCATTGATTTGAGACTTTGAACGATCTTGATTACATCCTCATGTTCAACGGACGAAAAGAAAAATTCGTCTTTGTATATTGTTTCTGAGTTTTGGAGAAACGCGAGAGATTGCTTTTTCAAATTACTGTCAAATGAAGGAACGTTATTTATAAAACTATGATTTAGTGATTCTAAGGAGATATACGTGTCAATTTGTGGATGAGATTTGCCTATTCCTAGACATTTCAGACTTTTCCAAATCGTTCTCGAGTCGCGGGTTCTGCCGAAAGTGGTGTGGTAATATTTAATTTTAGCGTTGCGACATTTCTGCGTGACTAAATTTCTGAGCATTTTGTATTGTTTTTTAAGTAGTTCGCATTTAGTTTTCCGGAAAATAGCATGCACTGCATCTCTATCTTTCATTAAATTTCGAATTTCATCGGTTAACCATGGTGCAGGTGGACGAGTTACGCGCGATATTTTTAAAGGCGCGTGCCGATCGTAGAGCTGTGTTACTAAGTTAGTGAAAATCGCAACTTTAGCATCCAGTGATTCTTCTTCGTGCACAAGGTACCAAGGAAGTGTCAATCCATCTATATCAAATGCTTGTTTATCGAATTTTGAAAAATCGCGGTATTCGATTATGTGAGGTGAGTATTTAGGGCACTTCAGGTTGTAAACAAGATAAATTAGATCGTGTTTTGAAATCCCAGGAACCGGAAATTGACCGTGATTTCGAAACCTTGTTTATATTAGACACTATAATATGATCAATCCAAGTTTCCGTGCTCTTTGAATGGTGTGTTGGTGCTAGAGGTAATATTTCGAGGCACATGCTGTGAAAAAAACGCTTAAACTGCTCTGCAGAGGGGGAGGCTTTTAATAAATTATGATTAAAGTCACCCATTACAATGACATGCTCATAAGGACTGATCGCTGATGCAAAGGTTTCATCCAACATATCTATGCTGTCAGTCTTAGGAGGTAAATATATGACAGCCAAGAGACATTTTTTTCCTAAAACTACAACTTCGATAAAAAGATATTCACTACGTAGGCAGTCCGTGTTTGTTGAAGATAGTACAAGTTTGTGCCTAAGATCTTCGCGAAGGTATATACCGACACCTCCACCATGTGCAGCGACGCTGGCCTTCCGATCAGCTCTTATCAGACGGTACCCTGAAATTGCTACTAGCGCGGAATTGAGAGAACGCTTCAACCAGGTTTCGCTTATGAGAAGTGGGTCTTCGTGCTCACTCAGAAGAATTAAGATTCATAATTTCTCGCCACAAACCATTTATAGTCTGTCTTCAGGAAACTCATCTTCACCCTCATCATCCCCTGTCTCTTCGCGGATTTAACATCTATCGGTTCGATCAAGACAACGGACTTCGTGCTCACGGCGGCGTCGCGGTACTCATTCGCGACTTCCTGTTCTCTGAGGAACACAACGTTCGAACCGAGCTCCAAACAGTTTGCGTTCGGGTACACCTACCGTCCTTCTCTTTTACGGTGTGTAGCATATACATTCCCCCTGGCCAAGACGTGTCACAAGAGGAACTCGAAGATGTTTTTTCTCAGTTGCCCGCCTCTTTTCTTATTGCGGGGGATTTTAATGCCCACAATCCCCTCTGGGGTGCCACGAGGACCTGCCCGAGAGGTTCTATCCTCGAAAATATTATTGACCAGCAAAACTTAATTCTTCGGAATTCCGGGAATCACACTTATTTCTCCATGGCGTCAAACTCCTTCTCGTCAATCGATCTGGCACTCTGCAGTGCATCCCTATCTACCATGGTAGAGTGGACTGTACTCGATGACCTACATGGGAGTGACCATTTTCCAACTTTGGTCCACTTTAATATCCCTAATTTAGACGTCATCCACCCTCCTCGCTGGCTATTCCATCGAGCCGACTGGGATACATTCAGTGAGAAAATTATAATGCCAGACCACTTTTCAAATAATATCGATACTTTGGTGGCCCAAGTCTCCAACGCCCTTCTTCGCGCAGCCATCATTGCAATCCCGACGTCTACGTGTCGGCCACGACGCGTCCCTGTGCCTTGATGGAGTGCTGACTGTGCCACCGCGGTGCGTGACCGAAAGCAAGCACTCGCGAGGCTCAATAGGTTCCCCACCGCATCAAACCTGATCGATTTCAAAAGAAAGCGGGCCAGAGACGTTTAGTAATACGGGAAAGTAACACCACTTCCTGGAGAGCCTTTATTTCTTCTCTTTCTTCCCATACCCCGCCTAAAGTAGTATGGCGAAAGATCCGACAGATCGGAGGAAGATTTTCCCCACCATCTGTCCCAGGACTTCTTATTAATGGAAATCTTATTACTTCTCCAGAAGAAGTAGTTGAGGAATTGGCCTGTCATGAAAATACCTCCAGTTCCTTACACTACTACCCTAGCTTCTTGAAAACGAAGAGTAGAATGGAGAAATGCAGATTGGACTTCTCAACTTGCCTGGAGGAAGATTATAACGCCCCTTTTTCCATGGATGAATTTTCCTGTGCGCTCGCCCGTGGGAAAGATTCTGCTCCAGGAGCAGACCAGATACACAACCAAATGTTAAAACACCTGCCGGAAGAGGCACGTATTTTCCTCCTCCGTATCTTCAACAAGATTTGGATGGAACATACCTTTCCTAGGACCTGGCGCGAAGTGATTATTATTCCTATTCCTAAAGAAGGAAAGGACAGGACAAAGCCGTCAACCTACCACCCAATCTCTCTCACAAGCTGTATATGCAAACTTCTGGAGCGAATGGTGAACACACGTTTGGTCTGGCACCTGGAACAGAGAAACCTACTTACACCCATCCAATGTGGTTTCAGGAAGAACAGGTCAACCATGGACCACCTTGTCACCCTTACCACACAGATCTCCACTGCTTTCGTGCTACGTCAACACCTGGTAGCAATTTTCTTCGATATAGAGAAAGCATACGATACTACCTGGAGGTACGGCATTCTTTGCACCATCCATTCTTGGGATCTTATGGGCCGGCTCCCCCTTTTTTTAGTAGCCTTTCTTTCTTCAAGATACTTCCGCGTTCGCCTTGCTGACAGGGTATCCACCAGCCACCATTTAGAAAACGGAGTCCCCCAGGGCTCAATTCTGAGTGTCACTCTGTTTGCCATCGCTATCAATAGTATAGTGTCGATAATCCGAGAGCCGGTGAAAGCATCGCTCTTCGTTGACGACTTTGCCATTTTCTGCTCTTCCAAGAGTATTCAAGTGATAGAGAGACAATTACAACCTTTCCTCAACAAATTGCAGGAATGGAGTGATGCGACAGGTTTTAAATTCTCCGCATCAAAAACTAACTGTATGCATTCCTGCAGGATTCATCATCTCCATAACCACCCCGATCTTTTTCTTGGAAGCCATCTTCTACCTTTTGTGGACTCTGCAACTTTCCTTGGGCTTACTTTCGATAAGAGCCTAACTTGGCGAAATCATATACGTAAACTGAAAAGCTGATGTGTCTCACTTCTGAACCTCCTCCGCACCCTTACAGGCAGTTCTTGGGGAGCAGACCGTGTGTGTCTCTTGCGTTTGTATAGAACCCTCATCCGCTCTATTTTGGATTATGGATGTATTGTATATGGGTCAGCGTCACCATCAACCCTCCGGCCATTAAATACCATTCACAACGCCGGTATCAGGATTAGTACAGGCGCCTACCGCACGAGTCGCATCGAGTGCCTCTTGGCCGAAGCTGGAGAACCATCTCTGAGCCGAAGGCGAGATATTTTATTAGCCTCTTATGGGGCTAAATTGTCGGGACTGGTTGACCACCCTTGTCGTCGTATAATCATCCACCCAAAGTATGAGTCCTCGTACATTCTTCGAACATCGTTACCCCATCCCCCAGGTATTAGATTACGAAATCTTCTCCGGGAATTAAATGTCGAACTTCCCACCCCTGTGAAACCCACAAGTGACCGGATTCCCCCTTGGAAACTTCTCCTTCCCAGTATTGACTTCAGACTCTCGAATCTGCCCAAACAAACTACTAGTCCTCTGGTTTACCAGAAGCAGTTTCTGGATATGAGAGAATCCTATCCGGATCATTTATTCTTATACACGGATGGTTCATTGTGCAGCAACGCGGTGGCATGTGGTTTATACTGTATCAGGACCACCAAATCATTTCGGCTTCACTCCAAGTGCAGTATATTCACTGCCGAAATGTATGCAATTTTTGAGGCCCTAAAATACATTGAATCAGCGACGTTGCGGCGAGTAGTTATCTGTTCTGATTCTCTCAGCTCTCTTCAAGCTGTCTCCCGTCCTTCGTCAGACTACCTGACGTTATCCGTTCAAAGCCATCGTCTTCTGTCCCGCCGCTATGACCTGGTACGTAGTTGGGTCCCAGGCCACGTGAGTATCAGAGGGAACGAACTGGCCAACCAGGCGGCGAAATTAGCGACTCGTAAAACTCGTATAGACATCCCTTCTGTGCCATTGTCCGATGTTCAGGCTTTCTTGAAACGATCCGTTCTTAGAGCGTGGCAAACAGAGTGGCACAATTGCACTTTCAAACTAAGTGCGATCAAGAATTCTGTGTATCCCTGGCGCTCCTCATCAAGGTCCTGTAGGCGCGAGGAAATTATTTTAACCCGTCTTCGTATCGGACACTGCCATTTTTCTCACGGTTTCATTCTTCGAAATGAATCTCCTCCCATCTGTGACTCGAGCAAGACTATTCTTTCCGTGGAACACGTCCTGCTGTACTGTAGGAAATTTGTTGGCAGTCGACGAAGACATGACCTGGGCAACTCGCTACAAGTGGTGCTCGGGGATGACGATTCTGGCTCTCAAAACTTTTTTGTTTTTTGAGAGAAAGCAGAATATATAATTTTATTTGAAAGAAAACAATGTTTTATGTTGTTTTTTGGCCCTTTTACAGCCAATTTTACGTTTTAAGATAAATTTTACGCGCCCTTTTTCTATTTTCCTTCTGCCATTTCTACATGTATGCTTGAAGCAGAATTCAAGCCTTCTTTTTAGCCAATGTACATGCTTTTAAACAGTGAGTAAGTTACATATGCAACACTGAATATTTTTTCTCCAAATACTTTGGCATAGGCGCAAATGACCCGTGTGAGACGGACGGAGAGAGGGACGGAGAGAGGGACGGAGAGAGGGACGGAGAGAGGGACGGAGAGAGGGACGGAGAGAGGGACGGAGAGAGGGACGGAGAGAGGGACGAAGAGAGGGGCGGAGAGGGGGACGGAGAGCGGGACGGAGAGGGACGGAGAGAGGGTCGGAGAGACGGTCGGAGAGAGACGGACAGGCACATGAACAGACGGTGTCTGTCCGTCTGTCCGTCCGCCTGTCTGTCTGTCCGACACAGACGGACTGGCAGACTGACAGACAGACGGACGCACAGACTGACGGACGGACAGACGGATGGACGGACGGACAGACAGACGTTTTGAAAAGAACGACATGTTCGGTATCAGGGGACCACAAATCACGAATTTCCGTCAGTACCTCGAAATTGACTTTCCGCAGCATTACATAACTTTCCCTTTACTACGTTTATAACTCCGTAAATACGTACGTATACGGGAAAGTAAACAGGTCACGAAAGTAATTATTTTGCAAATTTATTAAAGTTTATGGTTGTAAATCTTAAGCTATAGTACTCCTGGCCTTCAAAATCTCCCACAAAAATGTCATTGATATTGATTAAGTACATTCAGAGTTTATTGAGCTGCAACTCAGTTCATTTTTGGCTGTACATATTTGAATATTAGTGGAAGTGTAGATGGATACATCTATATAGATATATATACATGCATACATACACACACTCATTTTTATTTTGAAGATGATAACTTGCCTCTATATCGTCATGAAAATCAAAGTGGTATACCATTGTCCATAGAATTTTTTTTCGTCGTCCACAATGGAAGGTTTAATACTAAAGCCAGAAGGCATCCCTTCCTTATCTTCACATGAAACAACCTTTTCTATTTCGATATACTTGTAGGAACCCTGAAAAATATTTGTAATAAAATATTAACAAATTATATGGATTGTATATTATATGCGTCCAATAGAAAATGCTGTGTGTTATGTTCCCAAAATGAACGAAAGTCGTCGTCATAACAAACAATTTATTTATTCTTCTAACCAACATATTTACATTATACCACAAAATATACCAGGAGCTATTTCCTTGTCGGTTGGCATTAACGCCAAAGTCCGTGTCCCACCAGTGCGTCACTTAGCACCAGTTCTGTAACACACGTCTGACTGCCCGACCCCGTCGTGCGCATATCCAGCGCGCATCTCGCCACGCATCACCAAGCCGGCGCCATCCCGGCTGGTAGTCGCGTCGTATTCCGCACGCCCCTGGTGCGGCCTCTCCGCGTGTGCTTCCTCTCCTGGCTGCAGGCTCTCTCCAGCGACTCCACTGCGCTGTTTCCCCGTTGTGCCGCGGTGCTCCTCTGACCGTTACTGCCTGACTGCCTGACTGCCTCTCGGGGTGCCGACCGCTCCTCTTAAAGGGCCGGCGTCCGGCGGCCAGACTCGCTTCCTGGCTCGAGCCCGCCGAACCGTGGCTGCAGCCCGTTGCTGCCGCCGCCGGCTCCCGCCAGGGCGCGCTGCCTTGGCGCTAGCGCGCCACATCCCAAGTTATGTGCGCCGTGACCAAGCGCGACATAACACTGTGTAATGCACAAGAACTTAGAGTAGAACGTTTGGCTTAGACATTTTTAGGTTTCTGATAACAAAAAATTGTTTCTTTGAAATGCTGCTGGTAAATGGAATTGACTGCGTACCGCTTCTAGTAAAGTTGCATTTGTTATTAAATGTTATACGTTATTAAACCTAAATGATGTAATATCGAAATAAATTGTAATATCAGAGAAAATTAATCTGTTAATAGTATTTTCTCAGCACCTCGAATCGTTGAGTTTGACAATTATTTGAAAGTACTGGCTCCGAACACCTGAACGCAAGGCGAATATTCGCAAATGAGAACGTAGCTTTTTCGGTCACATGTTACGAGAATAATGTCTGAATAATAAGCTTATATTGCATTTAAATGGATATGTTTATACGTGGGTCGATCAGAAAGCAATGCCTCTACTTTTTCCTTCAACGAATAATAATGGTAGACAGTTATAGTTGTTACCTATTCAAAGTTTCGTAATTCTAGCATTAGTGTATGAAGTTTCAAGTCTCTCATACACATAGCTATTCCTTAACTAACTGTTAAAATGGCGGCTGTGGTCGACGTGCATTACAATAAGCGAGATGTCATTGAGTTCCTCGTTGCGAAGAAGCAAACTGTTGTGAACATCCACAGCCGCTTGTGTGCCCTGCTGTCGACAATAGTACCGTTAGACGTCTGGCTAGACGAGTTAGAGCTTCGGAGAGTGAAGAATGCAATCTCAATGATTTGCCGTACTCCAGGCAACCCGCAAGAGCGTCAAGTCCTGACTTGCTGATCACTGCCTTTTGGGGCATTGATGGTGATCACCGATTCAAATTTTTTCGTCAACACTCTGAATATACTAAAAAAGCGTTTCCCGCGAGTTAGATTCCAGAAAATTGTGCAAAATATTTGTTCTTGCACGGTAACGCGCACCTACACATGTGTCGCACCAAAAGTCACCGACAAAAATGAGTTGCTTCCCCATCCTCTATATAGTCCGGTTTTCAACACCAACGATTTTAATCTTTTTAAGCCAATAAGAAAGATATTCGCGGAAGAAAACTTGAACATGACACCGATGTGATCTGTGCAGTGAAGGAATGGCTCCGTCGTCAGGAAATACTTGGTACCGGCAAGGGAAGCGTGCCCTAGTTTCACGCCGGCGCAAATCTGTACAAGTCTAGGGAATTGAAACTAGGGGTGCTCCTTTCAGCACTCGTTTTCCCTAATGATTAGAAAAAAACAAGTACATTTGTCACCAGGCACGATAGAGAAACGCCAAAGTTTGAAAGATGTGTGCCTCAAGAAAGAGAAGCGTTAGAATTTAACGAAAGAGTTCGCTAGATTCGAAACGAGGCGAAACAATATCTTGTGTCTGGAGAAAGCTCTTTCTTTTCGGAACAAGCGAGCGACGTGTCAAGTCGTGTGGAGCAGAGTGGTGTGATGTTAATGATCAGTGTCTCCTGTGCTGAAACTTTCAGAAGCGAGAGAAAAAGACATACTCGTTCTGCTCACTGAGATTATGATGTGGTTGAAGACACGGCCGCCGGAAACTCACAGAAACAGAGAAGAGGTAATTATTTCATAGAATTATTTCATTAAGAATGTGAACCATTCATTTAAAGAAATTGGTATAATGTAAATCTCACGAAATAATTTCAAAATATAAGGACGTGCATATAATACATGAAATTTGAAGCTCTTTTTCACAAAAAAATGTTGAGTTTCTGGAAAACTTCACTAAAACTTATTTGAATAACATTAACTCACAATTACAATAATGTTTACAAATTGCTGTAAATGTGCGTATTAACGGTGGGAGAGATCTTACAAAAATATTATATTTGTGTAATTTTATGAAGCAAGTAAAAAAGACACATTTGTGTAATTTTTGAGAAAACAAGAAAATACGCCACGTGGACTTCACGTTATATGAAATAGTGCAATTAGTACTATCCATTCCAAAAGTTTGAAGAAAAAATTTAGAGTCCTTTTTGGGAAATTGGCGTTTGAGCGTTTCTGAAAATGTTGAATTTTGAGCTCGTTTTCAGAGAAAACGGTTGAGTTTTCGTGAATCTTTATATGACGTTATTAAAAGCTCATAACTTCTAAATATATTAATGTGAACGAATCGCTGCTAATGTAAATATTAACGACGTGAGAGACAAGTAAAAAATTACATTTTTGTAATTTTTGCAAAAACAAAAGAGTACAGCAATTTGGCACGTATGTCATCTCAAAGAGTACATTTAGAACTATCCCTACCAAACGTTTAAAGAAAAAAAATTTGATCCGTTTTGAGAAAATTTGAAAATGACGGAGATTCATGTAAAGTACCCCCAAATTTTCAAGAAAGATTTTCAAAATCCTGGCGCCTCGAGCGGAGCCAAATCAATCGGAGAAGATCCATTTTGAAAGAAATCGTACATATGGTTTAGGCGCTAGAGGGGTTCACAGACTGACTGGCAGACAGACAGACAGACAGACAGGTGGACGGACGGACGGAGGGACGGACAAACTATCAAAGGTTTCGAAAAATGTACATCTTGGTGAAAGAACTAGTGTTGCGTTTTCGCAACGAGGTGCAACAAAGCATACTTCTTATTTTCAAGAATTTCTGTGTGGTGCAACATTGCAGTCAATGTTATGTGCTTATTTAATTTATTTATTTTATTTATTTACGTCGAAAACAGTTAAAACTGTGTGACGAGCTGTGGGGAGAAGCGAAATTTGTGCACGTTTTCATAATTCTGTGATTTCTATCCTAAACCATATTCTAGTCGAATTTTGAATACAGAAAACAAGAGCATTTTTTTCGAGTTTTGTTGACAAAATATTCGCTCCTATATAATAAAATCTATTTTCAAAGGTAAATTAGCTATAAACTTGTGCCCTTAACCATCATCATGTTCTTCATGAAAGAATAAGACTTTTTGTCGCGATAATATGGAAAACGATAATTTAAAGAACTATATTTCCCACTCAAATTCAGAAGACGTACACAAATAATGAAGTTATATTTATGTCCAGAAGCAAAATAAGGAACCATCTCAGCATTTGCTCAAAGGATCAGGGAGACTGGACAAAAAACCTGATCGAGATGGGGGTCATCCACCCAGAAGCTGTGGTGTAATACTTGTTACAGGTTCTTTAGAATTATACAGTGCAAATGGTAAATAATTACATTAACTATCATTGTTAAAATTAATGTTACTTTCCTTTTTATGCTCGGTATAGTCTCAAATTGTATAGAAACAGTTATACAGCAGAAAAGATTTTACTTGCAACTTATATGTTTCTATCGAATTCAATCGGTTAATCTCATCTGGCAAACTGTTGTACAATAATGTACATAAATAATATGTGCGTTTTTGTAGTGAGCTGTTGATACTGCCACCTAATGAGTATGATTAGTAAGTCGTGTGTTACATTTATAGACATCGGCGTTTGCTGAAAGTATATTGCCGCCCTTAAGTAAGTCATTTTTGGCAAAAACCACTGATTCGTAAATCAGGAGACAAGGTAATGGTAGAAATCCTAGGTTAATAAGGACACACTTACACGAATCACTTGGGTGGGATTTGCTTATTATTCGTACAATTCTTTTTTGTAATCTGAAAGTCTGGAAGCTATAAGATGTGTTTCCCCAGAATATTATGCAAAATCTCAGACGGGAATAAACATTCGCAAAATATACACAACGAGCAATATGAAGACTAACAGAATTTCAAAGAATTCTGAACATATAGCATAATGAACTTAATTTTGTGTTCAATTCATTTTAGTGGACATTCCTTTAGACGTTTCACTGAATTGATAGACCTAAAAATTTGGTTACCTTAACATCAGTAAATAACACACCGTTCATTTTCAATGGAGTACAGATTTGTACATTTGAAATGGAAAACTGCATTGAAACAGTTTTCCTTTGATTTACTATTAATTTATTATTACGGAACCAATTTAAAACATCTGATATTGTACTATTTACGGTTTCTTTATTGCAAAGAACTTTCGTATCATCCGCAAAGAGAACTGTTATCCCGTTTCGAATCGCTAAGGGCATATTGTTTACGGATAATACGAAGAGAGTAAGGCGTAAAATCGATCCTTGCGGACTCCACGTGAAATTGGCAAAGAACCGAAAAGGTGTGTGTTTACGCACGCTAGCGGCAGGAGACCGCCCGCGCCTCTGTCGGGTTGCCGCCCCCTAGCGAAGGCACTAGCCGGCAAAGGCGCCCATTGTCTTCAAACGGGCGCCGCCGACGCCGGCGGTCGCCAACGGCCGCATTTTGTCGCACGCCGCGCCACCGCGGCCGCCCGGATGCGCCTCCCCCCCCACTCAGCGGGGCAGTAAAGTTTCGGCCGCCGGGGGTACTTCGCCTCTGTGCCCAGTGCCGCCGGACCCCCCCCCTGCGGCGGGGGTGGGCGTTTCAGAGCCCCTTCGGCATGCGCGCCCCGTTGCTGCCCTTCTAAGCTGCCGCACGTCCTGCACCCACCCAACTCACACCATTCCCCCTCCGCCACGCCTACGGGGGCGGTTGTCTTTTATTTTCGGGAGCCATCGCGCGCAGAGAGATTTTCTGGCAGACATCGCTCAGAGGTCAGAGCGTCATGGTGCACTCAGGGCCGCTGCCATGAGTAAAGAGCTTTCCGCGGCAGTCATGCCTTACGCTGTCGAGTCGACACACGCGCCATGCCTTGCAGTGAAGTATCGTAACGCCACAACGGCTGCAGGCTGGATTTAGGGCTACAGGCTGCCCAACTCAATTAGGGCTACAGGCTGCCCATCAAAGTGCGCCACACTTTGACCGACATCACTCGCACATTGTGGCGCGTTAGTGAGCGGCGGCACGGCTTCAGACCACGGCGGCATACACGCCGCTTCATCGAGTCCGGGGACGCCGCACATCGGATCCGTTTGGTGCTGTTTGTCATCGCAGAGGCATCGCCGCAGGCACATCGAGCTCCAGCGGTGACTACGAGCGGTACGAGCGGTACGAGCCCGGCAAACGTGAACATCCGCATATCAGGTACCTGTTCTTGACTCCAGCGGTGCCGAGCTATTCAAAGACATTTGAACACTCCAGTAATTGCCTTAACGTTTAGCATTATTCATTTATTGTATTCTTTTCTTTTCTATTCAGTTTGCACCTTCTGTATTCATTAATTTTAAGACTTAGAATTAGTATTTTTATTAATATTTCACTGCTCGGGCCCGGCATGCATTGTATATAGTATAATAGTTTGAAATTGTTTGTTTTTCCCTTCTTTCTTAGTTCATAAGTCTTATCTCATCCAAGAGGCATCAAACTCTAATTTCAATTTAGTTATTAAATTCATATTCAATTATATAGTTCGCGTTTTGTCTATCTCTCGGCCGACCCTTCATTTCCTCTTTCGAGGTGGTCCTCCGTTCCCCTTCTCTTTTAGTAGCCCTCTGGCTACAGTCACCTGAGCTACCGGAGGCCGATATGTGTGTGTGCTGTGTGTCGACATAGCCAGCAGTCTAGTCCTGCTGTTGGCTCATCATCGTGCGTGGCGCCGTGTGAGAGGTGGGTACCAGGTGAGTACCGCATCGGCACGCGCTCGCAGGGCACGGACACGCGGTGCGCACACAGTGTGTACATGAAGTTCCGTCATTCCAGTAAGGTATTTCTACTCTCTGAGATTGTAGTTTAAGGTACGAACATAGCCAATCTAGAGCAATAACACGGATTCCATATGAAAGTAATTTTGAAAGTAAAATGTTATGATCAATGGCGTCCAAAGCTTATGGAAGAACTAAAAATATTCCAATAGTTGCTTTGTTTTGAACCAGTGATGAGGCAACATCATTAAGAAAAAAATGGCTGTTACAGTAGATTTTGATTTTCGGAATCCATGTTGGCTGTCTGAAAACGCGTCGTGTTTATTGAGAAAGGTTTCCATTCGCACATAAATTTAAATTGCTTGAATTGCATAATTTGCTTCAATTGAAAGGTTTGAAAAACAAATTGGTAAAGTGTTTTGGTCGTTATTCGTGTAATCTTTGCTTCAGGGTTAATTCTGTTATTTATGACTTTGAAGATGGAGGGAAAGAGGCGCCATCCATGTGAATAAAGGTAATATTCTCTTAATGTAATGACATATTTTTATTAGCTGAATGATTTATGTGTATTATCGTCTATTTTAACTCGTGAATATTAGTAGTTGCTCATATCTACAATTATACGAAAATTATTGGTCTTCCATTATTAACGTTGCGAAAACACAACACTGGGCATAAATGACACCTCTTACCTGCAGCAATATTTTTTTCAAGAAACTTACTACTGACGAAATTTTAGCGTATTCTGGAAGAGAATTTGAAGGCATATGAAAATTCTAATAACTTTTTTTTAGCTCCTCCTGACATCAGGATAGAGGACAGATAAGAGTTCTGTTGAAGATCTTGGTGGGAAATACTAGACAGGTAAACAGCTAATTGCAAGAAGGAGCGCTGATGATGAAGAATAGTAAATAAATAGAAATATCAGATTGTCTTCAAGCCATCGGCGCATCAGCTTCTTACAAAGTGAAAACGAAGGAAGAAATATCCAAATCAATGATTATGGTTGTAGAAAATGGAAGAAAGATCTCACAAATAGAAATGGAATGAAGAATAAAATAAATGGAAACGAGTCAATGATGTTGAGACAAATGTTTATTGATTACCCTCAAACTCTACTGGAGCTCTTCAGTCTATTTTTTCAGATGATATTACAATTTATAGTACTGAATGGTCAGGGGGTTCTTCAATTTGGAAAAAAATCTACGCAGGGTTTAGGCGCTAAAACACAGACCGACGGACAGACCGACGGACGGATGGACGGACGGCCCTTTTGAAAAAAAAAACACTTTTCGCTATCAGGGAACCAAAACGTGTATTTCTGTTGAAACCAAAACATGTATTTCTCTTGAAATCTCGAAATCGGTTTTCTCTATAGAGAAAGTTACGTAATGCTACAGAAAACTGATTTCGAGATTTCAAGAGAAATATACGTTTTGGTTTCAACAGAAATACACGTTTTGGTTCCTTGAAACTGACTTTTTTCAAAAGGTCCGTCCGTATACGTACACGAGAAAGTAAAAAATTAACGTTTGAAACATTTAAAACACACGAGATTTAAAACACTTATAGTATTATATATTCTGGTATAAATAAATTCGGGCTTCCTTAGCCCACATTTCCAAAATTACAAATTCTTTTTTAAAAACTAATCATTATCACTGTTTATTCGTGTAACCCATTTTATTTAGCTAGATTATCTAGGTTCTGTTAGTGCAAAGGGTAGAACGTGTTTTCAGTTGACAATTTCATATATAAAGTTATTCTAGACCAATATTGCCCTTGAGATTGTGTTACTTTGGCTCACATTGTTTCTCTACATCTAAACGCATGATATTGAAACACATTGCTTCGTAATGGATACTCAAATTTGAAATGGAAACTTATATTTAATGTAATTTTGACTTTTTTCAAAACAAGAATATTGACCTTTATGCAATCTTTTTATCCGTAAAAACTTGAATGTGAACATTTAAAAAATGTGCAGATTCTACAATGAAAAAGATTGCATTAAGAATGAAATCTCCAGCTTGAAAGAATTAATTTTTAGAATAGACTCAAAGGGAAGTAGAAATAGTTCAATTATTAAAAAATTCAGAATATTTAATGAAAATATGATATGTTTATTATTAATAATTGTATTTTGCGCTATTCAGGCAAATAGTTCAGCGAAAAAACTGTGAAGGGAATTTTTCAGAAAATGTTAATACCCAATGTAAAGTATCTTCGAAAGTTGGAGGACCCGTTTCAAATTCACAGGTCCTTGAGTCGGGTCCAATGGATAAACAAAAATTAATTTTCTGAAAACATTTTAGCATCTATACACACTAAAGTTATTTACAAGTGGACGGATGGAGAGACGGTCGATTAAAAAAGTTTGGTTACACCGGTCTCTAAAATGTGTAGTTTGGCTAAAATCTTTACATTGTTTTTTTTCAGCTTTACAAAACTTTTTCCGTACTTCTTATATGGGAAAGTAAAAATTACATTTATTTTAAGCACAAATGCACAATTCTTTGCAATAAAAATTAAGTCCATATGAAAATGTCTGTAACGAATTCTTGTATGCATTCTTATTTACTCACCATTGTCCAAATCGACGCGCACAATTTTGTCGACAAAAAGAAGAATAACAGGAAGCTTTTGTTCATTTCCGTAGGTTTTGGTAGCATTGCTAGTGAGAACTAACTGCACATTTGCAATGACATATTGCTGCTTAATAATTGCACTAACTCAAATGGGTTTGATTTCCAGTTATCTAACTGCAGATCAATATTTTAACTTCATGCATAGTCAGGCTTTAGTAAAAAACGTTTCGTAACGCTGGCATGTATTCACTCAAACAATACGCAATGCGAAAAAAATGTTTGGAGATCGTTTTTTTCCTTCTTTCCCTGAATTATTCCCAAGTACTTAGCACAATGTCGAAAAAATGTTACATGAACGTGTACATATTTTTTTAAATAGTTGATGTTATTCTTGTTCGTTTTTTTGGGGGGGGCGTTCAAGGTCCTTAACGCTACGTTTATAAATACAATAACTCACGAAATAGATCATATACATGATATGTTTGGGAAGATAAAACAATATTACTGTTTAGTACATCGAATATACGAATGTTTTGAATATCACACTATTTTGAAATACGTATTGTCTTCAATCATGATATTGTATCACATGCTTTTGAATCATTTGCAATCTACTTAGTGAGTAACTATAATTTACGTAACTCCTCACGAGGCTTTCTGGGGTTTCAGACCGGGAGAGATGGCTCAGAGCAACAACTAATATCGCTGCAGAGCCTCTCACAGGTAGGTTCGAAGTTCGAGTCTCGACGACGGCAGGATTTTCGACATTAGCCAGATAGCTAGGTTGCATTTTAACTGTGCAAATGTATGATGGACTTACTCTGTCTTATACTAACTTTAACTTAAAAATATATACACACTACAATTCTATAAAAATATATAAAAAATAAAGCGAGAGAGGAAGCAGGAAGCACCTCCGATAAGTAATTATTCCAGGTGTGCTAACATTTTATAGAATGAATGCATGGGATATCTGTTATTAATTCTCGTTTGATACTTGGGGGTTTTGCCCAGTTTATAGAGGATGATGCTTGAATTTGGGGAAGGTTTGTGTACAACTTGTGTGCGAGATAGGCTATTTGGGTTTTTATAGTGTTATATTTAAATCATTATGCAGTTGATTGTTACTTATGAACCACGATGCTTTTGTAATTAGTCTTAAAAATAATTTTGGATCACTTGCATTTTATTTAGGTTGGTATTGGCGGCATTGGTCCAGATGGGACAAGCATATAATAGTGTCGGCCCGATTATTACTTTGTAGAGTAATAAAGCATTAGATATGGAGAGTTGACTGGGTTGATTCAGTAAGGGTCGTAATTGAATTAGTTTAATTTTGGCTTGCTGAGTTTTTACCTCTATATGCTGCTTCCAGTTGAGTCGAGTGACGAAGTTTAAGCCTGTTATGTTCAAAGAAATACAATTTCTCGACAACTTTGTTTATTCTTAACAAGCCAGCAACAATACAGGTGGGTGAACACAATTCCAAGATCCAAAGAGTAGTTCGTTCTTCGTAGCCAAGACAAACCATATATCCCGGAGAAGTCCAATACCTAGCGAAGTCCAACCAAAAACCAGAAGAAGAAGTCCGATGACGTAGCAAAGTTTCTCACCACTTCGCTATACACACTTGATTAACAACGTTCGCAGGCTCACTATCCAACTGGAACTCTCTCTGCTGCCTCAGCGCCGCCAGCCGCTTGCAGGCGCCGACATAGCCTCGCCTGCCGGCTCCGGCTTCGCCCGCTGGCCTCTCTTCTTTCATAGGCCGGCGTCGGTTGCGGCCAGCCGAGCCGTGTTCCCGCGAAGTCTCCGCTTCGCGCCGCTGTCTTGGCGCTTTCAAAGGTGCGCAGATTGCCGCAACAAAGCCCAAGTATTTTATTGTTTTATTTGTTGGTGTCCAATTAATGTCATTATTTATGAAAGTGGAAGAGGGTATGTGAATGGTCTTAATGTGAATATTTTTGCTGAGGATTTTGTTAAACTCAACTTTATTTTCCAGATATTAGCCCAATTTGCAAGTACGTTTAAGCGATTTTGAAGCGGTGTTTGAAGACTTGTTAAAGAGTTGAGATGTAGAGTGCAGTGTCGTCGGCAAATTGAGCGGTGTTTATTTGTGCTGAATTCGGTATGTCTGCAGTGTATAAATTGAACAAAAAGGGGGAAAGTGGTGATCCTTGGGGAACCCCAGCAGTGATTTTCCTAGGATTAGAGCAGTGGCCTTCGACTGATACTGAAAATGTTCTATTTGTGATATAGCTAAGGATAACAAATACTAGATATTTGGGTGTACCTATTGAAATTAATTTAAAATAGCTGGATGCCAAATCCTGTCGAAAGCTTGCGAGATGTCTACGAATGCAGCGATGGTATGTTCTGCCTTTTGGAATGCAGAATGAATATGTTCCGTAAGCCTTAGTAGTTGGTGGGTGGTGGAAAATTGTGATTTGACTTGCTGGTGGATCCCCCACTTGATCGACTTGCTGGTCGATCCTCCACTGGACCGCTTTGCTGGACGATCCTCCACTTAAACGACTTGCTGGCCGATCCTCTACTTGATCGACTTGCTGGTCGATCCTGCACTCTATCGACTTGCTGGTCGATCCTCCATTTGATCGACTTGCTGGTCGATCCCCCTGTTGTGTTACACTTACCAGAGAACTTGCAACTTTCTCTATGATCTCTGCTTCCGGTTCCGCTTCCTCTAGGCGCTACGAGAAAGCGCCACGCTCGCGCCCCCAGCGCTGCGCACCGCCTCCCTCGCCACCGCAGCAGGCGATAAATTCTTTCTCGTGACGTCACGAGAGGCCCTTTAAAAGGGCTTGCACCGGCAGGACTCGGGGCATTCGGCCCGCGGCGTTGGACGCGAGAGGCGCCGCGCCGCGTAATTTTTGTTTTCGATATGTGTGCATAGACGTAAGTGAGAAACTAGGGAGCCATTTTTGTTTCACAGTGCTGGTCAACGCTCCACTTGATCGACTTGTTGGTCGATCCTACACATGATCGACTTGATGGTTGATTCACCACTTGATAGACTTGCTGGACGATCGTGCACTTAATTGACGTGCTGGACGCTCGTCCACTTGATCGCCTTGCTTGTCTATCCACCTTTTGAGCGCCTTGCTGGTTGATCCTCCACTTGATCGCTCTAATGGTCGAGCCACCACATGATCGACATGCTGGTGGATCCTCCACTTGATCAAATTACTGGTCGATCGTCCTCCTTATCGACTTGCTTGTCGATCCACCACTTGATCGACTTGCTGGATGATCCTCCATTTTATCGACTTGCTGATCGATCCTCCAATTGATCGATTTGCTGGTTGATCCACAACTTGATCGACTTGCTAGTCGATCCTTTACTTATTCGAATTGCTGCTCGATCCGCCAATTAATTGACTTGCTGGACGATCGTCCACTTAATTGCTAATTTGGCGGTCTATTTGACCGCAACTTTGACGGTCTATTTGACCGCCAATTTGACGGTCTACTTAACCGCTAATTTGAAGATATATTTGACCGCTAATTTGACTGTCTATTTGACAGATAATTTGACTGTCTATTTGACCGCTACGTTTACAGTCTATTTGACCGCTAATTTGACAGTATTTGACCGCTAATTTGACGATCTATTTGACCGCTACTTTACGGCCTATTTGACTGCTACTTTGACGGACTATTTGACCGCCTTTTTGACAGTCTATTTGACCGCTAACTTGACGTTCTATTTGAACGCTAATTTTACGGTCAATTTGACCGCTAACTTTACGGTCGATTTGACCGTTAATTAAACGGTCTATTTGCCCGGTAATTGGACGGTCTATTTGACCGCTAATTTTAACGGTCTATTTGACCGCTACTTTGACGGGTGGGATGTAACACGGTGGCCTCCAACTTTGTTGGTGATGGTTTCTCTCTCTTTCCTGCTAGTGATTAGGATAACCTCAGTTTTGTGATCAGCTAACTGCAGCCCTGAGGACTTCAAACACCGACTAACAAGAGCGATCGCTTTGTTGCAAATGTAGACAATTTCCTCAGTATATTTTGCAACGGCTACGATAGCAATGTCGTCCGCGAAACCAATGAAATAGGTGCCTTCTAAGAATGGAAACCGAGGGACCACGTCGTACATTATATTCCACAATAGTGGGACCAATACCGACCCTTGTGGGAGACCAGCAGTGACATTGTGCAACCTCGGCCCATTATCTGTATTGTAGTTTAGAGCTGTGTGTGTCTGTGTTTTGGTGTCTGTGCGTGTGTGTCTGTGTGTGTGTCTGCGTGTGTCTGTGTGTGTGTCTGCGTGTGGGTCTATGTGTTGGAGTCTGTGTCTGTCTGTGCCTATGTCTGGGTGTTTGTGTGTGCCTGTGTGAGTGTCTGTGTGTGTCTGTGTGTGTCTGTGTGTGTCTGTGTGAGTGTCTGTGCGTGTGTGTCTGTGTGTGTGGATGACTGAGTGTGTGTGAGTGTGTGTGTGTGTGTCTGGTGTGTGTCTGTGTATGTGCCTGTGTGTATGTCTGTGTGTGTATGTGCGTGTGTGTCTGTGTGTGTCGATGACTGAGTGTGTGTGAGTGTGTGTGTGTGTCTGGTGTGTGTCTCTGTATGTGCCTGTGTGTATGTCTGTGTGTGTCTGTACGTGTGTTCCTGTGTGTGTCTGAGGGTGTGCCTGTACGCGTGTCTGTGTGTGTCTGTGCGTGTTCCTGTGTGTGGCTGTGTGTGGGTCTGTGTGTGTGTGTCTATGTGTGCCTGTGTGTGGGTATGTGTGTGTCTGTGTGTTGATCTATGTGTGTCTGTGTGTCTGTCAGTGTTTTGGTGTCTGTGTGTGTATCTGTGCGTGTGTGTGTGTGTGACTATGTGTGTGTCTGTGTGAGTGTCTGTGTGTGTCTATGCGTGTGTGTCTGTGTGTGTCTGCGTCTGTGCGTGTGTCTGTGTGTGTATCTGTATGTGTGTGCGTCTGTGTGTGTCTGTGTGTGTCTGGTGAGTGTCTGAATGTGTGTCTGTGTGTGAGCCTGTGTGTGTGTCTGTGTGTGTCTGTGTGTGTGTCTGTGTGTGTCTCTGTGTGTATGCTGTGTGTGTGTATCCCAATTGCATTGTCTGCCCAGTTTTTCGACCAAGCCAAAATCGGGAAATTCCGATCGACGAAAATTGTCGATTTGGGACGGAATATCGACTTCGCTGAAAATCAATATCCCAGCCCAGAATCGCATGGCGAGTTCACTGGTGCAATCCGTTTTTCAAACAGATTGTTAGTTTTCCAGAAAATCGCGAAAAACTGAACGGGCCACTTTTCATAATTTAAAAAAATATTTTTTCAGGGCTCATTTCTCATCCAAATGCGGAAAATAACGGAATTTTTCCAACACTATATTAAAGTTTGAAATCATATTTTAAGAGAAGTTTGAAATCATATTGGTTTTAAGAGAAGTCGAAATTCCGTCCCAAATCGACTATTTTCGTCGATCGACGAAATTTCGCGATTTTTTCATCCCCGAAAACTTAGGCAGAAAATGCACTTTTCTGCAAAATTATGCAAACTATTTCTATTCAGGAAGTAAAATATGATTTCAAACTTATATAAAGTTGAAAAATTTCATTATTTACCGCATTTGGGCGAGAAATGAGCCCTGAAACAAAATTTTTTTAAAATGACGAAAAGTGGCCGGTTCAGATTTTTGCCAATTTCTGGAAAATTAACAATCTGTTTCAAAAACGGATTGCACTAGTGGACTCGCCATGCAATTCCGGGCTGGGATATTTGTTTTCAGCGAATTCAAAATTCCGTCCAAAATCGACAATTTTCGTCGATCTTCGAAACTTTTTTCTCGCTCAAAAACTTAGGCAGAAAATGCACTTTTCTGCAAAATTATGCAAACTATTTCTATTTAGGAAGTAAAATTTGATTTCAAACTTTAATATAGTGTTTAAAAATTACATTATTTACCGCATTTGCATGAGAAATGAGCTCTGAAACAAATTTTTAAAAAATGACGAAAAGTGGCCGGTTCAGTTTGCAATTCCGGGCTGGGATATTGGTTTTAAGAGAAGTCGAAATTCCGTCCCAAATCGAAAATTTTCGTCGATCGACGAAATTTCGCGATATTTTCTTGCTCGAAAACTTAGGCAGAAAATACACTTTTCTGCAAAATTATGGAAACAATTTCTATTCAGGAAGTAAAATATGATTTCAAACTTTAATATAGTGTTGGAAAAATTCCGTTATTTTCCGCATTTGGATGAGAAATGAGCCCTGAAAAAATATTTTTTTAAATTATGAAAAGTGGCCCGTTCAGTTTTTCGCGATTTTCTGGAAAACTAACAATCTGTTTGAAAAACGGATTGCACCAGTGAACTCGCCATGCGATTCTGGGCTGGGATATTGATTTTCAGCGAAGTCGATATTCCGTCCCAAATCGACAATTTTCGTCGATCGGAATTTCCCGATTTTGGCTTGGTCGAAAAACTGGGCAGACAATGCAATTGGGATACACACACACAGCATACACACAGAGACACACACAGACACACACACAGACACACACACAGGCTCACACACAGACACACATTCAGACACTCACCAGACACACACAGACACACACAGACGCACACACATACAGATACACACACAGACACACGCACAGACGCAGACACACACAGACACACACGCATAGACACACACAGACATACACACAGGCACATACAGAGACACACACCAGACACACACACACACACTCACACACACTCAGTCATCCACACACACAGACACACACGCACAGACACTCACACAGACACACACAGACACTCACACAGACACACACAGACACACACAGACACTCACACAGGCACACACAAACACCCAGACATACGCACAGACAGACACAAACTCCAACACATAGACACCCACACAGACCCACACAGGCACACAGACTCACACACAGACCCACACGCAGACACACACACAGACACACACGCACAGACACCAAAACACAGACACACACAGCTCTAAACTACAATACAGATAATGGGCCGAGGTTGCACAATGTCACTGCTGGTCTCCCACAAGGGTCGGTATTGGTCCCACTATTGTGGAATATAATGTACGACGTGGTCCCTCGGTTTCCATTCTTAGAAGGCACCTATTTCATTGGTTTCGCGGACGACATTGCTATCGTAGCCGTTGCAAAATATACTGAGGAAATTGTCTACATTTGCAACAAAGCGATCGCTCTTGTTAGTCGGTGTTTGAAGTCCTCAGGGCTGCAGTTAGCTGATCACAAAACTGAGGTTATCCTAATCACTAGCAGGAAAGAGAGAGAAACCATCACCAACAAAGTTGGAGGCCACCGTGTTACATCCCACCCGTCAAAGTAGCGGTCAAATAGACCGTTAAAATTAGCGGTCAAATAGACCGTCCAATTACCGGGCAAATAGACCGTTTAATTAACGGTCAAATCGACCGTAAAGTTAGCGGTCAAATTGACCGTAAAATTAGCGTTCAAATAGAACGTCAAGTTAGCGGTCAAATAGACTGTCAAAAAGGCGGTCAAATAGTCCGTCAAAGTAGCAGTCAAATAGGCCGTAAAGTAGCGGTCAAATAGATCGTCAAATTAGCGGTCAAATACTGTCAAATTAGCGGTCAAATAGACTGTAAACGTAGCGGTCAAATAGACAGTCAAATTATCTGTCAAATAGACAGTCAAATTAGCGGTCAAATATATCTTCAAATTAGCGGTTAAGTAGACCGTCAAATTGGCGGTCAAATAGACCGTCAAAGTTGCGGTCAAATAGACCGCCAAATTAGCAATTAAGTGGACGATCGTCCAGCAAGTCAATTAATTGGCGGATCGAGCAGCAATTCGAATAAGTAAAGGATCGACTAGCAAGTCGATCAAGTTGTGGATCAACCAGCAAATCGATCAATTGGAGGATCGATCAGCAAGTCGATAAAATGGAGGATCATCCAGCAAGTCGATCAAGTGGTGGATCGACAAGCAAGTCGATAAGGAGGACGATCGACCAGTAATTTGATCAAGTGGAGGATCCACCAGCATGTCGATCATGTGGTGGCTCGACCATTAGAGCGATCAAGTGGAGGATCAACCAGCAAGGCGCTCAAAAGGTGGATAGACAAGCAAGGCGATCAAGTGGACGAGCGTCCAGCACGTCAATTAAGTGCACGATCGTCCAGCAAGTCTATCAAGTGGTGAATCAACCATCAAGTCGATCATGTGTAGGATCGACCAACAAGTCGATCAAGTGGAGCGTTGACCAGCACTGTGAAACAAAAATGGCTCCCTAGTTTCTCACTTACGTCTATGCACACATATCGAAAACAAAAATTACGCGGCGCGGCGCCTCTCGCGTCCAACGCCGCGGGCCGAATGCCCCGAGTCCTGCCGGTGCAAGCCCTTTTAAAGGGCCTCTCGTGACGTCACGAGAAAGAATTTATCGCCTGCTGCGGTGGCGAGGGAGGCGGTGCGCAGCGCTGGGGGCGCGAGCGTGGCGCTTTCTCGTAGCGCCTAGAGGAAGCGGAACCGGAAGCAGAGATCATAGAGAAAGTTGCAAGTTCTCTGGTAAGTGTAACACAACAGGGGGATCGACCAGCAAGTCGATCAAATGGAGGATCGACCAGCAAGTCGATAGAGTGCAGGATCGACCAGCAAGTCGATCAAGTAGAGGATCGGCCAGCAAGTCGTTTAAGTGGAGGATCGTCCAGCAAAGCGGTCCAGTGGAGGATCGACCAGCAAGTCGATCAAGTGGGGGATCCACCAGCAAGTCGATCATGTGGAGGATCGGCCAGCAAGTCGATCAAGAGGAGGATCGGCCAGAAAGTCGATCATGGGGAGGATCGGCTAGCAAGTCGACGAAGTGGAGGATCGTCCAGCAAATCGATCAAGTGGAGGATCGACCAGCAAGTCGTTCAACTAGAGGATCGTCCAGCAAAACGATTCAGTGGAGAATCGACCAGGGTCTCGATCAAATTGACGATCGACCAGTAAGTCGATCAAGTGGAGGATCGACCAGCAAGTCGACCAAAAGAAGGATCGTTCAGCAAGACGATCAAGTGGAGTATCGACCATCAAGTCGACCAAGAGGAGGATCGACCAGCAAGTCGATCAAGTGGAAGATCCACCAGCAAGTCGATTATGTGGTGGCTCGACCATTAGGGCGATCAAGTGGAAGATTGACTTTGACTGACAGCAAGGCTTTCAAAAAAAGGATCGAAAAGCAAAACGATCAAGTGGATGATCATCCAGTATGTCGATCAAGTGGACGTTCGATCAGCAAGTCAGTCAAATGGACGATCGTCCGTCAAGTCGATCAAGTGGTGGGTCGACCATCAAGTCGATCATGAGTAGAATCGACCAGCATGTCGATCATATGGATGATCACAAGCAAAACGATTCAGTGGAGAATCGACCAGGGTCTCGATCAAATTGACGATCGACCAGCAATTCGATCAAGTGGAGGATCGACCAGTAACTCGATCAAGTCGAGCATCGACCAGCACGACCAGCAAATCGACCATGTGAACAATCGACCAGCAAGTCTATCAAGTTGAGGATCGAAGATCAAGTCGAACACGTGGAGGATCGACCAGCAAATCGATCAAGTACACCATCGTCCAGCAAGTCGATCAAGTGGACGATTTTCGCGCAAATTAATAAAGTGGAGGTTCGACCAGCAAGTTTTTGAAGTGGTGGATCGACCAGAAATCGATCAAGTGTAGGATCGACCAGGAAGTCAATCAAGAGTAGGATCGACCAGCAAGTCGATCACGTGGAGGATCGACCAGCAAGTCGATCTTGAGGAGGATCGACAAGTAAGTCGATCATGTGTAGTATCGACCAGCAAGTCGATCATGGGGAGGATCGACCAGCAAGTAGATTAAGTTAAGGATCGTCCAGCAAGTCAATCAAGTAGGGGATAGCCCAGAAAGTTGCTCAATTGGAGGATCGACCATCAAGTCGATCAAGTGAAAGATCGACCACCAAGGTGATCAAGTGGAGGATAGATTAGCAAGGCGATCAAAAGGAGGATCGACCAGCAAGCCGATCAAGTAGAGGATCCACCAGCAAATCGATCAAGAGTAGGATCGACCAGCAAGATAATCAAGTGGAGGATCGCCCAGCAAGTCGATCAAGAGGAGGATTGATTAGCAAGGCGCAAAAAATGCGTAATTTCATCGATCCATGATCGACGTAAACTAGCTATTTCAGACGGAATTTCGAATCCTCTGAAAATTTACGCCCGGGCCGGAATCGCACCGCAATTTCATTGGTGAAATCCGTTTTCTAATCAGTGTGTTAGTATTCGAGAAAATCTCGAAGAGCAAAATAGCCCACTTTTGGCCAATTTTGTAAAATTTCGTTTCACGGCTCATTTTTCGTCCAAACGAGGTTAATATTGGTATATTTTAACTCTATATGAAATTTAAAACTTGTATTTTACTTTCGAAATAGAAAAAGTCTGCATATTTTTGCAGAAGGGTGCATTTTTACCCTATTTTTGGGCCAACAAAAATGCCTAATTTCATAGATCGACGTAAACTAGCGATTTTTGACGGAATTTCGAATCCTGTGAAAATTAACGCCCTGCCCGGAATCGCACCGCAATTTAATTGGGAAGTCCGTTTTCCAATCAGAGTGTTAGTTTTCGAAAAAATCGCGAAAAACGAAATAGCCCACTTTTGGCCAATTTTGTAAATTTTCGTTTCATGGCTCTTTTTTCGTCCAAATGAAGTTAATAATGGAGTATTTTAACCCTATATGAAATTTCAAAGTTATATTTTACTTCCTAAATAGAAAAAGTTTGCATAATTTTGCAGACTGTTTCATTTTTAACTCTTTTCTTTGGGCCACCAAAAAATGCGTAATTTCATCGATCCATGATCGACGTAAACTGGCGATTTCTGACGGAATTTCAATTCCTCTTACAATTAGCGCGCGGTCCGGAATCGGACCGGGATTTCATTGGTAAAGTCCGTTTTCCAATCAGAGTGTTAGTTTTTGAGAAAATCGCGAAAAACGAAATAGCCCACTTTTGGCTAATGTTTTTAAAAGTTCGTTTCACCGCTCATTTTTTTTCAAATGTGGTTAATAATGGAATATATTAACTCTATACGAAATTTAAAACTTGTATTTTACTTCCTAAATAGAAAAAGTTTGCATAATTTTGCAGATAGGTGCATTTTTAACACTTTTCTTTGGTCCAACAAAAAATGCGTAATTTCATCGATCCATTATCGAAGTAAACTGACGGAATTCCTGTTAGCAAAGTTGAAATAAGTAAGTGTTTCAATGAAGAAATTATATTCGTATATTGAAATACACATGTCTACGATACAGTCAGTAAAGCAAGTTATACATATCAACAAGGTAGGTTGCAAAGCAACGTGCATTGCTGGGCAACCGTAGGTTCATGGAGATGATATCGCCATACCCCGATTGGGATTCAACACTTCCCCTCGAGATAATCTCTGCGTTTATAATCTTGATAATTCCAAAAGTTTAACACAATTCTCATGTTTGTGTTTAGTCAATCCTTTTGTAAAGATATCAGCTGGCATTTCTGTTGACGCTCGATGCACCAAATTTATTGTTCCGGCTTCTAGAACTTCTCTAATAAAATGATGACGTTCATCTATATGTTTGGTTCTTGTATGAAATACAGAATTTACTGCCAATTTTTGTGCACTAAGATTGTCACTATATATAGTTATAACCTTCGCGTCAGTTGCACCCAATTCATTAAGGAAGTTTTTCAAATGTACCACTTCTTTTGCAGCATCGCTTAAAGCCATATATTCTGCTTCAGTAGTGGAAACTGCGACTGTTTTCTGTTTTCGAGAATCCCATGTCACAGGCCCTCCATTCATACAAAATACATATCCTGTGTATGATCTTCTGTCATCGATTGATCCACCGTAGTCAGCATCAACATAACCAGTAATAGATTCTCCGTTATTTTTATAACAAATTTCGATGTCTTTAGTCCCTTTTAAATACCGCAGTACTCTTTTTGCTGCTTCCCAATGTGATTTTCCAAAACAATTATTGTATTGGGACAGTACATTCACTGCATGAGCGATGTCGGGACGTGTAGCTATCGATAAATACAATAAACATCCAACAAGTTCACGAAACGAAGGCTTTTTACTATCAGAGTCTTTCCACATATCAGTCTTAGACAATTTAATACCTGTAGCTATTGGTGTAGACACAGAATTACAATTAGCCATATTGAACCTCGAAAGTATATATTGTGACGATACCGAATATTTGGCGGATAAATTAATTTAAAACATGCGACGTAGTAACAGCTACTGCGTCGCAGGCTTACGCAGCGCCTTCTTTGTGCGTGCCAGGCCGGGCAGATTTGTTCCACGCACGTGCTGGGAGGGGTGCCTGGCGCTCCCTTGGCCGGCAGGGCCTGTGTGTTTAGAGTTATGACTCGACCAGCGACCCGCTGGCGCCGCCAACCCCCCCAGGCGATCGGCAGCGCTCCCGATGTTGGAGTGAGAGGGTTGGGTGGAATTTTCCGTCAACTCCGGTCAGAGAACACTCCAGGGCATTGGTCAAAATTCATGTAAAACGCAATAGCCTTTAGCCAATGGAGATGCACCTCTCAAAATCTGAACCAAAATTGTTCTAGAACTTTCGATGAAGGAGGAAGGAGTGGGGGTTATCGAAGCTTCGCGGGCAAGTGACGGGGCACGAGATTCAGAGGAGAATAGATTCGAGGAGGAGAAGGGTGGAGAGAGCGGGTGCACACATCTCTGCGGTGCGTCGGTCGGAGTAATAGACGCCACTGGCGTATGCACCTCCGCAGTGCGAGGGACATAACCGTTTTCGGTGTGCTGTGTTTGTGGTATGAGACGTAGAATTGCTCCCGGTGAGCGTTCACTACCATCCGTGGAACTTTAAGTTGTTACGGAGCTATTGTTGCAGCTAGTGCGCGATTTCGCAACCGGCCAGTGCCCACAGCTTCCGCCACTTCGCGTCACGGTGTTTCTTTCATTTAGCGAAAAGCAATTTCGCTCGACTGCCTAAAAGACAATCACTGCATGAGCAGAGCAGTTCGGGCCGCGCATTATCGACACCGTTCAACTCGATCCGCGTCGCCACGTCCGCGCCTGCGGCAGAGCTGATCCCCGTGTTGGAGTTTCCGCCTCCGGCGCCCGTCTGCGCCCTCTCGGCGAGGGTCCCTCCACGCCGGCTGCGATCCATTGCCACGCAGCCGCTTTCACCGCCGCCAAAGGGAACCCCGGTGACGTCATCTGAAGGTCGGGCACCGACCCCACGAAGTTCATTGAAACACGGTCTTTTGTGCGCAAGACTTTAGTGAATGACCCAGAACAGAGACCTGTGTAGCACTGTAAGCAAGCCGTGCTTTGGCTATTGAAGAAAAATCTTCAGAATTGTATTTCTCACCTTTTTTTGTAATTGTATTACCCTTTGTTATCATCTGGCATGTAAAAAAAGTAAATTTAAGTAAAGGGAAATCTAGGAGGGGGTTAAATTCAGGCTGTTTTGGAAGTTGCGGGGTAAGTAGGAAAGAGGGGAGAGATATCAATGGGTTTGAAAGGGAGGGATTATTAGTTATAGTATTCTACGTTTTTTTTGTTTTGTGTTTTAGTTAATTAAATTATGTTTTTACCTCTAACCTCAACGAATTTCATTTCATGAGCAAGTAGCGTCCATCCATAGGCCTCCATTTTTTTAGAGAATCACTGCTCCTGAGCAACCCCGGCAACTGCTTCAGGTGAGAGAAGGTCTTGATCGTCAGATCGAGCCCCGACGCCACCCGCGAGGGCCCGCGGTGCTGACAATATATGTTCTTTGATTTAAACTTATTGCATCTTCGTCTGCGCTAAAATCTATGCCCAAACAACGTTTCACTTCACCAAGATCTCTAACTTCGGAAAACGTAGATAATTTGCGTCCAAAGTCTTCAATCTTCTGCGGGTCTTGACACATTACTAAAATATCATCAACATATACAACGATGATCATCATTTCGTTATCTTGATCTTTAACGTAAACACAAGGATCCCCTTTTGTAGGAGTAGCACCTTCATGATGTAGCTTTTCATCTAGGTGTTTGTACCAAGCTCGACCTGCTTGCTTTAAGCCGTACAGAGCCTTTTTCATATGACATACCATATCCCCATTTGACATTCTTTCTAACACAGACTTTGCATCTCGAACAGTTTCATTATCATAACTTTTACCTTCAACGATATGTTTTAAAACTTTTTCCATTTCGTTGGGAATCTTCATAAACACATCTTCTAAAGTACCGTTAAGATATGCTGTTGCTACATCGAATTGTCTAATTTTCATCTTATCTCTTACCGCAAGTGCAATCACAATTCTAATAGAATCTAAACGAGCCACTGGGGCAAATGTTTCATGAAAATATCTTCCGTATTGTTGAGAATATCCTTTAGCGACGATTCTAGCTTTTCGTCTTTCTAAAATACCATCCGTTCCGTACTTATTACACAACACAAAACGACTACCTATAATATCTTCAGCATTTAATTTAGGAACTAATGTCCAAGTTTTATTTCTTAAAATTGACTTTACTTCACTTGCCATTGCTTTTAACCATTCTTCTGATTGTTCACCAGACAGAGCGTGTTGAATAGGTACCTCAGTTAGAAAAGCATCTTCAATTCTTTCTTGATCCAGTCGAGGATTTCCTGGTTGTCCAGAGGTATTTTGCGTGGTTTTCCCCTACATCTCTTGACAATATTTTCTGGAGCCGGTTGAATATTTTCTTCTTTCGATTCGTAAATTTCAGTTATTTCGTTGATTTTATCATTGCATTGAAGATTCTTATTGCTTCTGTCGTCTTTAACAGGACAGATATTTATTTCAATAAATGATTTCGTGTTGTTATTCAATCTTCCTTTTATATCTGTTAAGTTTGATTGACTTGAATCATAATTCTTTTCCGGTTTGAATTCTTCAAAAGTGTTATTGAATTTAACCAAACTTTCCGTAAATTTGACGTCCCTTGACACTACTATTCTTCTTTCATCTGGAATCCATATCCTACAAGCTTTTGTATTCACACAGGATCCCACAAAAAATCCTTTCTCGGAATGTGGTTCAAGCCTATTTCTTCGGGGCGATTTAACCATGACATAAACTTCAGAACCAAATCGTTTGAAGTAAGATACGTCGGGTGGTTTTCCGAAAAGAATTTCATAAGGTGATTTTCCATTCAATCTTTTTGTCGGGCATCTATTTTCTATGTAATTGGCAGTATTCACAGCTTCCGCCCATAAATACGAAGGCAACCCTGATTGGATCAATAAACATCTAGCAGTATCCATCAATGTTCGATTTTTTCGTTCAGCAATTCCATTCTGCTCTGGATTATACGGAGTAGTTAGTCTTCGTAAAATTCCATATTTCTTCAGAATGTCATCAAAATTTTTATTAACATATTCAGATCCATTATCCGTTTCAATACTTTTTATTTTAATTCCCCATTGGGTATCCATGAAGGTTCTAAAATTATCAAATTCTTGAACAACCTGATTCTTATGCTTAATAATACTTATTTCGCACCAACTAGAACAGTTGTTAAGCAGAAATATTTGTTCCCGCCAAGTGAATTAACACGCATTGGTACACAAACATCAGAATGTACCAACTCTCCTATTGTATCTTTCCTTTCGGAGAACTTTGGAAATGAGAATCCGGACATTTTAGCTTGCAAACATATCTTTCATTTAAAATTATTATTGATATTTTGAATATTGATACCTTGTATGTATCCCTTTTTCACTGTCACGCGAAGATCATGTAAATTTAAATGACCTAAACGATCATGCCATTCTTCTATCGAATGTTTTACTAGACCACTGTGTTTTACTTTTTCTTCAACAATCTTATTTGATTCGGGATTACTAAAGCTACTAAAGTAATATAAATCATTTATTCGATAAGCAGTCAATAATAATTCTCCATGACTATTAAAAACTTCAGCCTTTGTCCTTTTGAATAGTACATAATGGCCCTTGTCCGTAATCTTACTCACAGATATCAGATTAGAACGTAAGTCCGGAACAAATAATGTTTCTTAAAAATCAATTATTTTTCGTCTGCCTTTCACATTAGAAATAGCTGAAACAGTACCCGTTCCTGCAACTTCAGTATTTGAATTGCTAGCAAGATTAAGTTTATCATGTGCTGTCTTGTCTAAAATTTTGAACGTATTAATATCCTTACACATATGTGATGTACATCCACTATCTAGGCACCATTTAGTATTACTCACGTTTTTATTTTCTATTTGGAGACACTCTTCTTTCTTCCTATTTGATGAAACGTATAAAGATAATTAATCTCCACCGCTTGCAGTTGGCTGTGTCGACTTTTTCGGCTTTTTACAGTTCTTAGCTCGATGTCCTATTCCCCCGCAATTGTAACATCGCATTTTAGAATCCTTCTTGTATTCTGTATTTTGATGCACTACTTGTTGAAACTTCTTATAACTATTCTTATTTGAATTCCTAGCTACCATCGCGTTCTGCATATTTCGATCATTATCTTTCCGTGCTTCAAATTCTTCTCCAATTTTAATTCTTAATGTTTCAGGGGAAGGTAATACATCTCGTGAATTCATGGCGCATCTGAAATTTTCGAAAGTTTCTGGCGGACTGCTTAATAACACTACAGTTAGAAGATCTTGATTGATAGAAACCTGCATTTCTGTCAATTTGTCTACCACATCAAAAAATTGTCTTGTGTATTCACGTACATCATCCCCTTCTTGCATCTTCATTGCTATGAGCTGGTTCAATAGTGCAGGTTTCGCGCGGGTCCTTTTGACTGATAAATTTCTTCAAGTTTAGTCCATATTGCACGAGAAGTTTTGCAACCTTTTATTTGTTTAATTTCGGACGGTTGAATTGCTAATACTATATCTGCCTGCGCTTTCAAATCTGCATTCATCCATATGTTTCTAGCATCAGCGTTGTCCGCCGTTAACTCCGGTTTTTCAATTTTACCGCTATCATAATCCCATGCGTCATTTTTAATTAATAAGGCACGCATTTGTAGTCGTGGACGTCTGAAAAGTCACAGAAAGAGTGAGATACACCGGACAGCGTTTCAACCTCTAGCTTACGGGGCGATAAGCGCGCTGCTTTCTCGTTGAGATTCAATATTCTTGCCGGGCAGCGCCCGTTACGGCAATCGACTAACGCGGCGGCCATGTAAATGCCAGGTGCTAGCTCTCTTTGCTTTACGAGCCCGATACCGCGGTGATCGGTGGGCAAAAATATACATTTTTCAGTTCTGGCAGGAATGTCTATATCCACAGAGGGCGGCGGTGAAGTGGCTAAGAGCATATACCCCATACGCGTAGTTAATCTATTAGTTTTATAACTCACGCTGGCCTTCTGTTTCAAGAAAAAGCCCCGAGCTAGAATTCCATCCACATTTAAGCGCATTTCCGCCCGCACTATAAAGAACGCGTGTTCTATCACGCCTTGCGGCAGTTGCAATGCTATCTGAACTTTTCCTGACCTGCGAATTTCCGTATTTCCAATTCCTTTTAAAACCGGCAGCCAACCTTCCGCAGCAATTTCGCCCGTATTTATACAACCTTCCTTTAACAAACTTACATCTGCGCCAGTGTCAACTAACAGGGCGAGCCGTTTTCCCTGTTCTAACCCGCAAGGCAAATACACTATATCTCTGAATTTTGGCATATTTACCTTGTCCTGCGAGAAGACGACTGGTATTGCATCAACAGTTTCCACAACCGTTACGCGCGGGGCGAGAGTAGGGCAATTTCTAGCAATGTGGCCTTCCTTGCCTCACCTGAAACACGTCACCGGCGGCCGCGGCCCTGACTGCGAGGCCTCTACAGTTACGGGGCTCCGCGTAACGGTTTTAGCGGCCGTGGCCGCGGGCGCGGCTTCTTATTATAACTACTTTTGCCACGTGGATTACGCTGGCAATAGAGCGCCGATTCTTCCTCTAGAGCTATTTCTATAGCTTCGGCTAACGTGCCGAGATCGCGACTACGCACTACTGTTTGAATTCGCGTATTGATCAGGCCCTGCGTGAAAGAGGCCCGCGCCAGCTGCTCCGTAAATCCCTGAATGCCGACACGGTGATCAACGGGGCAGTTCGCGAGACTGACCTGCCGCAAATTTCCGAGCGAATATTCGAGGCGATTAGCCCACTCACTTACTTGCTCCTTTTCCTTCTGGCATGCCTCAAATAATTGACACGCATAGAAATCTAGCATATGTTGAGTGCCGAACGCGGCCCGTAACTGAGCTTTGATCTTTTTCCAAGTCGAAAGATCTTTAAACTGCTATGCCTGCGCGGCCTCTCCGCGAATTTTACTGCGCAAAAATGCCAGCAGCCTCTCGTGATTGTGCGGCGCAACGAGAGAAATCACTGTTTCTACAGAAATAATGAATCCCTCAAATCCTCCTCCTTTCCCCTATACTCGGGAATTAAATTTACAATATCTCGTAACGGCAAGAAATCACCTTCGCTGGTTGCCCGCGCGGCGCGCGCACTGCTTACATTACCCAAATTTTCGACCAGGGTTGCTGCCGGCGGCGGTCCGACAACAGACGGAGGGGCGGGCGCCGCCGTTTGCTCTTCCACTGCCATTGCTCCTGTTCGGCGTGTTCGCCGAGTGCGGGCTGGGGATGCCATGACCACAGAATCACGCCATCTTCCCTGCGTACTCACATAGATACTTTCATTCAGGCATTCGGAAAGCGGACGGTCATCAGAAGAATCCGAATCAGAGCGTTCGGCGTTCGCGGTCGACATAACTACACTGTGTAGTCTCAGCCCAACTCCCGGGCTGGCTGGAAAGCTGAGTGAAAATTAGAAACCTACCTCATTTCCCGCTCTGATTCGACCCGACGCGGCCCTACCGACTGCGCCAAACGAAATTTGAAGTTTTCTTAATATCGACTTGCTGGTCGATCCTCCACTTGATAGACATGCTGGTCGATCCTCCTTTCGATCGACTTTCTCGTCAATCCTTCACTTGATCGACTTGTTGGTCGATCGTCCACTTGATCGACTTACCAGTCGATCCTCCATTTGATTGTTTGATCTTCTACATGATCGTTTTGCTAGTCGGTCCTCCACTTGATTAACTTCTTGGTCGATCCCGTTCTTGTTCGACTTGCTGGTCGATCTCCTTTTGATCGACTTGCTCGTCGATCCTCCACTTCATCGGCTTGTTGGTCGATCCTCCTTTCGATCGACCTCCTCGTCGATCCTCCTCTAGATCAACTTGTTGGTCGATCCTCCACTTGATCGATTTGCTGGTCGATCCTTCTCTTGATCTACTTGCTGTCGATTCTCCATTTCATCGACTTGCTAGTCGATCCTCCATTTGACCGACTTGCTGGTCGATCCTCCTGTTGATAGACTTGATGTGCGATCCCCATCTTGATCGACTTGCTGGTCGATCCTCCACTTGATCGACTTGCTGGTCGATCCTCGACTTGATAGACTTGCTGGTCGATCCTCCTTTTGATTGACTTGCTCGTCGACTTTCCACTTGATCGACTTGTTGATCGAACCTCCACTTAATGGACATGCTGGTCGATCCTCCTTTTGATTGACTTGCTGGTCGATCCTCCTTTTGATTGACTTGCTGGTCGATCCTCCACTTGATCGACTTGCTGGTCGATCCTCCTCTTGATTGACTTGTTGGTCGATCGTCCTTTAGATCGACTTGCTCGTCGATCCTCCACTAGATCGACTTTTTAGTCCATCCTCCACTTGATCGACTTACTGGTCGATCCTCGGTTTGATCGACGTGCTGGTCGATCCTCCACATAATCGACTTGCTGGTCGATCCTCCTCTTGATCGACTTGCTGGTTGATCCTCCACTCGATCGACTTGCTGGTCGATCCTTCACTTGATCGACTTGCTGGTCGATCCTCCATATGGTCGACGTGCTGGCTGATCCTACACATGATCGACTTGATGGTCGATCCACCACTTGATTGACTTACTGTATGATCATCTACTTGATCGCCTTGCTTATCGATCCTCGTTTTGTACGCCTTGCTTGTCTATCCTCTACTTGATCGCCCTAATGGTCGAGCCACCACATGATCGACTTGCTGGTGGATCCCCCACTTGATCGACTTGCTGGTCGATCCTCCACTGGACCGCTTTGCTGGACGATCCTCCACTTAAACGACTTGCTGGCCGATCCTCTACTTGATCGACTTGCTGGTCGATCCTGCACTCTATCGACTTGCTGGTCGATCCTCCATTTGATCGACTTGCTGGTCGATCCCCCTGTTGTGTTACACTTACCAGAGAACTTGCAACTTTCTCTATGATCTCTGCTTCCGGTTCCGCTTCCTCTAGGCGCTACGAGAAAGCGCCACGCTCGCGCCCCCAGCGCTGCGCACCGCCTCCCTCGCCACCGCAGCAGGCGATAAATTCTTTCTCGTGACGTCACGAGAGGCCCTTTAAATGGGCTTGCACCGGCTGTGCCAGTGCCCTCTGGAATACAAAGCCTGGCGACGATTTTGTGACGTAAGCACGAGTAGGCCTACGAAGAGACTCTCCGACCGGATACTCCGTGTTTAATGCGTGTTAAATTTAATGTTGTGTTGGTTGTGATTTTTCAGCAATTTGATTATTTTTAATTACGGAAAATCGAACTTGGTAAGTACAAGTAGTTTCTGATTAAGTTCACTTTACGTCTTAGATCTAAAATTAAGGCAAATGTAAGCGAATGATATATTTGTGCTTCAATTTGTAAAAACGTGTAAGAAGCTTTTAGGTTATTGTGCATATTGATCATAGTGTTTAGGACTTACGTGATTACACAGTTAACAGATGTTAACAAATTCGTAACTATTCAAACCCTCATTGTTTCATTTACAGCTCATCACAATAACTTTCAAGTGTTGTATGCCCAATTGTAAAGGCAACTACCGAAACGGCCCTGCTGTTAGTGTGTTCGGCTTTCCCAAGAGAAAGAGCCAAGGAGTGCGTGGATCAGAGTTATTTGTAGAGAGAAAACTTTCATACCCAACAATAACTCAAGGGTAGGTATTTAAAAATACTTTAAACTTGCAAACAGTGATAATGATAGTAATAGTTTTGGTGATAGTTATTGAATTGTTGAAAATGGATTCAATCTTTGCCTCATCAACAAATAATAACGTATCATCCACATATCTAGCACAAAATATTACTTCATTTTGACTTAAGATGCATAACCGATTCAGAAAAGAGATAACTCATGGGTCCACCTATTGGAGTCCCCTGTTTTGTAACAAGAATCTTTGAACATGAAGAATTTGTTATTCAACATAAATCTAATTGCTAGCAGGATCTCCTCCTTCGGTATTTTAAATGAATTTTCCTTATCAAGTTTTTCGTTCAGAGCTTCAAATAGTACGTTATGTGGGATGTCTTATATGTTTTAATATATACATAATTGTTACGTGATATGTCAACTCAAAATCTTGCATGCAGCATGATTCTGCTTCTGTACTTTTCTTTCCCAAAATATTTTAAATCGCCTATTCTGTAAAAATAATTTTTGTGTGTATTAATGTAGGAATATGTATGCATATGTATTGAGAAACTACTTAAATGTTTTGTTGTGTTACACAAAATGTGTATTGAGTAATATATGTAAATTGTGATATGAATTTCTTCAAAATAAATTACTATTCCTAAAATTAATCAAAGTGTATTTTTATTAACTTCTGATTCTAATTTTGTTGATAGTTGTAGGAAAAGTTTTTTTTCCTTCAAAGAAACATTTTCCTGAAATAAAAGCAACGAATTTCTAAAAAATAAATCCTTCTATTTTCGTTACCAAAATCTGTTGGTGTAAAATGAAGTGCTAGGGAGAAATATATTGTGAAACGCTCTTCCCATTAACTTCAGCATAGATCGTAGGCCCGCGGCGGGGCTGTTGGGCCTACTCATCGTGACGTCATTGGCAAGATGGCTGCCCGTCGCCAGGCTTTGTATTCTAGAGGGCGCAGACGGCCTGCGGTGTTGGACGCGAGAGGCGCCGCGCCGCGTAATTTTTGTTTTCGATATGTGTGCATAGACGTAAGTGAGAAACTAGGGAGCCATTTTTGTTTCACAGCGAATGTTGCTCTTCCATAGGTGATGATTCGGGTGGTGGGTATTTTGGGGTTTGAAAGATGTTTGTTATAAATTCAGGTACGTGTCAATCGATGTAGAAAAATGTGAAGTTTTCATGCAGCGAGAGCTGCATGAAACACAGCTGTAATTTCTTTAATATTTTTTTATAGATGCGGAGGCGAATACGCCCTGTATGTCATGTTAGCGATGCTGTAGTAATTGTGCTTTCCTTAGTGACTGTCCCCAGGCCCATGTGGCAGTTTGGCCTACAGTGTTAATGTCTAATTGTGTATTACTCGTTCACTTTACATTTGCAGACGGGGCACTGCGATCTGTTTGTATGAGGCCACCGCCGACTGAATGAGAAACGCGCGTCTGCAGTGTATACTGACCGTTTAATATGATATAGATGGCGGTGAGCGGTACACAGAACCCCGGCGTGGCAAGAACATAACCATTAAGCAGTAGAGAAGTGCAAATAAGAAATAAAAATATTCTACGTGAATGTTCTGAATAGCGTGTGGTGGGATCTATTTTTTTTGTATATTATCTTAATCATTTAAGAGCACCACTCCAGCTCAGTGCCAGAAAGGCATAATTCGTCAGCTGTGTTTGTACTATGGACTCCGTAGAGCTTGTGCTGCCTTCGGAGACAGCTGATTGGTCAGATGCTGATTGACATCGGGGCTATACGTGTATTCTCGGTTGTGTGTTCGGGGCTTCGCTTTCAAAACAACATTAGCTTCTAATTCTGCCGTCTGCAAATGTAAAGTGAACGAGTAATAATTACCATAATGTTTCGGCAAATTTTGGAAATCTGTGTCATTTTGAATACTTTCTGGATGCTTCGTGCGCCTGCTGAGCGCACTACTCTTTCAGTATTAATCCTGTCATCGCTTCTGCGGAGCCGGTGGCTGCCTTATTAGGCTGCCAAATTAATCAATAAAATAAACAAATTAATTAAATATATTGATCTTCAGAATAAAATACCCGAGAACGCTGCCCAACCCAGTTTCCCTTGTTATTGCATAACAGTTGATCGGTTAGCTGGTCAACGCTCCACTTGATCGACTTGTTGGTCGATCCTACAGCTGAGCGACTTGCTGGTTGATCCTCCTCTTGATCGACTTGCTGGCCGATCCTCCACTTGATCAACTTGCTGGTCGATCGTCCTCCTGTTCGACTTGCTTGTCGATCCACCACTTGATCGAATGGCCGGGCGATCGTCCACCTGTCAAATAGACCGTCAAATAACGGTCTAATAGACTGTCAAATTAGCGGTAAAATAATTTGTCATATTGGCGGTCAAATAGACCGTCAAATTAGCGGTCAAATAGACCGTCAAATTGGCAGTCAAATAGACTGTCAAAGTAGCGGTCAAATAGACTGTCATATTGGCAGTCAAATAGACCGTCAATTTGGCGGTTAAATAGAGTGTTAAAATAGCAGTCAAATAGACCGTCAAAGTAGCGGTCAAATAGACCGCCAAATAACGGTCAAATAAGACTGTCAAATTAGCGGTCAAAGAGTCCGTCATATTGGCGGGCAAATAGTTCGTATATTTAGCGGTGAAATAGATTGTTAAAGTAGCGGTCAAATAGACCGTCAAAGTAGCGGTCAAATAGACCGTCAAAGTAGAGGTCAAATAGATGGTCAAAGAAGCGGTCTATTTGACCGCTAGTTTGGCGATCTATTTGACCTCTACTTTAACCCGTTTTTTCCCGGTGTTCCCATTTGGGAACATTATTTCCGCAAAATATTTTCGTTTCTGGAAGAGGTCAATAATGTCGTGCAGTATTCTTATTTTGATTGAACGTCTCCACTTGCATGGAAAAAGTAGATTAACAGTCATTTGTTGTATTTACTTCTACCTGAGCCGAGCCACGGCACAAAGAAATACGTGTTCTAAATTTCACTCACTATGATTTCAAAAATGTAATTTTTCTCACTTCTGATAATATGATAATCTTAATTTTAGTATTGTAAAATATAGTTTAGATATGTATGGTGGTAAATCATTATCAGTTTATAAAATAATGTAGATTGTGTTTCAGTTGTTGCGCAAGAAATTGCAATGTTCCCAAATGGGAACTCCGGGCATGAATGGGTGCATGTTGTTGTCAAGAGCTAAGGAGTGTAGTAGATCGTGTAAGTTGAAACAGCTATTGCTACTGAATGGAAAGATAGCTAGTAGTACCTGCGATGGAGCGGAAGAGCTGGCAGCTGATGGTATTTTGGCCAGCAACCTATATATTCAAATGCCTTAGACCAGTCATCTCCGGAATCTACACCAGGCTTATCATCACAAGATCGTGCACCACGTTCATCTCATGAACCTATCCCCCAGATATGATACACAAAATTACAACTGGAAAAACGTGGACCATGCCAAGGTGGAGGAGGTTGTGGGAACAAGGAACGGAGTCACCTAATGAAATAATAAGTCTTGCAATGCCCAGAAATAGATTTGAGTTACTAAAAGGTACGCTCATTGCACATATATTTCCCAACTTGATTCAACCGACAAGTTTGCTAAACAGTCTTCCTTGATAAACCTTTTGAACGAAAGATTTTTTAAACATGCACGATTAGTAGAAAAGTCAATGGATGAAAACATGATTCCATAATTTGGAAGACTTGATTCAAAGTAGTTCATAAAAGAAAAACCTATTCGATTCGGCCACAAGATGTGGTGCATATGTGATCCATTGGATACATTATTTAGTTCCATACTTACACCGGAAAGGACAAAGATAGACCTACGGACATTGGATTGGGGGAATATGTTGTAATAAAACAGGTTAGTAATCTTCTTCCTGCGCCTTACAAAATATACGCGGATAATTTTTTCTCAACCTTTGGTTTGGCTAATAAACTGAAGGACCGATGACTCGGGTACACTGGAACGATAATGGCCAACAGAATTGGAAAGTGTTCTCTGATTGATAAAGAAATAATGGAGAAGCTAGCGAGAGGTACGTACAATTATCGCACTGACACTAACTCTGGAGTACTAGTTATTGAGTGGAATGACAACCGGGATGTCCATTTTATCACTACATGTGATCCCGTTGACCAGTAGTAGATGTCATGCGGGGGTCACGAAAACAGTACAAAACAATTTCATGTAATTAAGCCACACACAGTATCATGCTACAACAAGAATATTGAAAGTATAGACAGAATGGACAAAAATATCTCAAATTACCGAGAATCCTTCAGGTCACAGAAGTGGTAGTGACCAGTCTGCATTCTGTATTGAGATTGCAGTTCAATACTCGTGGCAGTTGTACAGGAAAGGAAATATTGACAACTATGTGGATCAATTGGCTTTTAGGCGAAAAATTGTGCGAGATACCTCCAAAACTATGCCACAACAGTTTATTCTGAAGGGAGCCATAAGTCATCAAAACAATTACAGAACAGAATCATTCCATTTGGTTCGACTGCCTGGATCATTGGTTGATCAATGTCGTGAAGCAAAACCATTGTGATTTGTGCAAAAAAAATCAAGAAAATATGGCAAGAGATGCTGGATTGTACTACATAAAAACTGCTTTCAAACTTTTCATAAGCCTTAGAAAACTATAGATACTATAGATATATTTTACACGGTACTAAGTTCCCGTATTTCATTTACATAATAAATATGTTATGATTTGTAAATTTTTTTCTTTTCCAGCAATAAAAGTGCTCAAAATGCATGATGTGTTTTGTTTGATCAAACGTACCATATTGTACAAGAACTTATTATTATACGTGATGAGGTAGAGTACTGAATTACGATTTTTTTTACGAAACCGTCATGTACCCATTTGAGCCCGGTGTTCCCATTTGGGAACAGGCGTTATTTTAGGAACAGCTATTGGAACACGGAGAAAATCATTTTTCCCCAGTCACTGGTAATTACTTACATGAGATAATACAAGAAATACACGAAAATTCAAGAAAAAATAAACTCGGGCAAAAACGGGTTAACGGTCTATTCGACCGCTATTTTGACGGTCTTATTGACCACTAATTTCACGGTCTATTTGACCGCTAATTTGACACTCTTTTTGGCGTTTAATTAGCGGTCAAATAAACAGTCAAATTAGCGGTCAAATAGCACGTCAAATTAACGGTCAAATAGACTGTCAAATTAGCGGTCTAATAGAGTGAAAAAAAGGTCAAATATACATTAAAATTAACGGTCAAATAGATCGTTAAAAGAGCGGTCAAATAGACCCTCCCTTTAGCGGTCAAATGGCCCGTCACATTAGCGGTCGAATAGACCGTCAAAGTAGCGGTCAAATAGACTGTCAAAGTGGTGGTCAAATTAACCCTCAATGTAACTCAATTCTTGACCAGCATTTCGATATAAGAATATTTTAGTTCTATATGAAATTTATAACTCGTATATTCTTTCCTAAATAGAAAAAGTCTGCATAATTTTGCAGATAGTTGCATTTATATCCCTTTTCCTTACGCCAACAAAAAATGCGTAATTTCATCGATCCATGATCGACGAAAACTAGCGATTTCTAACGGAATTTCGAATCCTCCGAAAATTAACGTCTGGTCCGGAATCGCACCGCCATTTCATTGGTGGAGTCCGTTTTCCAATCAGAGTGTTAGTTTTCTAAAAAATCGCGGGAAACGAAATAGCCCACTTTATGCCAATTTTGTAACGTTTGGTTTCCCGGCTCATTTTTTGTCCAAATGAGGTTATTAATGGAATATTTAAGTTCTATAAGAAATTTATAACTCGTATTTTATTTCCTAAATAGAAAAAGTGTGCATCATTTTGCAGATAGGTGCATTTTTAACCCTTTCCCTTGGGCCAACAAAAAATGCGTAATTTCATCGATCCAGATTGACGAAAACTAGCGATTTCTGACGGAATTTCGAATCCTCTGAAAATTAACGCCTTTCCTGGAATCGCACCGCGATTTCATTGGTGAAGACCGTTTTCCAATCAGAGTGTTAGTTTTCAAAAAAATCGCGAAAAACAAATTGCCTACTTTTGTCAAATTTTGTAAAAGTTCGTTTCACGTATCCTTTTTCGTCAAAATGAGATAATAATAGAATATTTTACTTCTATATGAAATTTAAAATTTATATTTTACTTCCTAAATAGAAGAAATTTGCATAATTTTGCAGATACGTGTATTTATAACCCATTTCTTTGGGTTAACAAAATATGTGTAATTTCATCGATCCATGTTCGACGTAAACTAGCGATTTCTAACAAAGTTTCGAATCCTCTCACAATAAACGCCCGGCCCCAAATTCCACCGCAATTTCATTGTGGAAGTCCGTTTTCCAATCAGAGTGTTAGTTTTCGGGAAAATCTCGAAAAACCAAATTGCCCACTTTTGAACAATTTTGTAAAATTTCGTTTCCTGGCCCATTTTTTGTCCAAATGAGGTTAAAAATGGAATATTTTAGTTCTATATGAAATTTATAACTCGTATTATATTTTTGAAATAGAAAAGTCTGCATAATTTTGCAGATAGTTTTAACCCTTTTCCTTGGGCCAACAAAAAATGCGTAATTTCATCGATCCATGATCGACGAATACTAGCGATTTCTTACGGAATTTGGAGTTCTCTGAATATAAACGCCCGGCGCGGAATCGTACCGCAATTTTTTGGGGGAAGTCCGTTTTCCAATCTAGGTGTTAATTTTTGAGGAAATCGCGAATAACGAAATAGCTCACTTTTGGTCTGTTTTGTGACATTTCGTTTCACGTATCCTTTCTCGTCCAAATGAGTTTAATAATGGAATATTTTTACTTTATATCACATATAACACCTGTCTTTTACTTCATAAATAGAAAAAGTCTACATAATTTTGCAGATAGGTGCATTTTTAACCCTTTTCTTTGGGTCAACAAAAAATGCGTAATTTCATTGATCCAATATCCACGTAAACTAGCGATTTCTGACGAAAATTCGAATCCTCGGAAAATTGACTGCCTTCTCTGAGTCGCATTGCGATTTTAGTAGTGAAGTCCGTTTTTTCATCAGAGTGTTAGTTTATGAGTAAATCGCGAAAAGCAAAATAGCCCACTTTTCGCCAATTTTGTAAAATTTCGTTTCATGGCTCATTTTTTGTCCAAAGGAGGTCAATAATGGAATATTTTAACCCTATTTGAATTTAAAACTTCTATTTTGCTTCCTAAATAGAAAACGTCTTCATAATTTTGCAGATAGGTGGTCGATCGATGCTAGGACGCATAGTTTCTGAACATTCCAGTTCCCAACGAAAATCGTCGCATTTGGTAGATATTCGCAAATTTCATGAAAACTATAAGTCGGATCGAAAATCAGATTTCATTATTGACTTCGCATTGAAATTTCGTGCTAGGAGGCATAGTTTCAGAACATTCGAATTCCCTTCGAAAATCGACAAATTTGGTAGAGATTAGCAAATTTCAGGAAAACTAAAAGTCGGATCAAAAAATAGATTTCATTAAAGAATTCGCAATGGAATTCCCTGCTAGGAGGCATAGTTTCAGAACATTCGAGTTCCCTTCGAAAATCGACAAGTTTTTTAGATATTCGCAAATTTCAGGAAAACAAAAAGTCGAATCGAATAACAGATTTCATTAATGACTTCGTCCTGAACACGGTTCTTGTCCGACGAGTGCCGCCTCGAGTAGCCACGAAAACGCAGTAAAGTACGGTGACCATGAGTCTGCCTCTGTTTTGCGCTAAAATCGAGTCCTCGAAGAAAAACGACGAAATTACCGTCTTTGCGGTCGAATAACTCCTACGTTTTCACACGTACGACCTCGCGACTCGGAGACTCCGTAGACGAGACGCCGGTCTTCCGATTCCCACCTCGCGAGACGATGTCGGAGATGCGACGTGGGGTAGTGGTCGGCGCAAAATCGGCCTCCGGAAGAAAAATTTAGGAATTTTTTGTGGGCGAAAGCAAAAAGATATAGACACGCAGTTTGCAGATTAGAAGTCCGTCGGAGAATATTAGAATTCTTTCAGATGTATTAGAAGTCCGTCAGAGGTATTAGAACTCCGTCAGAGGTATTAGAAGTCCGTCAGTAGGTTTAGAAGTCCGTCAGAGGTATTAGAAGTCCGCCAGTGGCATTAGAAGTCCGTCAGACGTATTAGAAATCTGTCAGTGGAATTTAAAGCCCGTAAGAGGTATTAGAAGTCCGTCAGAGGTATTAGAAGTCCGCCAGTGGCATTAGAAGACCGTCAGACGTATTAGAAGTCCGTCACAGGTATTAGAAGTCCGTCAGAGGTATTAGAAATCTGTCAGTGGAATTTAAAGCCCGTAAGAGGTATTAGAACTCCATCAGAGGTATTAGAAGTCCGTCAGTAGGTTTAGAAGTCCGTCAGTAGGTTTAGAAGTCCGTCAGAGGTATTAGAAGTCCGCCAGTGGCATTAGAAGTCCGTCAGACGTATTAGAAGTCCGTCACAGGTATTAGAAGCCCCTCCGAGATATTAGAAATCTGTCAGTGGAATTTAAAGCCCGTAAGAGGTATTAGAAGTCCGTCAGAGGTATTAGAAGTCCGTCAGAGGTTTTGGAAGTCCGTCAGAGTTACTAGAAGTTGCGTTGGCCGCCCTGGGTACCGTGAATATTGTTTTGCTTAGTGTTTTGGTGGCTCAGTCAGTCGGTCGCCTGCCATGTGTTGTGAGATTGTGGATGTTTATTATGTAAAGTGTTGTCAAAGTCTAGTTTGTTTGTGCCTAGATTTTTGTATGTTAAAGCCTTGAATAAAAGGTAATTATTTTCACAACACGGGACAATCGGTGCCATTATGAAGCACGTAGTATTTTGTAGGTAGCCGTATCAAATTCTTCACTATAATCAGTATACACAATACCTACTATAATCAGTATAGTCCTTGTCCCTTAATTTTTCAGCGATATAATTGTCTAGTTCGTTAAGTAGCGGTTCAGTCCGTTTCCTTTATCGAAAGCTATATTGACCCTCGTCAATAATATAATTTTCTTTGAGATATTTATTTAGTTTAGTTCCAATATAGTTTTCCATGACATTTTCCAAATATGACAAATTGAGATTGGTCTATAATTTGCTAGCTCAGAAGCATCACCATTTTTATAAATAGGTCTAATTACACTAGTCGACAAAATGTAACTTTTTGTCTGTTCAACGGGATGTAATTGAAGCATGGAAATGCTAAATGAGCTATGTGCCAAACTCACTTTTTTTCAGGATTCAAAGAAAACTGTCTATCGTTGAGATCATTGCACCTAGCAAGTTACGTAAGAAGCGGAACCTACCTTCTGTCTGTATTTTACTTTCCCGTATACTATAGTGCGTACGTACGTATAGTATAGGGAGAGTTATGTAATGTTGCGCGAAAAAACGGGGGATTTTCGGCGGAAAAAATCTTATTACAGGAGTGCTTATTGCTGAGTGCAGGAGAGGCTGGTAACCTCGGTGGAATAGGGCCCACCCTCTGAAATCTTATCCTCGACGGGGCCGCGGTGTCAGGGCTCACGGTGGGCACACGGCTAGTCGGCTTCGGCCGGCGAAACGCAAGGGGGGAGGCTCTGCCCCTGGTGCAAATGAACACAAGCACCCGACATCAGTATTCCGGCACATCCCGTGTCGCAGAGCGTCTCATCTCGAAGGGTAGGACCGGGAGAGATGGCTCAGTGCATCAACCTGATACCACTGCAGTCCCTCCTTAGCTTGTCAGCTAAGTCGAATTCAGTCGCTGTCTGGAGGAGAATTCTAGCGGCCGGCTGCTCGCATCGGTAGTTTTCCGTGGTTTCTCCCATCAACACCAGGCGAATGCCGGAGCAGTGCCCTAACAAACGGGCCAGGGATCGCGCGCGAACTTTCCTTCCTCTTTCTTGTCCTATCCTCACTCTATACACACACGCACACTAACATGCACGACACTACCACACATGCCAGGAGACTGGTCGGCAGCTTAGAGCTTGTTCCGGCTGGGGTGGTGCCCCGCTGGTGGAATATACCTTGTTAAGGAAAAAACCCCAGGCTACTAATAACTCTGACAGACTACTAGTACCTCAGACAGACTACTAATATCTCTGACAAACTACTAATTCCTCTGACAGGCTACTAATAACTCTGACAGACTACTATTACCCCCGACGGACTACTAATACTTCCGACAGACTACTAATATCTCTGACGGACTACTAATACCTCTGGCAGAATAACAATACCTCATACGGACTACTAGTACCTCTGACAGAATACTTGTACATCTGACAGACTACTAATACCTCTTACGGACTACTAACACCTCTGACAAACTACAAATACCTCTGACCGACTACTAATACCTCTGACAGACTACTAATACCTTTGACGGACTACCAAATCCTCCGACAGAATAATACTTTCGACAGGCTACTAATACCTCTGACGGATTACTAATACCTCTGAGAGAATACTAATATTTCTGACAGACTAATAATACCTTTGACAGACTACTAATTCTTCTAACGAACTACTAATACCTCTGACAGACTACTAATACTTCTCACAGGCTACTAATTCTTCTGACGAACTACTAATACCTCTGACAGACTACTAATATCTCTGATGAACTACTAATACCTCTGACAGACTACTAATACCTCTCACAGACTACTAATACCTCTGACAGAGTACTAATACTTCCGAAAGAGTACTAATACTTCTGAGAGACTACTAAAACCTCTGACGGGCTACAAATGCCTCTGACGGACCACTAATATTTCTGACAGACTACCAATACCTCTTACGGACTACTAATAACTCTGACAGACTACTAATACATCTTAAAGGCTACTTAAACCTCTGACAGACTACTAATACCTTTGACATACTACTAATAGACCTGACAGATTACTAATACATCTGACAGACTACTAATAACTCTGACAGACTGCTTACACAACTGACAGACTACTAATACTTCTGACGGGCTACTAATACCTCTGACGGTCAACTAATACATTTGAGAGTCTACCAATACCACTGACAGGCTACGAATACCTCTGAAGGACTACTAATACTTTTGACAGACTACTAATACTTCTGAAAGAGTACTAATATATCTGAGGGACAACTAGGACCTCTGACTGGCTACTATTACCTCTAACATAATATTAATACCTCTGACAGATTACTAACACTTCTGACAGACTACTAATCTCTCTGACGGGTTACTACTACATCTGACGCACTACTAATAACTCTGACGGACTTGTAATATCTCTGACGGACTACTAATACAACAGACGGACTACTATTATCTCTGACAGCGACTAATACCTCTGACGGGCTTGGAATATCTCTGACGGTCTACTAATACCTCTGACGGACATCGTATACTTCTGACGGACTACGAATAAGTCTGACGGGCGTTTTATACCTCTGACGGACTACATATACCACTGACTGTCTACTTATACCTCTGACGGATTTGTTATACTTCTGACGGACTACTATAACCACTAACGGACTACCCTTACCTCTGACGGAATACTAATATCACTGACGGCCTACCAATACTTCTGACGGACTACTAATACCTCTGAAGGACTACTAATGCCCCTGACAGGTTACTAATATTTCTGAGGGACTACTAATAACTCTGATGGACTACTTATATCTTTGACGGACTACTTCTACCTCTGACGGACTTATGGATACCTCTGACGGCTTATAGATACCTCTGACAGAATATGAATACCTCCGACGGTCTACAAATACCTGTGACGGAGTTGTAACACCTCTGAGGGATTTCTAATACCTCTGACGGACTACTAATACACCTGATAAACTACTTATACCTCTTATGGGCTTTTAAAACCTCTGACTGGCTACTGTTACCTCTGACGGACTTGTAATACCTCCGACGGACTTGTAACACCTCTGACGGATTTCGAATAACTCTGAGGGACTTGTAATACCTCTGACGGACTACTAATACCTCCGACTTACTTTAATAGCTCTGACTGTCATCTAATACCACTGACGGATTTCTAATACCTTTGTCGGACTACTAATACCTCCAACGGGCTTGTAGTACCTCAGACGGGCTACTTTTACCTCTGACGGACTTTTATTACTTCCAACGGACTACTAATATATCTGACGAACTTGTAATATTTCTGACGAGCTTTTAATACCTCTCACGGACTTCTAATACCTCGGACGGCTTGCAATACCTTCTACGGACTTGTGATACTTCTGACGGACTTCTAATACCTCTGACGAGCTACTATTACTACTGAGACATTGTAATACCTCTGACAGACTACTAATACCTCTGACTTTCTACTAATACCTCTGACCGTCTACTAATCCCTCTGAGTGGCTACTAATACTTCTGACAGACTACTAATTCTTCTGACAAACTACTAATACATCTGACAGACTACTAATACATATGACGGACTACTAATACCTCTGACAGACTACTAATACCTCTCAAAGACTACTAATACCTCTGACAGACTTCTAATACATCTGAGAGATCACTAATACCTCTGACAGACTACTAATACATCTGACAGATCACTAATACCTCTGAGAGACTACTAATACATCTGACTTTATACTAATACCTCTGACAGTCTACTAATACTTCTGACAGACTACTAATAGCACTGACAGACTACTAATACATCTGACAGACTACTAATACCTCTGACAGAATATTTACACAACTGACAGGCTACTAATATCTCTGACGGGCTACTAATACCTCTCACGGACAACTAATACCTCTTACAGTCTACCAAGACCACTGGAGGGCTACGAATACCTCTGACGGACTACTAATAGCTCTGACAGACTACTAATACTACTGAAAGTCTACCTATATATCTGACGAACTAATATGACCTCTGAGTGGCTACTATTACCTCTGACAGAATATTAATACCTCTGAAGGATTACTAACATATCTGACAGACTACTAATACACCTGACGGGCTTCTATTACCTCTGACGGACTACTAATATTTCTGACGGTCTTCTAATATCTCTGACGGGCGACTAATACCTCTGACGGTGTTCTAATACCTGTGACTGACTACTAATACCTCTGTCGTATTTGTAATACTTCTGACGGGGTACTATTACCACTGACGGTCTACTTCCATCTCTGACGGGATTGTAATACCTCTGACGGCTTACTAATACCTCTGACAGACAACGAATACCTCTGACGGACTAATGATACCTCTGACGGATTTGTAATACCCCTGACGGAATTCTAATACCTCTGACAGTCTACTAATACTTCTGACAGACTACTAATACCTCCGACAGGATACTAATACATATGAGAGTATACTAATACCTCTGACAGACTACTAATACGTCTGACAGACTACTAATACGTCTGACAGACAACTAATACAACTGACAGAATACTAATACCTCTGACAGACCACTATTATTTCTGACGGGCTACTATTACTTATGACGAACTACTAATAACTCTGACAGACTACTAACAACTCTGACAGACTACTAACAACTCTGACAGACTACTAATACCTCTGACAGACTACTAATACCTCTGACAGACTACTAATACCTCTGACGGACTACTAATACTTCTGAAAGAAAACTAATACCTCTGACAGAAAAATAATGCCTGTGACAAACTACTGATATCTCTCACGGACTACCACTACCTCTGACGGAAAACTTATTCTTCTGAAGGACTACCATTTACTATTACCGACTACTAATACCTCTGACACTCTACTAATAGATCTGAAGACTACTAAAAACTCTGACAGATTTTTTTAATACCTCTGGCAGTCCACTAATACCTCTGATAGACGACTAATACCTCCGACAGGCTACTAATACTTCTTACATTCTACTAATATCTCTGACAGACCACTAATATATCTGACAGAACACAATTACCTCTCACGGGCTACTAATATTTATGACGGACTACTAAAAACTGTGACAGACTTTTAATAACTCAGGCAGACTACTAATATCTCTGACAGACTACTAATATTTCCGAAATACTACTAATACTTCTGACAAGCTACTCATACCTCTGACGGACTACAGATGCTTCTGACAAACTACCAATACCTCTTATGAACTATTAATACGTCTGACAGACTACTAATACCTCTGGCAGGCAACTAAAAACTCTGAGAATTTAGTAATACTTCTGACAGACTCCTAATACATCTGACAGACAACTAATGCATCTAAAGGACAATTAATACATCTGACAGAGTACTAATACCTCTGACAGGCTACTAATAACTCTGAGAGAGTACATATATCACTGACAGACTACATATACCTCTGACAAACTACTAATACCACTGACAGAATACTAATACATCTGACAGACTACTAATACCTCTGGCAGGCAACTAAAACCTCTTACAATTTAGTAATACTTCTCACAGACTACTAATACCTCTGACAGACAACTTATGATTCTAAAGGACTACCAATATTTCTGACAGAGTAATATTACCTCTGACGGACTACTCATACCTCTTACAGACTGCTAATACTTCTGACAGACTATTAATATCTCTGGCAGACTACTAATACATCTGACGTACTACAAAAACATTTTACAGACATCCAAAGTCTCTGAAAGACTACTAATACCTCTGACGGACAACTATTGCCTCCGACAGACTACCAATAACTATTACGGACTACTAACACCTTTGACAGATTACTAATAGTTCTGAAAGACTACTAAAATCTCTGACAGATTTTTAATATTTCTGGCAGAGTACTAATACCTCTGACAGACTACTAACACCTCTGAAAATCTACTAATACCTGTGACAGACTACTAATACCTCTGAGAGAATACTCATACCTCTTAGAGATTACTAATACTTCTGACGGGCTACCAAAACGTCTTACGGACTATTAATACCTCTGGCAGAATACATATACCTCTGACAGGCTACTAATAATTCTGACAGACCACTAATACCCATGACGGACTACTAATACCTCTGACAGACTACTAATGCCACTGAAAGGCTACTAATAATTCTGACGGATTAATAATACCTCTGGCGGACTACTAATGCCTCTGACGGACTACTAATACTTCTGACGGTCTACTTAAACCTCTGGCAAACTACTACTACCTCTGACAGAAAACAAATACCCATGCCAGACTACGAGTACATCTGAATGACAACTAATACTTCTGACAGGTTACTAATCCTTCTGACGGGCTACTTATACCTCTGGCAGACAACTAAAACTTGTGACAATCTAGTAATAATTCTGACAGGCTACTAATACCTCTGACAGACACCCAATGAATCTAAATAACTACTAATGCATCTGACAGAGTACTAATACCTCTGACAGGCTACTAATAACTCTGATAGACTACTTATACCTCTGACAGACTACTAATACCTCTGACAGATTATTAATACTTCTGATAGGCTACTAAAACTTCTGACAGATTTTTTAAATACCTGGCAGACTACTAATACCACTGACAGACTACTAATACCTCCGACAGGCTTCTAATACCTCTGACAAACTACTAATACCTCTGAGAAAATACTAATACGTCTGAGAGACCACGGGCTACTAAAATTTCTGACGGAATTCTACTACATCGGACAGGATTTTAAAACATGTGAAAGATTACTAATGCCTCTGACAGACTAATAATACTTCTGACAGGATACTAATTCCTCTGACGGACTACTAATCCTTCTGAGAGGCTACTAATACCTCTGAGAGACTACTAATACCTGTGAAGGACAACTAAAACCTCTCACAGATTACGAATTCTTCTTACCAACTAGTAATACTTCTGGCAGACTACTAATACTTCTGACAGACTACTAATACCTCTGATGGGCTACTAATAAATCTGACACACTATCTATACCTCTGACAGACTACTAATACCACTGACAGGCTACTAATACCTCTGACCGACTTCTAATACCTCTCATAGAATACTACTACATCTGAAAGGCTACTAATACCTCTGACAGATTACTAATAACTCTGACGGATTACTAATACATCTGACAGACTACTTATACCTCTGACGGACTACTAATACCTCTGACACACTGCTAATACCTCTGACAGACTACTAAAACCTCTGACGGGCTACTAATATTTCTGACGGAATTTTAACAACTCTGACAGACTACTAAAAACTTCGACAGACTACTAATACCTCTGACAGGCAACTAATATATCTGGAAGACTACTAAAACGTCTGACAGAATTTTAATACATCTGGCAGACAACTAATACCTATGTCAAACTACTAATATCTCCGACAGCATACTAATACCTCTGGCAGTTTACTTATACCTCTGACAGGCTACTAATATTGCTGACAGATGACTAATTTATCTGACAGACTACTAACACCTCTGAAAGACCACTAATACCCCTGACGAACTACTAACTTCTCTGACGGTCTACTAATACCACTGACAGACAACCAATATCTCTTATGAACTACTAATACCTCTGACGGACTACTAATATTTCTGACAGACTTCTTATACCTCTGACGCGCTACTAATACTTCTGACGGACTGCGAATAAATCTGACAGACTACTAATTACACTGACAGGCTACTAATACCTCTGACAGAATACTAATACGTCTGAAAGACTACTAATACCTCTGACAGACTTCTAATACCTCTGGCAGGCTACTAACAATTCCGACAGCCTACTACTAACTCTAAAAGACTACTATTACCTTTGACAGGAAACTAATGTATCTGAAAATCTACTAATACCTCTGACTGAATACTAATACCTCTGACAGACCACTATTACCGCTGAAAGGCTACTAATACTTCCGAGAGACTACTAATAACTCTGACAGACAACTAATGCCTGTGACAAACTACTAATATCTCTCAGGGACTTTTTTAACTCTGACGGACAACTTATACTTCTGACAGACTACCATTAACTATTACGGAGCACGAATATCTCTGACAGTCTACTAATACATTTGATAGACTACTAAAAACTCTGAGAGACAACTAACACAACTGACAGACTATTAACACCTCTGACAGACCACTATTGCCTCCGACGGGCTACTAATACTTATGACGGACTACTAATACCTCTGACAGGCTACCAAAATCTCTTACGGACTACTTATATTTCTGACAGAATACTAATACCTCTGACAGACAAATTATAACTCTGAAAGACTACTAATACCCATGACGGACTTCTAATACTTCCTACAGACCACTAATACCTTCGAAAGACCACTAATACCTCTGACGGAATACTAATACCTCTTGCAGTCTACTAATTCTTCTGACGAACTACTAATACCTGACAGGCTACTAATACGTCTGACAGACTACTATTACCTCTGACGGGCTACTAATTACTCTGACACACTACTTATACTTCTGACAGAATACTAATACCTCTGACAGACTACTAATACTTCTGACAGACTACTAATACCTCCGAAAGGCCACTAATACCTCTGACGGAATACCTCTTGCAGTCTACTAATTCTTCTGACGAACTACTAATACCTGACAGGCTACTAATACGTCTGACAGACTACTAATACCTCTGACGGTATACTAATACCTCTCACAGACCAGTAATACATCTGACAGACTACCAATACCTCTTACGGACTACTAATACCTCTAACAGACTATTAATACCTCTGACGGACTACTAATACCTCCGACTGATTAATACTTTTGACGGGCTACTAATATCACTGACGGACTACTAATACATCTGACAGACTACTAATACTTCTGACAGACTACTAATACATCTGACAGAATACTAATTCTTCTGACGAACTTCTAATACCTCTGACAGTCTACTAATACTTCTGACAGACTACTAATTCTTTTGACGAACTACTAATACCTCTGACAGACTACTAAAACCTGTGGCAGACTACTAATTCCTCTGACGGACTAATAATACCTCTGACACACTACTAATACCTCTAACAGATTACTAATACCTCTGACAGACTTCTAATACCTCTGACAGACTACTAATACATTTCACATATTTCTAATTCCTCTGACAGACTACGAATACCTCTGACAGACTACCAATACCTCTGACGGGCTACTAATACTTCAGACAGGCTACTAATACATCTGACAGACTACTAATACCTCTGACAGACTACTAATACTTCTGACAGAGTACCAATTCCTCTGACAGGCTACTAATTCTTCTGACGAATTATTAATACATCTGACAGACTTCAAATTCCTTTGACAGATTACTAATACCTCTGACAGACTACTAATACATCTGACATATTTCTAATACCTCTGATAGACTACGAATACCTCTGACAGGCAACTAATACTTTTTACAGACTACTAATACTTCTGACAGACTAGGAATACTTCTGAAAAACTTCTAATACTTCTAACGGGCTACTAATACCTTTGACGTACCACTAATACCTCGAACAGACTACCAATACCTCTTACGGACTACTAATACCGTTGACAGACTACAAATACATCTGAAAGACTACTTAAAATTCTGACAGACTTTTAATACCTCTGACAGACTACTAATACCTCTGACGGACTACCAATACCTCTGACAGGCTACTAATTATTTTGGCGAGCTACTAATACCTCTGACCGACTACTAATACCTCTGCCGGACTACTAATACTTCTGACAGACCAATAATACTTCTGACAGACTACTATTACCTCTGACAGACTACTAATATCTCTGCCGGTCTACTAATACCTCTGACAGACTACTTATACCTCTGACAGACTAATACCTCTGACAGAATTCTAATACCTTTGACAGACTACTAGTACCTCTGACAGACAACTAATACCTCTGACTGACCACTAATACCTCTGACAGAGTACTAATAAATCTTACATACTACTAATACTTTAAACAGTCTATTAATAACTCTGACTGGCTACTAATACCTCTGACAGGCTTCTAATACCACTGACAGACTACTAATACATCTGACAGACTACTAATTCCTCTGACAGACTACTAACACAACTGACAGATTCTTAATACCCTTGGCGGTCTACTAATAACTCTGACGGACTACTAATACCTCTGACAGGCTACTAATACTTCTGACAGACGACTAATACTTCTGACGGACTACTAATACCTCTGACTGTCTACTATTACCTCTGACAGAATACTAATACCAGTGACGGACTACTAATATCTCTGACGGGCGACTAATACCTCTGACGGACTTGTAATTTCTCTGACGGATTACTAACACCACTGACAGACTACTTATACTCCTGACGGGCTATTACTACCTCTGACGGACTACTAATATCTCTTACGGTCTACTAATACTTCTGACGGACTACTAATAACTCTGACGGACTTGTAATACCTCTGACGGATTACTAATTCCTCTGACAGGCTACTAATATATCTGACGGACTACTTATACCTCTGACGGACTACTTCTACCTGCGACGGCTTGTAATACCTCTGACGGACTACTATTAACACCGACGGTCTACCGTTACCTCTGATTGACTACTAATACCTCTGACGGACTACTAATACCTCTAACGGACTACTTATACCTCTGACCGACTTGTAAAGCCTCTGACGGGCTACTAATGCCTCTGACGGACTTGTAATAGCTCTGACGGTCTACTAATACCTTTGACGGACTTGTAATACCCCTGACGGACTACTATTACCACTGACGGTCTACCGTTACCTCTGACGGTCTACTAATACCTCTGAGGGACTACAAACACCTCTGACGGCTACTAATACCTCTGGCGGACTTGTAATGGTGCACGAAAAACACAAGCAAACTGTTATTTCAGTACAGTCGTGCTGACATAAAAGGTTTTCAGGAATACTTAATAGAAAACTATGGTGTCTGGGAATCGCATGGTAGAAACGTGGAAGAAATCTGGAACTGCTTTAAACGAATAATGTTTATAGGCAGAGAATTGTTTGTACCAACTAAGTTAGTTAAAGATAATAGTGATCCAGCGTATTACACTGCCAATATCAGGAAACTAAAAAGAATGGTCAGGAAAGCGTATGCTAATCGCAAAAAAAGTCTTCTCTATGCGACTCTCTTTAAAGATCTGCGTAACAAACTAATACAGCAAAAACGTATAGCGCAAGAAAATGTTCTCCGTAAAATTCTATTAAACGAGCAATCAAGCTGGAGAAATTTTTATAGATACATAAAACAAAGAAGGGGAAACAAAGAATCTATTCCGCCTATTAAAGACGGAAACGGAAAATTTGTACTAACAGATAAGGGTAAAGCTGAATATTTTAATGCATATTTCAAATCGGTATTCGGGTTAGGATCGGGTATTCCCAGCACGTTCGGAACAACTGAAGGAGAAAAATTTCAAGTACAATCACGACTCATTAGACGAAGAATCCGTAATATAGGAAGCAATATATCCGTAGGGTTTGATGGTATCGCCGGAGAACTATTAAAAATTGGAGGGTAACCAATGGTTACCTACTTGACGCGATTATTTGAAATAAGCATAAATAACTGTAGCGTGCCTCACGATTGGAAAAGGGCCATAGTGGTTGCAGTATTTAAAACCGGAAGTCGTTCGTGCATTTCCAATTACAGGCCAGTAAGCCTAACGTCAGTGATTTGTAAACAAATGGAACATCTGGTAGCTGAGTTCTTGTGCCGGGAATGGGACAAAGTAGGGTGGTTATACGAAGGGCAACATGGATTTCGAAAATCTTTCTCTTGTGAAAGCCAAATTATTACATGTCAAGATATTGCTGAAACATTAGATTCGGGAAAGAGAACAGACGCAATTGTTATAGATTTTTCAAAAGCATTTGATCTTGTTTCGCATGAAATATTACTTACGAAAATTGCTTCTACAGGAGTTGACCATCGCGTAGTAGCATGGATACGGGAATTTCTGATAAATCGTGTTCAACAAGTCCGAGTTGGACATGAACTCTCAGAGGAAACCTTAATTACGTCCGGAGTCCCCCAGGGAAGTGTTTTAGGTCCGCTGTTGTTTTTGGCATTCATTTACGACCTGCCATCGTGTATTAAGTCAGTAATGCGCTTATTTGCGGACGATTGCATAATTTATCGGCGAATAGATTCGGGTGAAGATATTTTCATTCTTCAAAACGATCTAAATAGCATTTATTCCTGGGCTATCATAAATACAATGAAGATAAATGCCTTAAAAAGTAAATCGCTAAGCTTTTCTAAATCAGCAAAGAAGATTTCTCTAAATTACAACATGGGTGGCGTAGCCATTCCACAAGTATCGTGTTGTAAGTATCTGGGTGTTATATTACGCCAGGACCTGGGATGGGGGGAACACGTTACTTCTATTGCCCGAAAAGCGTGGAAGTCACTACACTTTATAATGAGAACACTTAAAAATGGGAACATGGAAAGTCGAAAAATGGGATACACATCTTTAGTTAGGCCGATACTTGAATACGCATCAGCTGGATGGGATCCCTACAGATTAGGTCAGATTGAAGAGTTAGAAAAAATTCAAAAGAAGGCAATCAAATTTATTAATAAAGGATATTCCGCTAGTTCAAATCCACCAGAACCTATAGAGTCCCTCAGTGTGCGAAGAAAAAAAGCCAGGTTGTGCTGCCTCTTCAAGGCGTACAGTAAGTCACCTGCGTGGGCAGAAATAACCAAAAGACTAGGCTCCCCTTCGAGAGTTGGGAGAAACGACCACACTTGCAAAATAAAAAGTAGAGGGCAAAGATCCGACGTAGGGAAATATTCATATGTAAATCGTACGATTAAAAATTGGAATGAAATCCCTGCAGCTGTCGTAGAGCCTTTTCCTGGCTCTGTTGGTGTTTTCAGAAGAAGACTTAATCAGTACATGTAGAGGACGTATTATACCGCATAGCGCAGCTGAGCCATAATTTCATTGATCCGTAATTCAAGTAAATTGTAATGTAGATAGTGTGCTGTATTATAGATTAAGTGAAGTGCAGTGTAGTGCCGTGCAGTGGAGAGGTAAGATACATCAATGAGTTGTATGGCATAACCGAAGAAAGATATGGTGAATGTGAAGTGAAGTGAGGTGAAGTGTAGTGAGAAAGTGTGTGGAGAATAATTCGGATGTTTAAAGAGCTAACTTAGGAAATTCCACATTATGATTCTGAATTTTAAAAAATTGTATAATCATGTATCTACGTTTATGTGTATTTATGATTATGTACATGTATATCTTTGCATGTATACTATGTGTAACTGTTTGTTTCTTTATGTAAATTTAGGCATGTATAATAAGTAGGTGTGTGATCGGTTATGTGTGAACATGTGAGTGAGCATTCATGTATAAGAATGTGTATGTATGTATGTGTATGTATGTATGTGTAAGCATGAATGTGTGTATGTACGTGCACATTTTTAAAAGTATTAATAATGTTAACGGTTGGTTTTGAGGGTTTAGAGAAATCTATTGTATTGTTCCATCCTTTGACGTAGTAGTAGTTGTAATTTATTTTATTGTGTTATATTGTAAATGATTTTTGTTAATTGCAAATGTAGATGTATTGTAAGTACAGACGTATGGTTACCACCTGGCAATCAGCCAATTGTAGCCTAATAAATATATTATTATTATTATATTATAATACTTTTGACGGTCTTCTAATACCTCTGACGGACTTTTAATTCCTCTGACGGGCTACTAATACCTCTGACGGACTTGTAATACTTCTGACGGGCTTGTAATACCTCTGGCGGACTTCTAATACCTCTGACTCGCTCTCTCTCTCGCTCTCTTTCTAGCTCTCTCATTTGCTCTCTCCTCTTTTTTTTTAAAATTGGTGATGTAGTGCAAAGGCGGCGGCGATGGTGTAGCGGTTAGCGTAACGGACTGTTGTACCCAAGTTCGCGGATGGAAACCCGACCGAAGAAGTGGATTTTTAAGGGCGAAGAAATCCTTCGTACGCCTTCCTTCGGAGGGGAAGTAAAGCCGGCTGCCCCATGTTAGTAGATTTACTTGCATGTAAAAGATCCTCAAGCCTAAATGACGCCTCTGAGCTAAATTCAAATCGCCGGTTTCATCGCCTCAGTAATACCTTCTTTCCACTAGTTGGTGAAAGGAGTGTAACAAAATTTGCGTGGTTAGATGGAAGAGAAGGCCTCATGGCCTGAGTCTCGCCACGTAAAATAAGGCATCAATTCAATTCAATTCAAAGGTGTTGAAATATTTGTACAGGAATGTAGGATGGTCAGTGTTGTCTCTTCTTTCAAAGCATTTATAATGTTAGTTGAGTACTTGTTTGGAATTTTTTGGAATTCACTTTCATTTTCTTTTGAAATATATAAAAATCCAGTACATTTATAGAAATTCTTAATTGAAAATCTGAAAAGAGGAAAAAATCAATTTTAAAATTTGTTAATTACAGTGACATTGTATTTATGAATTTCATTGTATAGTTAATCAATTTGAATGCCTCATTAGAGATATACGTTAAGTGATCAGAGAAAGTACCTTTACTGTTAAAAAGAATGCCCAGAACTCAAGATGAATCTACAACCAAAATCTTCTCAGTTGGTAAAGAGTTATGATGGTCCATTGACATTGATTACTTTTTGAGAAATGAGTCGCTTTACATTTCTGAATATTGAGTATTTTCTTAATATTAAATTATTAACGTTTCACCTAAGAACAATCTTTTAAGAACCTTTTGTAAGAGAAAGGCTTCAATCAGATCATTCCATTCAACTTTGCATTATCATCATCATCATTTCTTGTAGGGAATTTCATAGGTCTTCAGCAAGCATTGTTTTTCAAAACAAATAAGGCCTCATTTTTAATGTTACAAGTGAATTTTAATGGACAATGTTTCTTGTGATCCCAATCTAGAGCCTGAAACTGCCATAAAAGCATCTTCAACTTTCTGCAAGGATGCATTGATTTGTATTTAGTGAGAGGCAGAATCTTTTTCCTTAGGAAAGTGCCAAATAGTGACATTTCTTGCTCTTAAAGTATGATCCTTAAATTCATTAAGAAGCTTATCAAGGATCAATTTGTGACTTAATTGTTTCTCCTAATTACCTTTCCTGATAAAAAATCTGCCATTCCCCCCAGGGCATGTAGACTATTCTCCATGTTCACTCGCTTAATTATTGAGTTGAGTTGATATGTTTCTTCATAGTCCTTGGACTCCTTCAGCATATCTGAAAACATACAATGCATCTGTTCAATCAGTTGTTTGTAGGAGCTTTCAAGTTGAGACTTTTTGATAACAGGTTCACAGTGGGGGTGGTGCTAAAGTTTTGTAGTATTGGTTATCACAGCAGAGTCCAAGCATTCCATTACAAAGTAGTGAATTTCTCTTTATGTGGCTTGGATGTAAGACAAAAATAGCCAGAGCATTTGGTGGTAGTGGCATCAATTGGCAATATACTTTTCAACCTTGGCAAATTTGATGTGACCCACCACAGGTGATATGATTGGCGAATACTGAAGTCAATATCTCACAAATTGAAGCTCTGATGTATTACAAATTTAACAAGAAAATAGTGTGACAGAGGCAAATATGTGCGCAGTCTGCCAGACGTTTATCAGAAAATGTAGTGAATCAACAGTCACTCATAAACAAAATATGCAGATAAGAATTGTCACTGATGCATTATTAATAGGTTAGATTTATTCTCTGCACCTGCCAAGCCAATCAAATGTACTGTATAAAAAATTGCAATATTAATTTTAAGTTAATAATAATTCACCACCACAAACAAAACTAATGAACAAAACTTAAATAGGACAAGTAATGTGTATCAAGTATGAAATGAAGATACGCAAATGAAAAGCCAAAACACCATTTACTGTAAAAGCTTCCAAGTGATACAGAATCATTTGATAATAATATTGAATTTGGTTTCTCATTTGTTGTATTTCTTGGGTAATACTTTTATTTGAAATTTGAATATTTAGACAATTATACACCAAGAAAGGAAATGTGAAGAACGTACTTTGTGAAACATTGTTTTTTTTTGTTGAATAAAATATTTTATTTATTCCTTAAATTAATTGGTTGTTTTTTCGTTTCAGGAATGATTCTATGTTAAAGGGAAAATCATATTCTAAGAACAGAAAACGTGCAGTTCAGTTTGATACAGGTAGCACAACTAGCAGTCCATCAGATTCCAACAACTCAAACGCTGCACGTGTGTCTGACGGAGTTGATGTTGCTGATTGTTTGGCCAATTGTTTTGATTCTCGACTTGTTTCAACAACAGCACCCATATGTTGTTTTTCCAAGAGTGATGTATCATGTGTAAATCCATTCCGAAAATATATAGAAGAAGTTCTTAAGACCAAGGGATTAAGAAAATCTTTGTATTTTTTGGAAAAACTTCATAATCACATACTAATTAAAGCTATGTTGTCACTGTCAAAGCCAGAAAAGACCCTAAGTCAGGATACTGAAACTTTGGATGTGGTAAGAGAATTATTCATGTAATTTTCTTCTCAAATTGTATGTTGGTGACTATTTCCAGTGAAAATTACTTTTCCAGAATGCTAATGATTCTGTTAATACAATACAAGACTCAACAACTCCATTGGATTCCTCTCAAGTTCTTGATGAACAAGAAGAAGAACTGAAGCGTTATGGATTTTGGAGTGAAGTTGCACAATCTCTTCATTTACCTTCTTATAGATCTGCATTTATATTTCTTGCACATATTCCACTTGATGTTGTATATGAGTTACTGCAAATGCGACTGGAACAAAAACCAGCTTTCCTTCAGTTCTCTGTATCCGTCAGGTAAGCAGTATGTTGTGGACATTCAATCATAATGAGTACGTTTTAGGGAAAAAAATCATACGAATCTTTCTTATAGTATATTTGTGACTTTTTTATTTGTATTTTTTCTTGTATTTCACCTACAGTTTGAAACTAACATTGAAATTAGTAATTGTTTCTCCTTAAATGATGTTTTTCATTATTTTTTGCTTTTTATAAAAATTTAAAGATTACTAGCGTACCCGTGCGAGAACTCTCACATGTTAAATCCCACCCTTTCCCTATCCGTTTGTCTATCCGTTCCATAAAGGAGAGGAATTACTAATGTACTTACAGAATATCAAACAAAATAACAATGCAATTGATGTTTGAAACAAATTGTCAATTAAAGGTTATTCAACATTATAGAGAGATGTTCTTGGAACAATTCATACTTCTTTAAAAACAAAATTTGAAGAAATTTTTCAATCTTCCTTGAGAGTTAGCTTTTCGCTTTCCTTGATAGTCAAATAATAGAAAAGGTTTTTACTCTTATGAAAGCCAAGTAAAGTAATGCGAAAATACCGGCTCGGGCAAGAACAGACCTACTCATTGCAATATTATTTAACTTTCCTTGATTTGTTATGAAGAACCGAGTAGGTTTTGGAGACTCAAGGTGCCAGCTTGCTGGGGTGAGAAAATTGAAAAATTGTTTGCTAAAATGTATTGAATTATTTTCTGCGTCCTTACGTACCTCAAGAAAAACAATTCCGAGCCAAAAAATAATCAAACTAATGTTTTCACCTTTGAGTACTAAATACCATTTGTTAGCATTAGAAACAATTTAATAAGCCCACTTCGGTACATGGGACTGTTGCTCAAACTATGTTTGCATTTTTAATATCTTAACGAACCGACACCTTGAGTATAATATCAAACGGTGTTTTATTTACAGAATTTACTGTTTGGCGTTGGTGTACATACTTCCAGATACCGCCAACATTTAAATCGTGCGTTTGGACTGCGATCGTTGGCAGTGTTGTCGGGTGACTTGCACTATTCTATTATTTTAAATTTAGTTGTTTTTACGTATTCACGTAGTATTGTAGGCTAGCGCGTTTTAATTTTTGTTTTCCATTTATTTCAAGCTATTTTACATTAGCTACTTTAAAAATTTGTTCTTTGTGTTGTGCCATAGCACAAGTTTTCCCCCACTACCTCTGCGTACCCGTGCGAGAACTCTCGCATGTTTATTTATTTATTTATTTATTTACGTCAAAAACAGTTAAAAACTGCGTGTGACGACACACACTCACTCATCCCTATCCTTCTATTTCCACTGTAAGAGGGAAAGTAGTTAACGAAACGTGTTTATTTGTTTAAAATCTATAAAGGTAACTTGCAATGTACTAACACAATTACAAATAAAAATATAAAAAAAACAATGCAATTAATGTGTAAAAGAAATTTTCAATAAATATTTATTCAATATCATGGAGAATTTGCTTGGAACAATTCCCAACACTTACTTCAAGACATTTGAAGTAATTATTTAATATTCTTTGTCAATTAGGTTTTAGTTTTTCGTGATAGTCACAAAAATATTAGCTTTTTACTTCTGAGAAAGCTACGTGTCTGAACCCGTTGACTTGAAAATTTCATCAAATGATAACGAAAATATTGGTAAGGTAAAACACAAACACAGTCTTCACTCTTCACTGAACAACCACATCTTTCCACAATTAAGTACACAGCACTTATAGACCATGAAAAAACGTTAATTGAATAGTTTCACTACACGCATAAGAAACAATCTTCATGAGTTCAAGCAACTATAATAGTACTTCTAGTTGTTGCTGGACGGTAAATCTTGAATTAATGATTATGCAAATAAACCTCGTTAGACTGCACAAACTACGGTGTTAACTGAAAGCGGAAATAAAGATTGTCGAATCTAAGCCTTCTTAGCGTGTCGCCACAAAAATTGCTACCAGCAGGAAGGGCTGAAATATTGAGGTGGCCTTGATAGTATTAAAGCGTGGAACCGAAAACTTAATTGAATGGATCGGGGAATGTCTTATCTTGTAGATTATGGTGTGAAAAACGTTTCTTTGAGGCCTTTGGCCTCAAAAGTTTACTTTTTAAGACTCTAAAACGCTTCGTTTATGAGTTATTTGCCGATATACATTGTCATGTAACGCGGGTTGCATTTTACATGAATATTTCGATGCGTTTTTTTAAAGAAACCATCCATATTTTTAAAATCAAAGTGAAATTCGTCAAGTCTCCGTGAAATTCTCTTTCTTTAGAGCCCTCATTTATAAAGATTGGTTGCGTGTGAGAACCGGAACCCAAAGGTATACTACTGAAATAATACAGGAGACGATAATCATGTGGTATTTACAGTTAATGCGGGAACTGAAGGAAGGCCTTAGAATGGCAGCTCTGCACAGAGAAAAGTACCTCTCTCTAATTCGAACAACATTATGGGATGTGGATAAAGAATTACTGAAGAAATATGAAGATGTTTCTGGCTTTGATAGCACATGTGACGCTGTCTTAAATGGTAGTATAATACACTTTATTGATGAGCATTGTTATAGTAGTGTTCTTATTTTTTAATTGCCACTTGAAAACTTTTACTTCTTTCATTTCTTCTTTTTAAACATTTTCATGGTCAGAAGTAGGGGTCACTTTTTCATTACCAAATGTAGGACAGAAACAAAACATTTTCTCTGTAGGAAGATATTTTCTTCCTTGCTTCCATTCTACAATAATGAAATTGCATTACACAGTTCTTTAGTACTTTAGACACAATGTGGTTGAATTTTACATTAACAATAAATATGGATTTATTTGAATAAATAGCAACATTAATTATAAAAGTGGTCTGCAAATCTAAATAAAAATTAACTGATGTTAATTTTCTTTTGCTCTAATTAAAAGATCATCGATGTCAGTTTGTTTAAAACATTTAATTGATTACTAATTATTTTTAAGAATGCTACTAGTTTTATATTTGTTGTTATGTCAGTGTTTTCGTTACCAGATAACATGCTTATACCATGGAATAAAGTGTTCACGTCTTAAAGGATATCTATATTTCTTAGCTTGTCCAAAACAACATCCAAACATGTTCACTTCAGTGTAGTTTAATGCATTCATATATACACTAAAACCTGTCTAAGGCAGAACCTTTGTAATACGGAAACTTGCCATCCCAGACACAAAAATCTCAGAACAGAATGGGGTGGAGAGGGGGAGAGGGTAACATTGCCAGATTGGAAGCTTTTCAGCTGTAACCTGGTGAATATGCCAGGAGTAAAATCGAGTGTTGTTTTAAGATATTTTAATTTTTGGGAGCATTTTAAATGAAGCCCTTGTCTCATTTTCAAAATTTTCTAAAAGTGAATAGTTTTCTTTAGCCTTTTTGCTTGAAAAGAAGAAAAATGTCTTTTAAATATGGTTTAGTTCCCATGACCATTCAAATTTCCATTTCGATTTTCCATCACTTCAAATTATCCCTCAATTTTAGATCTTAAAATGATGGCAAACAAAAACAACAACAACCACAGAATGTTAAATTATCACACTAAGACAAGGACAAGCTGGTATGCTGTGTATTTCCGCTAGTTTTATATTAATTTTGATAGGAAATTGAGGTAGTTTCCTTGAACACCATGTGAAGTAATCAGAACTATTAAGTTGTTTTATTGTGAAAATCAGTTTTAGTTGGAACTTTGGCTTGGACTCAAGCTATGTGATTTACCATGTTTCTTCAATATTTGTTTCAGTTATACCTAGAGTACTTGCAACAATGGGTATCAATGATTCAACATGAAAGATTTCATAAAAATTTATTGGAGGAGGAATGGCAATTCATAAAATCAACATGTATGAATATTCCTGGAGCTTCAACCTTAGTGGGCAATGTGTTTTGGTAGGTGAAATTTTCCTAAAATGTTTGTAACAATAAGAAACGACATTTAATTAATCTGCATTTGTTTTATGAATCTGAATTATCTCTCTTGTATGTGTTGTAGCCACATTGCCACAGGAATGGTGGAAGCAATTGAAAATTATTCCAAAACTAAATTGAAAGAAGTGATGGTCCACAAAGACCAAGAAAATGGTCTTGATGAGTCTTCCACAAAGTGAGTGATTTAGTATTGTGATTTTTAGTTATTGCTGGCTAATTTATAATTTTAATTTTGTTTTTAAATGAAAATTTAAGTAGGAAATTCTTAATCTTAATGGCTTTTTATTTTTTAGACATGATGTAATGCTGATCTGTCAGGAATTTCAGACGCTTTTTAATGAATTGCAACAGAAATCATACAAAGCTATTCTTTAGCAGAACACTTGTGAAAGATTTGGAACGTGATGATTGTGATGAGACTTTGCTGGATATTTCTTTGAGGGAAGCATTAGAAGAGTTAAAGGTACATGCACATACTTGATTAATGTTAAGGGGAAAATAAATCCTTCATATCATTGTTTTCAAGTGCATTTTGTCTTTCCAAATCTCATCTATTTTCAGTCAGCTGTTCTGGCTTTACGTTTTGAAGTTGCAAGTGCTTTGCAGTCTGTTGGAGTCATTTTCAGAAGCTGGAATATGGATCATGTAGATGATACAGAAAGACAGTCGTTGAATGCTCGTTTTAGAGAAATTTTGCATTTGGGATATAAGTACTTATTTGAGGTGAGGAAAATAAAAAGATGATAAAGTAGTCTAATGTTGGAATTGATTATATAAAAGGAAGGACAATGAATTAAAATTACAAAATTATTTTTTTTAGTTTCATAGAGAGATATGCAGAGCTGTTACTGGAGAGGCAAGAACAAAATTATATCAAGGCTACATAAGTTTTGCTTACCAGGTGGATGGATTTTGTGAAAGAATGGTGTGAACAAGGTCGAGGAAGCAAACCTAGATGGGCTTGTCATGGAACAGAGTTCCTTATGTTTGTGACAGATCCTATCCACACTTGCCACTTGACAGAGGAAGAGTTTCAGGTAAAATTTCACTCTTTCTGAGCATGATTGTGAAATCTGGCTACCATTGTGTGCCAGGCCCTTTTTTTCTAACAAATACATGGGTATGATTAATTGCATTACTTTTTTGTTTTTTATTTTTTTACTGAAAAATTAATTACCATAATTCCATTAATTTATTATATTGCTAATGTTGAAACACAATCCAGAAAAAAGAGGTGAAAGATCTCTTGCGTGAACTTGCAGAAACCATGGTTAACACGGAACTGGTGAATACGTACTGCACTTCAACGAATGCTTTCTACTAACCCATGCCATCGTGTGACCATGTGCAACATGCTTTATACATTTTTTTTTATTGTTTATAACTTGGTTTTACAAGCATCGAACTTCAATAGTAACAGTCCTTATTTTATTTCACTTAATTTATATGGGCAAGTCTCAATTAGGTGTTTTTAATAATGCAATACATAGAAATGCAAGCAACTTAGATGCAAGGCCATATTACAGCAACAAGCAGCATTTTGGCCACTAGCATCATAGAGTAAAAGGAGTATAATATAAGTATAAAAGGAGTATTTTACTCCACAAACCTCTTCGGTGAACCAATAAATATTGTTTACTCATAGAATTGGAGATCTCACCATAAAACAGTAACATACATAATAAATATATAGTAAGTAACATATTTAATCAATAATTTCACATAGAAAACTTATACATTTATACTTATTCTAATTCATTTAATCTATAAGGGCAAATCTCAATTAGGTGGGCTTTTAACAGTTTTTTGAAGTTGCTTTCATTTGTTTTAATATTATTTGGGAGTTTATTATATAATAATATTCCTTTTATGTAGGGATCTTTGTTTGTTGATGTTTTTCCTATGTACATCCTGTGGTAGTTCATTTGTCCCCGAGTGTTATGATTGTGTATTTCATTATTTTGTGCAAAGTGCACATTGGTATTGTTTCTCATTAGGAGTATTACTCTGTATGCATACAAAGCTACTACAGTCATAATTTTATATTCTTTGTAGATATTTTTGCATGTTTGTTTAGGTTTTAAATTAAAGATGCATCTGATCGCTCTTTTCTGAAGTATCATAACTCTGTCAATATTCCTATTGCATGTTGCTCCCCAAATTTCGATACCATATTGTATGTGCGAGTGAATTATTCCATAATATATAGTCATAAGCATGTCAATTGTCATATATCTTTTAAGATTTCTTAATAGAAAAATGTTGGTACTTAGTTTATTACAAACTGCTTCTATATGCTTACTGCAGGGCCGTCAGACGATCCTAATACTGATCCTTGGGGAACACCTGAAAATACAGTTTTGAATTTTGATTGTGTTTTATCTATGTAGTTGTCAGTTTCCCATAATATTTGTACACATTGTCTCCTATCTGTTAAATATGACCTCAGTAATTCATTATCCCTAAATGTTCTAGTTTAGTGAGTAATAACTTGTGGTTTACACTGTCAAAAGCTTTAGATAGGTCTATGAAAATTCCTACTGTATTCAAGGTTATTAATTATTTCATGTATGAAATCTGCAGCAGCTGTGATTGTAGACTTATTTTTCCTAAATCCATGTTGTGTGTTGGTTATTATATTGTTTTTCTCTAAAAAATTATTTATTTTTTTTTGCAATAATTTTTTCAAAAAGTTTGGCAAAGCATGATGTGAGTGTTATGGGTCTATAGTTTTGAATTTCTAAGATATTATCTTTCTTATATATGGGTCTCACTATACTAATTTTTAATATATCTGGAAAAATGCAATCATTTAGTGAACTATTTATTAAGTGCTCTAACACATCTATAAGTGAGGATTTACATCTTTTTAAAATGATTGCTGGTATCTCATCCCATCCCGCAGATCTACTATTGCTTAGGGTGTCAATTTGTTTCTCTATCTCTCTGACATCTGTATTGCTCAGATAAATGGTTTTGTCTATGTAATAGTTTATATCCTCTCTGCATGAATTGTCTGTTACACTTCCTATTTTTAAGTAAAACTCATTGAAGGCTTCACATATGTCCTTAGCATTATTAATCTGTTTACCATCATGTTGTAATTGTACATTTCTGTGTTTACTAGTATGTGTCTTTTTATCATTTATTATATTCCACATAGCTTTAGTTTTATTTGTTGCATTGTTTATTTCACCATATGTCCTGTTTGCCTTTAGGTTTTTCAGTTCCTTTCTAAATATTTTCTTGTATTTATTATACAGCTCCTTATATGACTCTAGGTTAGTTTTTTTATAAAACATGTGCATGTCTATCATTTTCTCTTTAAGTTGAGCGACTGTATGTGGTAATTTTACTTTTTTATTTTTTTGTGTGTTTATTGGCCTTTTAATAATGGGGCACATGGAGTCTAAATGTTCATTTAAAATGTTTATAAATAAATTCCATTTGTTGTTTGTATTTGTTCCATGTATATTTCTGTCCAGTTTTCTCTTTTCAATACTTCTTTAAGTCGTAATATATTTTTTTCTTTTGTATTTCGGATATATGTAAATTTTACTTTTTCTTGATAATGTGTGCAGTTGTTTATGTCTATGATTTGTCCATTGTGATCAGAGATATGAAAATCTAGATTATATGTTGAATATTGATTTTGATTAATATTTGTTATGATATGATCAATGGCAGTCTTGGAGTGTGCTGTGATTCTTGTTGGTCCTAAATTTATATCATGTGTATTATATCCCTGAAGCAAATCTTTTAGTTCATTATTCATTATGTCAGTATTTAGATCTCCTAAAATAACAATTTTACTATTACTTCTGCTTAATCTTTTTAAAATCTCATCTAATATTATTATGAATTTATTAGTGTCTGCATTTGGTGATCTATATATTCCTAAGATTTTAATGACTTCTCTTTCTGTATATATGTTTATTCCTGCTACTTCACAAATCCTTTCTACACTGTAATTTTTGACCCATTTAATTTCATCATATAATATGTTTATTTGTGTATATACTACTATTCCTCCACCTTTGTGTTACTCTGCAGAAGTATGATGCTAATGTGTAATTCTCGAGCTTATGTGTTATGATTTCGCAATTTCCTAATCCATGTTCAGTAAAAATGCAAACTTGTGTGTTAATATCATCCAGAATAGTTTCTAATTGTTCGTGTTTATTCCTAATGTATTGTACATTTTGGTGATATATTCTGAGTGTGTCATTTCCTATCCCCTTTAGTCCACCACAGGATACACTTAGTTTTCCATCTGAACTGCTTTAAAATTATGATATTTGCCCGTACTATCATAACACAATACATGTTTATTTCTTTTGACTAGTTGATTAACAGTGTTCTTTAACAATGACGCTACGTATTCTTTTCCCTTATTGTTCAGGTGTTGACCGTGTCGAGTATGAAAATCTCTTTGTAGTTTACTTATTTCTAAGACAGTCACATTTGCATAATTGGCACATAATAATTTTAGTTTTTTGTTTGTTTTTCTTACTTCTAAGTTAACACACGAGTTTACCATTAGGTCATATCTGTGTGGGAAGTCCATTACTATGAATTCATCTTCATTATTTTGTTCTTGCAACACACTTTTTAGTTCATTCAATGCCATTTCTGCTTCATTGCATGCTATATCATTTGATCCCGCTATAATAACTTTCACTTTTGCTTCGTCATTTGTGATCCCCGTGAGCACGTTTTTTATTTTGGCACTAGGTTTCACGTTCCCTACAACATCACTATCACTTAGTTTTTCTTTCAATTTAACAGCTAGTCCCCTTGCATGACTATCACCAAAGATGGACACAGAATTTCCTTTTGCTCTCAGCTTCCGATTTTTAGGCCTAATCTTGTATTCTTCTTCCCTTTCCCTTCTAAACTTGGATAGTTTATTTTGTTGTTCACTTCCCATCTCATTTAGTATTTCGTAAGAATTACTAAGCGGTAGTTCAGATCTATAGTTTTTGTTTGATATATTTAAAGTTTTCTTTTTTTGTACCTTCCATTCACTCTCGTTCTTCTTCACTCCTTGATCTTCTGCCGATGTTCCACGTATTTTGTTCCTCATAACCTCATTTTCTTCTTTTACTGCTGTGAGGTCCTTTTTTAACGTTTTTATAATTGGTTGCAGACTTGCAACAGTCTCAATTAATTTATCTATATCATTTTTACAGAGCATACACTTACTATAACTTTTAAAACCGTTTTTTAATGCGGACGCATACGAACACGCTTCTGTACCCGACGCCATCTTTTCCATGATCCTCCTAAGTTCGCAGCACTTACCTTGAAGTGAATAACCCCCTTTTTTTGAAATCCCCCACTTTTTTTCCAACTAGGTTCAGATTTTTGAAAAAAAAATGTGTCAGGATTATTTGAGCATATACGGTAATATGTTGTTTTTACTTCACATTACTTAGGAGAATAAATAATTATTTACAGAATATTTTCCGTGATACATATACCAAATCAAATACGTATTTAATGTGTAAACATTTTATGGGTGCATAAAAGGAGGTATTCACCATTGAAATACAGAAGAACTCCTCACAACCTCCTTTTTTCTTCCAATATTATAATAACTGTAGTCTTCTTGGCCAAAGTTTGTAGGTTTTTAAGGCTAAATGTACCGAAAAAAACTTGTAGGAAAATTCAATAGATCGCAGCACCATCAGCAGGAATTTACTTTACCGATAACGTCTGAACAAATGATCCGATTTTCGATCTGTAAACGGCATTTGACACCTGTTTATAATAGAATTTACGCTACGAAGCCCTTTTTCCAAAACAACTAGCAGAAACTCGATTTTTAAAATTTTTCTCGTACTTCCGGGAACAATTTCAAAAATGTGGGCTTATAGCGCGATGGCGACACGCTTCCAGAATCCAACGCCGTGTCAAACATGCAAATCGGATAAATAGGAGCGACGGTAAGTGAAATTTCGAAAAACACCTCACCCCACTCCCCCTTCCCATTCCCCTTCCACGCCGCCGGGACATCCGCCCCTTGTGGGCCGGGCGGCGCGGCGAAGCCGGCACGGGCGAGCCGGCGCGGCGACGGGCTCTTGGCTGAACTTTCGGGGGCAGCAAGCCAGACACCCTGTCACTTCGTTGATGCTTCCGTCACTTCGCATCCCAAGATATTTTTAACCCAAATATGAAACTAGTGATGCTGTAATAGGGGCAAACGGTCTCGTATCATCTTTAATAGTAGTATCATAGACTAAGGATGTACATCTTTACTCTATGGTAGTATAAAACTATTATCTTATTCACATATTCCATCTACCTTCGAATACCATCATAAGAATGTCTGAGGTATCACTCAAAACACCGATCCCGCTTTGGTGCTGATTAAAAAAAAATGAACTAATTGCGTAAATATCACCATATTCCATCTCCTCACATCGTATTTTAGATATATTTTACTTCTAAGATCTTCCATTACCATTTCACTACCGGAAAGAACAAGCGGAGATAACGCAAGAGCTCTTTTATCCTACGACTCGATTTATCATTTCAAAACGGCGTTTGTCACCTTGATAGAATTCACCTGGTTAATTCCCTCTTCCAAGTAAAACAGCCGAATCGAATTTTTAAAACGTTTTCGTACTTTAGGACAAATTGCACATACTTTCTCATAGTAAAGTATTCTAATTTCTTTGGTCTGGGTCAGTTTTACTATCTTTCCCCATCTTCTGACATCTTGCTGACATCTATCGCCGCCCAAAATACATTTTTGAACTTTTCTCATTTTTCAGCTTCTTAATGGTAGATACGAAATATTACTTTTAGGATATTAAAGAAGAGTAAAACTTCGTCCTATTTTCATTGATAAATTTGGAACCGCCCTTAAGAAAATGGCGTTTAAGCGTAAATGCGAAAATGGAAGCATCGGAATTTTCACAAGAATCTTTCGAGTTTTCGAACAACTTCATTCGGTGACATTTAAAGCACTTCTACTCACAAATGTAATAATGTATAAAATTTCTGGAAATGTGAACATTAATGGCGTGAGAGACACTTAAAAATACATTTATTTATTTTTGAAAAATCAAAAAAATACAGCCAAATTCATTTTATGTCAACTCAAAGAATGCAAGTAGCATTCGTACGAAAAGTTTGAAGAAGCAATTTGAGAAAATGGCGTTTGAGCATTTGTGCAAATTCGGAAGTTTCAGTTCATTTTCACAGAAAACATCTGAGTTGTCGAGGAACTTTTAAGACATAATGTAAAGCACATGTACTCGTAAATGTAATAGTAGGGAGTTTTTGCACCCTCGAACGTTACATACTATCGATCTTCTGCTCATTCGCAGTGTAAGTTTCGCATCACCTTGGTGCATCTGCGCATGCGCAAAAGATCGATAGTACTTAACGTTCGAGGTGGCAAAAGCTCCCTAATATGAACAAATTGCCGTTAATGAAAATATTTACGAAATGAAAGGCTAGTCAAAGAATTACATTTTTGCAATTTTTGAAAAAAAAACAAAGGAATAGAGCAATATGGCGTTTATGTCATCTCAGAGTACATCAGGTACTATCCTTTCCAAAAGTTTCAGGAAAAAAGTTGAAGTCGATTTTGAGAAAATCTTGTTCTTGTAATTTTTAAAAAATTGCACAAATTGCACTCAATATTGCGCGAAAACTACTAAAAATTTCAAAAAAAATGTGCATGACCTTATTGAAAGAACTAAGTATGG
>JAHLJT010009436.1:259343793-259403373 GCA_031308135.1 Acheta domesticus | reverse complement strand
TTCTAGTCAAGTTGTCCAAGTAAAACAAACAACACAGCATAGTTCCTTTACACAATTTACAGACATTTCATGGGAGAACTGAGTAGGCAACCCACAAGGCGTCAAAGTATTACATGCAGCGTCGGTAGGCGCATGTGTAGTGAAAAGATTATTCAGTGATCTCATAAAGCATCGAAATTAAATTTAAAAAATGCTGTGGCGCACCAACAGTGGCAGGGGCTCTCAGAGATTTAGCCTCGTCCCTCAGAGCAGCTGATAACACATTTTCACAAATATAGCTTTTATAAATTTTATATAGTGACGAAAGTAATGCAACATCTCGTAGTAATGAGTTATGAATAACTATAACTCAACAATAAAAATTGTAAATTTAAAATAAATGAAAACGTCTTCATAAGAAAACAAGTTGGCTGGGCACTTACTTACAGGTATTCTCCCGGAAAAATTCTGCTTTTGCTCTTAACAATATGATACAGTGCAGCAGGAAAGTCTCTCCGCACTAAAACGAATCAGGGCCTCTTATTAAAAATTGCATTTATGTTGGTAGCAACCAGTTCACTGGGAAACAAATGAAGGGAAACAAGTTATTGTTGAAGGGAAACAAACATCTGTTATGATCAACGAGTCCTAGTATAGATTGGAGGACAACACACTATGCTGAGAATTCGTGACGGTCTGCCATGACGGTAATAGACTATTGCCATCATCACGGAAACAAATAGCAGGTAATTAGCGCCTTATTAAAATTTAAAGGCATTTACTTCTCTTAGTTTCACGATAACTTAAAAAGTTTTTAACGAAACCAATATTTAATGCTTTAAAATTGCAATGAACCTTCTTGGAGCCTTCATTTCTTGGACACTTTCTTAACATTCACGTCGGGCAATGTTCTTGGTTTGCGTATTTTTAATAATTCTAGGAAAACCAATATATATTATAAAGTAACGGATACCAAATAATGTAGTATTGCATTCTAAACAAGTTTATTTCACAATATTTAAATGTCTGTGGAAGGTGAATCCCATTCCATTTTGTTGGCGTTCTTTACAACCGAATGGTATGCAATACTTGGCATTTTCGGTAATAGAGACTGTTTTAAGCATCAGTAACAAAACACTGGGCACATTTAATTTCGTAAGAAAGTCTGTAGGTAAACGTTCACCGCAGTCAACCTAATGAAAAATGACCGTCACGATGTTCACCATTTCAAAGTATTGCTGATGTACATTCAGCTATAATGTTATGATTAGGTTCCCAATTTACTTTTTATTTGTTATAAGCTGCAGCTTGTGCTACCAACGTAATTGCTGTTGCTAGTACTCCCACCAACGAGGTGCAACCGCGCAGAAACGTTTCTGACGCAAGTCGTATTTTTACTTCATAATAATTAAGAATCGCCCACTCGTTGAGATTGAGCAATGAAAAATATTACAAACACGCCAGTGAGAGGTGCAACAGGCCCTCATATAAATTTCTATTATTGCCAAAGACTATTTTAATTTCAATATATTATTAAGAACGAAAAAAAAGTTAAGAATTCGAAAAGGCAAGTCACAGCGAATTCAACGACACGTAGTTTGAGACCATTCCTCAAAATACTCGTTCTTTCAACATTTAAAGGGAGTGATGTAATACAATTGCAGCTCTAAACATGTAACTTGATGATAGTCCATTTAAAGAAAACCCTGTGACGAATTGGATGGACTGCATTTTAAAATAAGAGCTACTAGTACGTGGTCCCACAAAATAAGGAGTATTGCTTGTATCAATTAGGCTAAGAAACATCTCCATATAACAATCATTCCTTGAGTATAGCCAGAAACTACACACTAAAAGCCGCTTTATTGAACGGCTCTCAAAGCTCATGAGTCGCGGAGCTTCAATAAAGCGAGCGCTGGTCTAGGGTCCCAAGAGGCGCGTGGGCCGTTGGCGCAGTTATGGCGACGGCGGGGGCGGGGGCGGGGGCGGGGAGCGGGCAGTCGTGTGGCCGGCGGCCGGTGCATTGTATGCAGATGCGGGGGCGGCGGCCATCGCCGTCCGTCGCGGCGGCCGCCGTCACGCGCCGATGAATAATCACGGCCTCCGCGTGAATGGGCGAGGCGGCTGCGTCCATTCATCCGCCCCGCCACGCCCCTCGCCGACCGCCGCGCCCCGCACCGCGCCACACTGGCTCGGTACGGACAAAAGGCGGGCCGTGCAGAAATTCCCAGGCGGCTCGTCTTGGTTGAACCCCTTCGAAACACTAAAAAAAACGCGACTCTTGAAAAATCACATATTACGATCAATTACCCTAGATGAGATTTGAAAGGGAGTTCTCGATCAGTTAGAGTAACTTTTGAAGACAATAACGAACGATAATACAGAATAATTTACTAATGAAAGAAATTTAATCTACGTTTAAGGATTTACGTACATAACTCCTTAGAAAGAAACCATTGAGTTAAAGAATATTTTAGAAAATAATATTTTAAACTAAAAATAATAGAACAGTCAATTTAACTTCTGAAATTTCAAATTTAACCAAAATCTAAATGCAAGAAGTCAAAAGAAGGAAATTCTAAATATGAGAAGGCAAAAGACGACAATGGAAAGGGAGATAGCACCTTGTCTTGCGTATGATTACGTCTCTGATCATGAAAAAAACTTTGAAGAAAACGCAAGCCTTGAATAAAAGTTTTTGTCAACACACGTCTGTAATATTTGTCACAATTTATTGTACTTATTTTAAAATCTTGAGATGGATCTTCCGTAATAATTAATCATCGAATTGAGACCAACCACAAAAGTTTTAGTGAAGAGAATTCTCAGGGAATATGCCCCGTGCACCATTCCCTCTCGTATCCAGTTTCGCTCTTGTCTGGAAGACCATTGGGCTGTTTGCAGGCCATTGGCCTCAGTCTCCATATATAAAAAAACAATACGCAGAGAATGAAATTTATTTATGTATATATTTATTGCCTTTAGGAAAACTAAAGTTTAGGAACATATAGATTAGGACATTTCCATTAAGAGAATTTAGTTTTAAGAAAACTTGTTCTTAGGGAAATCATATTTATTAATGTTGGTTATTAGGAAAAATTGGCCATTAGTCATTCTCCGTTATGAAAAGGAACATGAACGTAACCCTCCCCTTGTTTAGTTATCGCCTCAAGTCCATCTTCTTGCGCCATTAGGTAAGTAGAACTGCTGAAGTGTTTCATAGGCCCATTTGTACTAAGAAAAACTGTATTTGGAGGAGGATATTTCGTTAGGAAATACGTTTGAATGGTGATAGATGGTATTAGGGCCTGTTCTACCAATCTAAAGACAAAAACCATTACCTGAGGGGGAAGTGCAACCCACAACCTTTGGTGTAACCCTTGGTGTAACGCATACTTAGGCGTAGTTTCCTCTATGCCACCAAGTCGTCAAGGAATGGAAAAAAGAAGAAATTGAGAATTGATTCATGATGCTTGGGAGAAACTGACCATACCACAACACAGTAGAAATTGTACATGCTCGAGATGGGACTCAAATACCCCAGGCACTCGAGTCTAGACCGGCAAGGCGCTCCCATAATCTCGGCTTCCAAAATCGACTGCACATTTTTTAAATACCTGCAATTTACACAAAATTCACTCTTTAATCTATTTAGGCCCACTGTGCGTCCGCCGCTCGCTTCTGGGAACGCGCTGACCCGCACCATACGCACGCACGCCCACGCGCGCGCGCCAACCCGCGACGATTGCGTGCACACGCTGCCATTGCCCCTCAGGCCGTGAATATTCAAATCGCTCTTCAACTGTACTCTCCCACTCCACTCAGCCACATCGAAAGTAAATGTTTAATCCAAGATTTTCTATCAGTTCGTTGATTTATTGAATAGGGTTTAGAAGGCGCTTCAACAACTGTGATCATTTGCACCTATGCCGAAGTATTTTCAAAAATGTATTAAGTGTTGCAGATGCAACTAACCCTCTGATTAAAAGCATGTACATTGCCTAAAAAGAGGGCTTGAATTCTGCATCAAGTATACATGTAGATATGGCAGAAGGAAAAAAGAAAGAGGGAACGTAAAATTTATCTTAAAACGTAAAATTGGCAGTAAAGGGGTCAACAAAAACCAACATAAAACGTTGTTATTATCTTTCAAATAAGATTATATTCCGTTTTCTCTCGAAAAACAAAAAAGTTTTGAGATCGCAGAATCGTCATCCCCGAACACTACCCTTATTAGCTCGTCATTAGGTCCATTATTAATTACTTTCATTAATAGTATAAAAGAAAAACAATTCCAAGTCTATCTTTCGATAAAAATAAAAAATCTGCAATTATAGTAATTGCCCATGAGAAATCTGACGTTGCCGCGGAAGCTACCCTTCTTTTTAAATAATATATTTTATTTTAGTGTGATAGCTTTTACTCTATCCAATACCGCTGTGTAAATGCGATCGAAAAAGTATAAAATATGTATAAATATTTTAAGAATTGTTCAAATGAAGCAGTTCTTTCGTTATTTTTATGATAATATTGCCAATAACAAGCAAACATATGGATCATTTTTGTTGAAGGTCAGTATGTGTAGTAATAAATTACAATTTTAACAACTATTTATAAAGTCGACTGCATATACCCAGAGGCACTTAATTAAAACCGTTCACGAAAGTATTTTGAACCATTCAACAATTTCTCCTATAAAGTTACCCTCATTTTCTGCATCGAGCAATCGAAAAATATATGAATTAAATTAATAATTTGATCACCTCACTAGTGTACGGTAACCTTCTAACTGCTTAAGAAGTTTTTTCTGAAGTGACGATGTTTCATTACTGACATAGTAGAGTATTTTTAGGAATCTTCTCTAACATTTCCACTGGTGTGTATATATAAGGTTAGGATTATCAGAATTTAATGAAATCGTTTTCCAATTTATAAAGAGATATATTGTTTTCAAATTATATTTTTCAATCACGTACCACATCAAAAAAGCAAAGGAATGTGAATTATACCCAAGCATAGTAAATTAGTTTTTCTTGTCAGTTCCATGAAAATCTTTCCGCTGGAAAGCTCATAAGAATAAGAGCACAGGATAGGCATTTTCTCTAACGACTCTGGAAGATCGCTTCTAGACAACGTTTGATGAAACAAAATTGAATTTCAGTTCCTGATTAGCGAGACAAATCAATTCCAACATATCGCCAAACAACCACCTCATCACTGGATGATGTTCCAAGTAGAATTATAGACAATCAGTGCAATGCGTTATAATTTCTTACCATGAAGAAATTTTATTTTTCATTCACTACAGTTCGTGGTCAGGCGAGAACACATCTTCAAGTATAAGTGTTAGGTAATCTACATACAGAGCTGAATCGGAAAAATATTTATAACATTTCATCACTTGCCTTCAAGGATGTCGGTTCAAATGAAAACGAACTTCATTCGGTCTATGCCACGGCTAATTTCACATAAATATCAGAACTATATATGGATTGAAGAGTCTGTATTGAAAGTGAGCAGAGCATTTATTGTGTCACGATTTTAGCTGAAGTTATATCTAACACGAAATTGAATGCATTAGTAAAAGTAAGCTGATGGTTGAATCGAAAAAAGTCTTACATGTAATAACATATGAGGGAAATAAAAGTAAAAATAATCCACTTTAATAATAATTTTGAAATAATTTCATCAGTTGTCATCAAAGGTGTCGGTTCAAAAGAAACGTACTTCCTTTGGCCTTCTAGGGTTATATTTCCGACAAATATCAGAAATATTTAGGCATTGGAGAATCTATATTTAAGGTGACCAGGGCTTTTATTGTGTCATGATTTTATCTGAAGTGATATCTAACACGAAATTGAATGCACTGGTATAAAGCTGATGGTTCAGGACATAAGCATTACCATATCTTAATTCTTTTGAACAAATATACAATATACTCTTAAGTTGTTTTCAAATTGCACATTCCACTGTTATATTCACATGAAGCGTTGGTAAATTCCACAGCGTATCACGATAAGCATCGAAAAAAATTGACAGGAAGAGGCGAGTGCCGGGAATTCCGTCGTCGGCGCGTGGATGAATGGCCAATCCGCGGCACTTGAGCACCCACCACCCTTTTACTTGTGATGCGGCGTACAGCTGCCAGATCTTCCGGGTGCGCGACGCTCACAATAGGCGGAGGGAGGAGGGGAGGAGCCCGGGTGACGCCGTGACGGGGACGGCCGTCGTCCACTTTTCTGGGAAAGGGGCAAAGGCGAGCGCGTAACAGGATTCAGCAGAAGGGGCGTTCGTTTGTTGTTCGCGGAACGGCGGGTCCCCGGCAGATTTCGCTCCGCTCATCGCCCATTCGACTCGCGACCGCCGGGGGAAGGGTCGACAATTTGATTCACTGCCTCGGCCGACCCAGATGACTTGCGAAAATATTGCAATGGGAACACCACCAACTCTGCTGGCACGCCGGGTGAATGTGGTATAAGGGAATGGGGTGCTCCGAAACATCTAACAACAGCGCGTTTATCTTTTCCGCGCTCACACGAGCACATGTGTTTGATACTTTTTTTTTGAAAATAATTAAAACGTGAAAAAATTCAAAATAATGAAAATGTTTCCGGTTATTCTTTTCTAGTCTTGGAATAAGAGAACCGCAGGATCGGCAATAAATGAGAAGCACCACGTTCATACGACTACACTCCGCAGACCCAAACGCACATGTGTTTCATGCTTTCTTACAACCGAAATGCTTCCAAAATTTATAGTAACTTTTCTTGCTTCAGGAACTTCTACCGCAATTTGAACTGATTCTTTGGGACATTGTCCTATTTTTTCAAACCTTTAATTTTTTTGTATCGTCTAAGAATAAAATAAAATCATATTTGTTCAAGTTTCTTCAAGGTTTTGACATTAATTGAATTTGAATAACTGAATTGTGTATCGTCTGAAAAACTATAAAGATATAATTACATGTTAAAAATCATCTCCAAAGGATTTGTCAAAACTAAAATAAAATGGTGGTAATATTTTAAATTGTTTTCGTTTCAATATAGAGCTTGAATTACTCAGCTTTTTAATAACAATATTCTAGTATTTTAGTTCCTCATGTAGACATCTCAAATATTTTGGTAATAAATATTTTGAAGGTAATTTATCTTTCATAATTTTCTAAATCAATACATCTAAAATGTTCTTTGGGTATAGAACTCGAAGATACGGAAAGAAAAAACCTTCAGAAGTTGCTGTTGCTTCGGCACCTGGGCAAATGCATTTACCCTGAAAAACTAGGAACTATTATTTCTCTTTTAAGACGTCCTTCTATGTATGAGGTGAAGACGAGAACACGTCTGCTCATTCAGACCCCATCCACACCCATGATAAATTCACGATACGCGGAGCACAGAGATAAGTAAGCCGCGCGTTGGTCCGTAAAGGGACGTAGAAATATTACCCAACCCACTCCAATCTTGAATTCTCGTCACGTTTGCCTTTTTTACGTCTCCTAGGTTACGTGGAAAAACGTTCCTAACTTGAGGTCTACCAGGTAAGTGGCCAGAACGAAACGAAGATGGAGTCTATCAGGAAGATCAAACAATAAGAGTTTGTGTACTTAATCTTCAACCATTGAAGTTTACAGTCAACAATTTAGAACTCCCAATAGTTCAGATTCTGCTCACATGCTTCAATGTTCCCGTACCTATACAGTTTCTTCCTTCGTACTGTTATAGTTGTAATTCATCTGACACATTAACATGTATTTCAATACTCATTTTCCTAACAATATGCTTCAAATTTTCATATAAGACATCTCATTTAACTTATTGGACATGCATTCATAATGTAAACTTAACATGCACTTTTTTCTTGACTTTTGTGTTTAGTTTTGTAACTATACAGATCAGAGAAGAGACATTCAGAAAAATCGTATAATTCAAATAAAATGGCGATAAATAATTTGTTTCTGTAATAAAATATTGTAAATATATATGAAATGGCGATAAATAATTTGTTTCTGTAATAAAATATTTATTACAGAAACAAATGTGGAATAATTAAAAGCCATTCAAACAACGTAACGGTGTACCCTCAAAACGACTTCTTTACAGAGCTGAACTAAATGATGCGTTTCACGAAGCATGATCGACGAGAACGGCAGGAATACTAGAAATTGTGGAAATGCTAAACACTCCCGACGTGCGGAGAATGAGAATGGTTGACTGAGAGAAGGAAATGTGGGACGTATGACAGCATCATTATAAAAGCAATTACATGCGTAGTTTTGTCATATACGTTTAACCTTCATAGTCATAAAATTTCATTTCTGATTTCTTTTTTTAAATTTATTATTACCAGTTCAACTAATTAGACTTTCAAGAAAAATTTGGTATCGTGTTAAAAAAATTATCTAACACTGCAAGAAAAGTAGAACTATACTCGTAGTACATTTAGTATTGTAAATGCTCTTTCGAGCGGGTTAATAAACTACCTAGATGTTACATGCAAGAAAGTTAAACTTATTATTAAGCAGATCGATTCGTTAATCATTTAAATAAGTGGAAATACAACTGCTACAGCATATGATGGTCCAGATGCTGCTACTTAATCTCATGTTCTATTGCTTATATTACACAAAATCCTCTCCTATATTATTTCAATATTATAGACGAGACAGGCGGACACGCAACCAATCTTCATAAGTTGGGTCTTTAAAGAAAGAGAACTTCTCGAAGATTTGCACATTGAGTCAACAAACATGAAAGATTTATTGAAAAAAAATAATTTAAATATTAATGTCTAATGCATAACGCAAAACTCGGACAGCATTATTAAAACCTATTTAGTTGAATAAATATTAGACGAAGCGTTCTAAGACCTTAATATCTGGAAGTTTGAAGCCGAAGGCCACAAAGAAACTTTCCTCGCAACATAACCTATAGGACGAGAGCTTCTTGAACATTCTATTACATTTTGCTGATCCGGCTCTATACTATCCCACCTGTTCAGAGACTTTCAGAATCTCAGTATGTAACATGAAATTAATTACTTGAAGCGATTAAATTGCATGGGTGTACCCCTCAGTATAAAGTTAAATAATATTGAAAAGAGTAGGGTTATGCTTTCCCGATTCTATATTTCCGCATGAACAACTTTAAATAGATATCTGGAGAGTAAAAAGCTTTTGTAATATTTATTTATTTATTTATTTAGTCAAAAAACAGTAAAAACTGTGTATGACGTGTGGGGAAAGAAATTTATCTGCGCACATTTTCTTGAGGGCCAGAATTTTATTTAAAAAAAAAAAAAAAAAAAAAAAAAAAAAAAAAAAAACGAAAACGAAAAAATTAATTTAGAAAATAATTATTTTAGAAAAATAAAGATATTTGAAAAATGTTTTTTCCCGAGTTATAGAAAATCAATTTCAACTGTAAATGAACTACAAGCAAAAGGAGTGCTCAACAAAACGTGCGCACAGTGAAGCTACATTTACGTCCAGAAGCAAAACAAGGGGCCATCTCAGCATTTGCTCTATGGATCAGGGAAACTGGACAAAAACCTGATCGAGATGGGGGTCATTGACCCGGAAGCTGAAGTACATTACTTGTTACAGGCGTATTAAATATTTTTTTAAATGTATACAATGCAAACATAAACTAATTCATTATTTATCTTTGTTTTGTTACATTATTTTTCTTTTTCACGATCAGTTTCACGATCACGTCACATATTTGTATGACTACAAGGAAAGCAAAAAGCTAACTGTCAAGGAAGATCGTATAATTACTTAAAATATTTTTAAGGAAGTGTGGTGAACTGTTCCAATCATTCTTTTCATATTTTGACTTACTGAAAGCAAGCGTTGGCAAACTAACCCAAAACTAATTCGATAAGCAATACAATTATGTCATTTATTATTTGAAAAGAGAGAGAAATTAGTGAGTAGTTTGTTTAAATACCCCACGACTAGAAATTCGTGTAAAAATGTTGTAACTACAATTGTTATCCTTAGGAAGGACACTTAAGGAGAATATAAAATATTCAAAGTGTATAAGTATCTATGTAATTATGAAAAAGATATTTAATTTTTTCACTGTTCTTAAGTGTTTTATATGTTCTTACTGGTGCATATTTTTGTAGGTTTATGTTTCTTATTTGTTTGTTCTTTAATAACGAGTGTATCCTTGTGATTTAAAAATATACCGTGTTTGTTGATTTTCCAAACTTGCCTACACATTTTTTGTTCTTACCTTCTTCATCTACCATCATTAATTCCTTGAGATCACTACTTTTAAGTTTGTACAATTTTCTATGTGGTCAAGTACAGATCTGGACCATAAGTCATTGTGGGGGAATTCTGCACCCTTCTCTGTAGCAAACCGCTGTTTGGTTTGAGAAGCCCCGTACAGTGGATGCGAACTTCGCAGAGCCGGGTCGGTGTACAGTTTCACACCGAGAAGAAGCGCAATAGTAATTACGAGGCGCAATTTACTTTCTCGCGCTTAAAAAGGGAGTTCTTAAGAAGAGAAAGTTATGTAATGCTATGCGAAAAAACGGCGAATTTTCAGCAGAAAAAACAATTATGACAGGGCCCTGGTAACGAAAAAGTGAATAAATCCAGTTGCTAAATTTATAAAACAATCCTCTAACGTGTGCGCCAGTTTTCTTGCGAATGCATCAACTTGTCCAAGATGTAAACTAATTTGTTGAAATTACTAATCACTCTAGGAAAAGTTATTTCCCAGCTTTTTCATTGCAATATCACGACTGAACACTCTCACTTGAAAATTTCACCGAATCACTGCTGAAAAGAAAATACTGGCACAGGTAAAGCAATCCAATCCTAACAAGACAGTCTTCGCTCTTTACCGAACACAATCGTGCATTCTTTACGAATATTGATTCTTTCTTTTTTGACGAAGAACATTAAAAGGTGGAAGAGCTCTCTTTCCATCATAGTTTGATTTACTTTCTAAGCTCTTTGATAATGCCCTTCTCAAATTTTCTTAAGCCCTCTCCCTTATCATTTGGAATCACATGCAGAAATCCTGGGAATTTCGTGCAGATGGTTCCTTCCTTGAGTCTCGGTCGTCTGATAGTTGACTGGAGCTCCTTTCGTGACTTTTTATCATATCATAATGAAATATATTAACAATGTCTCGTCATAAATTATTACGATATCGTGCCGTTTTAAATTACATAATTTACCTTAGGAATGTTATATTCTTGACCTGTTCCAAATTTATAGAAAACTATGGGCGCCAGGAACAGGTTACGTTAATTGATAATTACAACCAATGCCTCCACAGCTAATCTTAACGAATGGATAAATGTCTGGCTAGTTGGGTCAATGGGTCACGTAATGGATAATCGCTATCGCCTAGATAGCCGATTATTTGAGCTGCCAACTATACAGTATGGCGAGGAATCTGAAAGGAAATAATTATGTATATCTCTAACTACTTATCAGTTGTGATTGACTAAATGAAAACCATCTTTTCAATTCCAAAAGAAAATTTAACAATTTATTGACTTATATGGACAATTATTATGCCTTTAGGCCATAACCTCGTTTAAAAGAAAACCTTTGTACTGCAGTACTTATCTAGACGTAATCTTGACCGACGGCGCCCCGCAGTATCTTCTCACTTGAGTGATGATAATCCCAAGTCCAGCTTCTCTCTTGTAATCTTGCGACGCTACCGACTAATCCAGCCCTCACTGCCTCGAATATAGTTCCTAGTTCTCCCCAACGACGTGGTAAAACATTAAAGTTCAAACTTCAAATTAAACACACCGCAATATAAAAACTTTCAAAGTCCCAAGCGAATTTAAATGCTGCACATCAACTTTCAGAGTCAGAAAACCATAGATTCTGACGAGAAACTTACAAGTCCCACTCCCCTAATATTAAACTCGCGAGCGATCCGCACCACTCGACGGCCTCTATCAGAATGTTATTTACTCCTCCGTTTTTATCCCTCCAAGCCTCTGTATCCATCCTTCATTCTTATTTTTTTAAACAAAACGACAAACTTACGCCATGAGTAGACAGTCTATTCTCCCTTAGCCAATCCATCCATTTCTTACCAAATCAAGTAGCCACGCTCTCGATAGTCATTCCTTTCTAAACCAATCCCAAAATACCTTATATTTCTGTCTAGCCAGCGCCCCCACATATTCAAGGCCTGAATGCTGTTTATTGACCTTGCCAATCGCTACGCCGGCGTTGCTAAGGCTGTATATTCCCATTTGCATACCCTTTCAACCCAACACATTTACAGCAAATGTTACTGTCTAAATATATGATATATTGGTATATCACAATAAGGACTTGCAGCGAATTTACCTATATCAAAGTGAAGTGAACCCACCTTCAAAGAAATGAGATCATATATAGAAGGTAAAACAATCATTTCTCTTAAATTACTTATGTTAAGTATTTCAAATCAACCACAACAGAAAAAATAAACAATATTGTGAAAAAAATAAAGACCTATGCTTTCATCAAATTTCATTTTTAATTCACGATTTAAAAAAAAATCCCCTCTTGAATAGCCCTGCCCATGAATGTATATTGAATTCAAGTAGAAGAGAATGAAATTTGCGGTATGAACGATAAAAACGGACAAAAATATTTTGAATAAGAATAACATGAGCGTTTAGTGATTAACAATACCAAGTGCATGTGTACTGTAGGTTATATCACAAACCTTTCACAGAAACAACACTGTCAATATTTATTTTCTATAGATGAACGGTTGCACTATACACATAAAAAGCAATCTTCATCGGTATCAAGCAACTATTAATACTTGTTACTACGAGGGCATTTACGTTTATTTGCATAATCTTGAATTATTGTGCACAGAAAGCATACATGTAATATAAAGAAATCTAAGACTTCTAAACATTACCTCACAGACAATGATCGCCTACAGTGCCGAGTAATATAGTTGGTATTGGAAAACCTCGATAAGCGCCGGACCAGCAAAAAATGTAATACGAGGGTTGGATGAGTCATGACAATTATTTTTTGTGAGAATGCGAGCACGGGTGGAAAATGTGTAGTATACACGTCAAAAAACAAGATATGAAGTGCATGGACATTTCACGACAAACCAATATTGAGTTTCTCATATTGATTAATGTATTTGAAATGATAGTACTGATTTCTTGTTCCAAAGCATTTTAGCATATACATGTTCACATTCTAAAAGCATTACATACCCGTTCTAAACTCCCGATTAGGTAGATGATTAACGCACGTGCCACATCGCTCCGTGCACTCACAGGTCGTTATGTGCGTTGGCTGATCACTGGTTGGTCTGCGTCCTCCCAGAAACTCTCCTGCCCATCTCGCGACTGTTCGGTAGGGAGGCCATTATTCCGAAGATCTTCCGCCAATTTCCTGTGACATTTTTGGGAATTTCTCCTATGGAGAACGCCTATCTTAGTATTTGAGCCCTGCTCTAAACGGATTAAGGGGAGGCATCTGTGAAAATAGAATTTCTGAAAGGAATTTTTTTTCCAATCTCAAAATTTTACCGTATAATGAACCCATTAATAGTAACAATTCTACCAAGTTATTTTGCATTTTATAAAAAAGTTTTTTTAAAAAAAGTTTTTTTTTATATTTTTGCAACTTTTGTTAAAAAACACTCTAATTGGTCCAAATATTTGTAGATCACTTTAATATTTTAACCACACAAACTTCAAATCTGTAAGAAGAAAAGTTGCTTATATTACATAAATTATATTTACAGTTTTTTATTTAAAAAATTGTGAATGTTTGAAAAGCAAATATGCTGATTTTTTTCCCTTACTTCTATGTTTACTTCAACACAGAAGTAAAACTAAATCAATCTGGGCCCTCTAAAAAGCAACTTTTATTCTTTATTAATATACTAAGCTACTGTAAAAATTTTAACTGTTTATTTGAAAAATTGTTGTGCAAGGGATGTTTTAAATATTGTAATTTGCTAAAAAAACTAATTCGTGGAAAAATGAATTTAAAGATGTACATGAATTTTGTGGCTCTGGATCACCTTAAAAACTACCAGCAGCCTAAATGGGGACTTCAGCTATCTTTTTGAATTGTTTATTTCTAATTTTGGATAATTTAAGTTTTTTTCCTGCTAGATTTCACAAATGGTTTACTAGCTTCAACAATGCGTTTGAGTCTACATAGATCACGCTTTACAGTTATTTTCTGTGATGTTTCACTTGATGGACTTCCTATAATTGAATCTTTAACATTTTGAGTAATTTGGCATCCCATGTTAAACTCATAGATAACTTCTGTGATACAATAATCCATTTTTTTAAACAAATGTTTCTTTTGGACAAATGAACCAAAACACACCTTGGAGTGATTCATTAGCATTTTGGATCTTCCCCTAGTACAGCTTTCTAATGTTTCATCAAAATCAAATCTTCTGTACACAGGAATTATTTTTACAACTTCTGAAGATAGAACAGTTTTCATATTATTATATGACTAGGTATTTCTTCTCCCTTTTACCCTATAAAAAACAAACAACTACGACCTAACCTATAACTATTTCATCAAAAATTATTTACACTTGTAGCGAAAAGATTGAATAAATACTGAAGGAAACTCGAAGTAACTAAAAACTGTTAATAAAATAAAAATCACAAAACGCTAATAAAACTTCTACAGGAATATTACAATTACGAAACAAGGAGGAATAACACCAGGACACTTTATTCAAGAATGACACTCACTGTAACAATATAAAGTTTCCCGCACTAATTTCCAGCATTCAGATGTTCTTCAAGGACTCTACAACAAGTTCCTTCAAAAAAACACCGGGAAATTCAAATATTATTCTACTAATATTAGGAAAGTAACACTTAATGCGCAGAGAGGGGGCGTGGCACACAGCGCGCATGAGCATTTAAATCATAATTTCGGGTATTTAAATGCACCGCAGACGAATCTGACTCGGCAATAATAATATATAAAGTGCGATCTTATTTATAGCGATTAAAACCAAAAATTGAAGTTTTCAAGAAATTTCATCAAATTTCACAGATGCCTCCCCTTAAGATATTTTTATCACAAGGCACAGCAACATCTACAAGTAGATACATTTTTCTCCAAATCTCGGACAACAATATCCGGTTTGTTTGCCGCGATCATGTGATCAGTTTGGATTCGTTGGTCATGTACACAAACCAACAGACGTCACTGCCTTTGGTAAGTGTTTGTAGCATTTGTGCATGTGTTACCGGGCATGTGTTTGGAACTTCGATGGCGGTACAGATCCGCCAGTGGAGGTAACTACACACCCTCTCGTGTCTTTTCAAGTATTCGCTCTTTGCTAGAATTGGACAAGCTGAGACAATATGATCAATGGTTTCAACGTGTTCCTGGCAAATGCGGCATTTATCATCTTGGGAAATTTTGAGAACCGCTTTATCATTATATCGTGTTCTCAACGCCTGATCTTGAGCAACTACTAGAACTGCTTCCGATTCTGGCTTGATTCTTCCCCTTTTAAGCCACATAAATAATTGATCTTTATTGATCTGCATATTGTCCATTCGTTTCAAATACTGCCCGTGGAGTGGTTTCCGTGGTGTCCTTCGCTGGCTAATGCAAGGTTCGGGCCTCCACTCTAATCAGTGGCCTGGTGTGCCAACCCAGTTTCTCTCCTGTCCATGGGCCGACAACAGGAAGTCCAAAGGTTCATGACCCTTCCCTCTCTACTTACTTTCCACTCTCCTCAAAATGGAGTACTTCTTCGTCGGACCCCTCACCTTCAACCTATTCAGCAAGGGAGGCCCTACCAGTAGCTAGGCTACCACTGACATAGCTGTCAGGCTCATGGGGGTACTCAAGCTCCACCACCAACTGAAAGGTCGTGTACTCCCTAGGTGGAATTATTATTATTACTATTATGATAATTATTATTATTATTATAATTATTATTATTATTCCATTACATCACGACTAAAGATGTTATGAGTCGGCTGAAGATAAAATCTACCCCAGGTTGCAACCAGCTACCTAAGGAGTAGATCTAGGGACTGTCGGTGCCTCTACAATACTTTGCGCAAAATGTGGGGTGTTCCAAATAAAGCTATTTCTTGCACTTTCCAGTCCTTTGAATGACCTGGAAGTTTAGCCAATTCTTTCACAAATTTTGCGGAACAAATCCCACAGCTCTGATAACTATCGGTATGACCTGTGCTTTTACGCCCTACATTCGACTGATCTCGATTGCCAAACTCTTGTATTTAAGACGTTTCTCTGCCTCCTTGGTAACGACGTTTTGATAGCAAGGTACAGCAACATCGACAAGTAAATACGATTTGTTCTCCAAATCCCGGATGACTATATCCGGTTTGTTTGCTGCTATCGTGCGATCAGTTTGAATTTGTTGGTCGTACAATATCGTACACAATCCAACAGACGTCACCGGTTTTGGTGAGTGTTCGTACCACTTGGGGCATGTGTTTGGAACTTCGAGGGCGGTACAGATCTGCCAGTGGAGAAAGCTACACACCCTGTCGTGTCTTTTCAAGTATTCTGTCTTTGCTACGATTGGACAAGCTGAGACAATATGATCAATGGTTTCTACTTGCTCCTGGCAAATGCGGCATTTATCATCTTGGGAAATTTTGAGAACCGCTTTATCATAATGTCGTGTTCTCAACGCCTGATCTTGGGCAGCTATTACAAGTGCTTCCGATTCTGGCTTCATTCTTCCCCTTTTAAGCCACATAAATGATTGATCTTTATTGATCTGCAACTTGTCCATTTGTTTCAAATATTGTCCGTGGAGTGGTTTGTCTTTCCACGACTTCTTTAACATTTTTTGTGTCACAAGTTTCATGTTAAGTAGCATCAGAAGTTCAGTGTCTCTGTCATTCTGGGTGTCTTGCATAGTCTTTTTCGCAATGCTTCTTGCTACACTTACAATGCCTCTGTTTCCCATTCTTCGGTCAGATTTCATGACCTGCCTCATTAGTGGGTCATCTTGATGGCTGACTACGTACTTTCCCATCCCAGTTATTGCATTCTGCCAGGAGGCTTCAATTTGTCTCAGGCCTCTTCCTCCTTCCTTACGTGACACATAAAGTCTATGTATATCAGCTCGGGGGTGGGTAACATGATGCATTGTAAGTAATTTTCTGGTTTTTCGATCCATGATGCGAATTTCTTGTTCAGTCCTGTCTACTAGTCCGAAACTGTATTCCGCTACAGGCACCGCCAAACTACCTATTGCTGATATTTTATTCCTTGAGTTCAGAGCGGACTGCAGGACAAGTCTCACTCTTCTATAATACTCCTTGCGAATTCTCTCTTTCATTGTGTCGTTCGAGATGGTCTCATATTCTTCAATGCCCAGATATTTGTAAGTTTTACCGGGCTCAAGATCTTGAATCACAGTGTGCGTATCAATTTCAATGTTCTCAGACGTTGTGAGTTTCCCTCTTTTTAAATTGATTTTTGCACACTTGTCAAGACCAAACTTCATGCAGATTTCATTGCTAAAATCATCGATGACAGACAGTATTTGGGAGAGAATCGCTTCATTCTTAGCAAACACTTTAAGATCATCCATGTAAAATAAATGTGATACAGGCATTTCATCACCATGGAGCTTGTAACCAAAGTCAGTGTGCGACAGCTGTCTTGATAGAGGAATCAAACTAATGCAAAACAGCAAAGGGGATAGTGAATCTCCTTGAAAAATTCCCCTGTTAATCTGAATACTTCTTGTTTCAACTACTCCCTTTCCGCTTTTGATTAGTAACCTGGTGCTCCACAACTTCATACTAGCCTTGCAAAACTCAACAAGTTTAGGATGAAATCGATAGATCTCCAGGGCCTTCAAAATACAATCGTGTGGTACACTGTCAAAAACCTTCTGGTAGTCAATCCAAGCCACGCTTAAATTACGTTATCGTTTTTTTTACATCATTCAAAATTATTTTATTCAAAAGCACGATTTCCTTACAGCCATAGGAACCTTTACGACATTATTTCTGTTCAACTGGCAACATGGTTCTTCTGTAGGTGCCTATACATTTTGTCAGCTATGGCTGCAGTTATAAGTTTGTACATTACTGGCAGGCACGTAATTGGCCTGTAGTTCTTCGTCAAGGAGCTGTCTCCTGCTTTGGGTAGCAAATACGTGATGCCGCGAGTGAGCCATTCGGGGAGTTCCTTAGGGTTTTCTAAAATTTTATTAACAGCCTTTGCTAGACGAAAATGTAATGCTGTTAATTTCTTAATTCAATAAATCTGGATCTTATCAACCCCAGGGGATTTCCAGTTTCCCATGTTCTTAATTGTTTGGCATAGGTCCTCTTTCGAGAATCCTTGAACATGTTCCACTGTTTCCACGAGTCCATTGGCAGCATCAACTTTACATTGGAGCCACGATGCGTCGTTGTTGTAGAATCTGGTTTCCTCCCAGATTCCTGACCAAAATGTTTCGACGTCATCTTTTGAAGGAGAGGCAGCATTTCCATTTGGTTTTTCAGTCAGACTGCGATAGAATCTCTTCGCGTCTGTTTCAAACAACCGGTTCTGTACACGGAAATCTTCTCTTCGTTTGTACCGTCTTATTCGTTGAGCCCATGCTTGGATTTTCTCTTTTAGCTTTTCAGCTACCATTAGCCTTGTTGTTTCATTGTCAATTAGGTATTTTTGTTCAACGTGGAGTATTTTTTGTTGAACTTTATACCTGTGGTTTGACTTAGAAGATGCCTCGGCTAGGAGTGATATTTCACGCCGTGTGTCGGCTATCCGTTTCATAATTCTTTTCATCCATGGAGGTACGGAGCTTTTTACTCTGACTGGCTGTTGGCCATCGGTTTTCTTGGTTGGCCCCAAGATTATCTGAGATACTACATATCCAGTTGCATACGCGATGTGATTGATTTCAGTAATATCTAGATCTCTACTTGAGGTCTGTACAACCTCATTTAAGACAGAATTAGCTGTGTCTATCACTCTCTTAGCTTTAGCATTTTCGTAAATTCTCCTCAACGGTGCACGAGATTAGAATGGAAGTAGACGAATTCGTTCTATCTCGCGTCGGAGGAGGTCCCACATCATGTCCTTATCGTGTGACTCATGGCCAGATGTATTTTCACCACTGACGGATGTTTCATTTGGAAGAGATGAACCTTCAAGGGGACCATCGTTTCCAGGGATATTAGATGGTTCTAAATGTTCGTCATGTGGATAGTTTGATCGAAGAACATACTCCGCATTTCTCTGGATGTCTGCAAGTTGTTCTGCTGTGAAATTCCAAGTTGTTCTGCTGTGAGCTTCCACTGCTGAGTATGTATCGTTGTTGGCTGGCAAACTTTTTTGAGTCTATGGTAGGTCTCATATCTGGGTTCTGCTCTCTCCATACCTTGAAAACTTTTATTTCTGAGCCCCCATTGTTTCGCTTTTGCATAGTAAAAGCACCACATGCCCTCCTTTAGTTCATCCCGGGTCCATCTCTGACGATGGCTTCGAGCTACTGCCGGCTCTGTGTCCCTGGGACTAACGTCCGTGGGATGGCCAGACGTCGACAAGGTGACAATAGCTGAGTTTCTGAGCAGGTATGGGACATTGGTAGAACAAGGCACGTTAAGATTCATTACATTTCTTGTTCTATCCATTATGCTCATTGGTTTGAATTGAAGATTCGCAGGACGCAAGTTCGAGTTCACAGATCACACGTAACCCTCGGGTTGTTTCCTGCCATCCGTTACTGCGACCCACAGTGGCCTCGGGGCATCCCCCCGCAGGGCCCAGCAAAGGGTCCCTCCGATCGCCAGTCGGCATTACTAAACCCTACGGGATTTTCACTGACTGCTGAAGGCAGCCTCCTTCGCTGGCTAATGCAAGGTTCCACTCTAATCAGTGGCCTGGTGTGCCAACCCAGTTTCTCTCCTGTACCCTCCATGGGACTATAACAGGAAGTCCAAAGGTTCATGACCCTTCCCTCTCTACTTACATCCCACTCTCATCAAAATGGAGTACTTCTTAGTCGGACCCCTCACCTTCAACCTATTCACCAAGGGAGGCCCTACTGGTAGCTAGGCTACCACTGACATAGCTTTAAGGCTCAAGGGGGTGCTCAAGCTCCACCACCAACTGCAAGGTCGTGTACTCCCTAGGTGTTATTATTATTATTATTATTATTATTATTATTATTATTATTATTGTTATTATTATTGTTATTATTATTATTATTGATCATCCAACGTCCACAAAATTTGAAGTTTTTTCTGTGACCTTGCTCCCTCTCCTTTTGGCGATTTACCACGGTCTTAGAAATTGCATGTATTAAGTATTAGATATGTATTAAGATATTAAGTATCCCTGATGTTCTCATATATTATTTCTAATGGCGATGAAAAATTAGAGAGCACACTAACAACGTCTCTTACTACGATAATTATGAACCAGAAGATATCATCAGTTCAATTCCTTGTAACAAGCATTACAAAGATTGAGTGTTACATGTTCACGAACTCGACAACGAATAATAATAGTATATTAGAACATTTTACAACACATGATGAATAAAGGCGACTGATTATTAGTTGAAAATACATTATTTCATGTCACTTAAACAAGTGTTTGAACGTATCCAATACCAGCGAAGTCAGATTGGATAACTTCGTACAGCTTGCTTATATATTTTAGCTCTAACTCCGCCATAGTGAGTTGTATTGCTTGTCATAGCTCATCCTAGCCTATTATTCACACTCGATTTCCTAAAAACTGACAAAGCCTATGTTTTGGCATCGTCGTTCTAATTCTCCTTATCCTCCTAATATTCACTATTCCTATCCTTCTCTACCGTCATTGCCCCTTCTAACATAATTTCCATTCTCTACTCCATCTTCACCAATACCATGGCTATTACCATCAACCCACTACCTTCAACTCGCTCACATCCCCATGAGCATCCCCATCGCCAGCGCCTTTGACTGCGCGGCACACCGCCACCGCCGCCGCCACTGCCGCCGCCACTGCCGCCGCCGCCGCTAGCCCCGCGTTAAAGCCCATGTTAATGCGCTGGCTGGTCGCCGCCGCCGCCGCCGCCATCCCCCGCCCGATGAAAGATTCACGAGCCGGCGGGCCAAGGCCGTATTCCGGCTGTGGCTCGCCCGACGCCCCCGGCACACTGAACGCAGTCCGCGGGCCCCGCGCCGCCAACGCCGACGCACGAACGTACATCGCCCGCTTGAATTCTTATGTTCACTATTCAACAGGCACCGGCGCAGGTGACTCACTCAAGTCGCTACTAATATTTCCTTTATTTCATGCTAGCGTGTCGCTTTTCTAGTCTTTACGTTATGGTTACAGATCGAGAAATGCCACTTTACTCCATTTATGAACTTAATGTGTGATATCAATTCAACAATGATGTGTTTTAGGCAGATACTAAATAACCAACGGCGTGCGCAGCCTGAAACACAAGGAAGACAAAATCCAATTCTGTTCCCCCTTGTCCATTGAACTTTATTATTTATAGCTATATGACTCCGTATTTACAAGAAGATAAACAAACAAGAAAGAAAGAAATTGAAGTAATTTTAATAATACAATTAAAAAATGCATTTGATTTTATATTGAACCATTTACAGATTTGCTGGATTTGTTGATTTTCTTCTCCAAATGTCGTATAGCAATTACCCACGGTCAGCTTAAAATTAAAAAAAACTGAATTGATAATATTTATGAAAATACTTCTTCTATCAACGAGGATTAAGTCGCAACCCGTTCTAGCGTTCACGTGTTCTTTGACCAGCCAACGACTCTTTCGAGGGACATAATGTAGAGCTAATGCCAGCAATCTCTCATTTGGCATCCTTTTCAAATGTTCAACCATTTCTTCTCATTAGTACAGATTTTTTCCAACTCAGGCGAGACATTCCCCTCTTGTCTAATGTTCACATTCATTTAATTTAGGAGGGTGTGTCCTAGAGCACTTGAAAAAAATGTCATTTCTACCACCTGAATTCTACTTTGCCTTTACGTTTTTGTCTTTTTTTAATTCCTGTGAATGTCTCCATAAATATTTCTAAACTTATTAAATTTACCTTGTAAGTCCACATATTTTCCATACGAAACACACCATCATATATATTTAAAATTCTTAACTTCTTTTAAAATTTTGTTGTAAATTACAATGTGTGTGTGTGTATATGTGTGTATATATATATATATATATATATATATATATATATATATATATATATATATATATATTCGCCTTCATAACAAAAATAAGACCGAGTTTGTGGAGTTTTAAAATCTTAAAATAGGGCACATAAATGAGGAAGTGTTAAGCAACTGGGGAAGCAAATGTAGTTGTAGAAGATTTTGCATCAGAATTTTCCGAACTAATTGAGAATGATCTTATATTAGCATTAAATTATAACGCAGAACAACAACTTACAGGTAATCATTTATGTTCATACTAGAAAACAAGACGTAAAAAATTAGCTGTACTGTCGCATCATTCATTTACCTTTAAGTATTTTCTTACAGCGATTATCGTCTCCTGTATTATTTTAGTAGTATACCTTTCCGTTGCGGCTCTCACACACAACCAATCTTTATAATTGAGGTATCTAAAGAAAGATAAATTCACGGAGACGTGACGAATTGCACTTTGACTTCAAACAAATGAAGGATTTGTTTTAAAAAACGCATCTAAATATTCAAATCAAATGCAACCCGCAACACTTGCCAAAGTTTTCGTCAAATAATTCCTAAACAAAGAGTTTTAGGGCCTTAAAAACTAAAATTTTGAGCCCAAAGGTCTCAATGAAACGTTTTTCACAATATAATTTACATTCATAACATAGATGAGACATTCCTCGACATTCAATTAAATTTTTGATTCCGCGCTTCAATACTATCAAGGTCACCTCAATATTTCATCCCTTGCTGCTGGTTGCCATTTTCGTGACGACATGCTTAGATGGCTTAGATTCCTCAATCTTATATTTATGCTTTCTGTATACACCGTGGTTTGTGCAGTCTGATGAGGTTTATTTGCATAATCATTAATTCAAGATTTGCTCTCCAGCAACAACTCGAAGTATTATTATAATTGCTTGATACCTATTAAGTGGTGTCTTATGCGTGTAGTGAAACCTTTCAATTAATGTTTTTCCGTGGTCTGTAAGTGATATGTACATAATGTGGGTGTACAGTGAAGAGTGAAAAGTGAAGACTGCGTGTTTTACCTTTACCAGTATTATCGTTATCAGCAGTGATTCATTGAACTCAAATAACAAAACAAAGTCAATGTGGGATATAGTAAAAAATGCGACCAAACCAACTAGAAACCTTGTAGACAATGTTGTTTTAAAAGATAACGATAGAGATGTGAACGATCCGGCAACAGTGGCTAGTCTCTTTAACCAATACTTTTCGAGAATTGCTGTCGATCTCACTAAGGGTTTTCAGCCACAAAATTCAACATCTGACGTTTCCCTAAAAGTCTTAGACACTATGTTCGTTTCCGAAACCTCTTCCTATGAAATTCTCAAAATAATCTGTAAATTAAAAAATAAATATTCGGCCGGTTTAGATGAATTTCCGGATTGTTTAAAGACGTGCGCGCCAGCCATTATACACCCGTTAACTCACATATTTAATGCATCCTTATGCACCGGAATTTTTCCAGATATTTTTAAAACAGCTAAGATTAAGCCGCTCTTCAAAAAAGGCAACAAAAATGAAGTTCAAAATTATCGGCCAATTTCTCTTTTGTCAGTTTTTTCAAAAATATTAGAGAGACTTTTTTATGTACGAATGGAAACCTTTCTCAATAAACACGACGCGTTTTCAAATTGCCAACATGGATTCCGGAAATCAAAATCTACGGAAACAGCCATTTTTTCTTTTCTTAAGGATGTTGCCTCATCATTGGATCAAAACGAAGCAACTATTGGAATATTTTTAGATCTTTCAAAAGCTTTTGACGTCATTGATCATAACATTTTACTTTCAAAATTACCTTCGTATGGAATCCGTGGTATTGCTCTAGATTGGCTATGTTCGTACCTTAAACAACGATCTCAGAGAGTAGAAATACCTTACTGGAATGATGGAACTTTATGTACACACCTTTCCGGTTCTTTGCCAATTGTACGAGGAGTCCCGCAAGGATCGATTTTAGGCCCTATTCTCTTCCTATTATACGTAAATGACATGCCCTTAGCGATTCGAAACGGAAGAACAGTTCTCTTTGCGGATGATACAAATATTCTTTGCAACAAAGAAACCGTAAATAGTACAATATCAGACGTTTCAAATTGGTTCCGTAATAACAAATTAAAAGTAAATGAAAATAAAACAGTTTCAATGCAGTTTTCCATATCAAATAAAAAATTCTGTACTCCATTGAAAATGAACGGTGTGCCATTGACTGATGTTAATGTAACAAAATTTTTAGGTCTATCAATTCAGTCAAACCTCAAATGGAATGCCCACTTAAATGAATTGAACACAAAATTAAGCTCATTATGCTACGCGTTCAGAATTCTTTCAAATTCCGTCAGCCTTCATACAGCTCGTTGTGTATATTTTGCCAATGTTCACTCCCGCCTGAGATATGGCATAATATTTTGGGGAAACACATCTTATAGTTCACAGACTTTCAGATTACAAAAAAGAATTGTACGAATAATAAGCAAATCCAACCCACGTGATTCTTGTAAGTCACTCTTTATTAATCTAGGAATTTTACCATTACCTTGTCTCCTGATTTACGAATCAGTAGTTTTTGTCAAAAATGACTTACTTAAGGACGGGAATATATTTTCAGCAAACGCCGATGTCTATAAGTATAACACACGACGTAGTAATCATATTCACCAGGTGGCAGTATCAACAGCTCACTACAAAAAATTCACATACAATTCATGTACATTACTCTACAACACTTTGCCAGAAGACATTAAACGATTAAATTCAATAGAAAAGTTTAAGTCCCAAGTAAAATCTTTTCTGCTGCATAACTGTTTCTATACAATTCGAGACTATACCGAGCATCAAAAAGGAAAGTAGCATTAATTTTAACAATGATAGTTAATGTAATTATTTATCATTTGGACTGTATAATTATAAAGAACCTGTAACAAGTATTGTACCACAGTTTCTGGGTTGATGGCCCCCATCTCGATCAGGTTTTTCGTCCAGTTTCCCTGATCCTTGAGCAAATGCTGAGATGGTCCCTTGTTTTGTTTCTGGACATAAATGTAACTTCATTATTTGTGCACGTCTTCTGAATTTCAGTGGAAAATATAGTTATTCAAATTATCGTTTTTCATATTATCGCGGCAAAAAGTATTATTCTTTCATGAAGAACATGAGGGTTCAGGGCAGAAATTTATAGCTAATTTACCTTTGAAAATATATTTTATTATATAGGAGCGAATATTTTGTCAACAAAACTCGAAAAAAAAACTCTCTTTTCTGTATTCAAAATTCGACTAGAATATGGTTTAGGATAGAGACCACAGAATTATGAAAACGTGCACAAAATTCACTTCTCCCCATAGCTCGTCATACGCAGTTTTTAACTGTTTTTGACGTAAATAAATAAATAAATAAATAAATAAATAGAACTTTTCAAGTCAGTGGGTTCAGACACGTAGCTTTGTCAAAAGCCAAAAGCTAATATTTTTTGTAATGGCTGAGTCGAAATTCTACGATTTTGAAAAACATCTATTAATTTTTGGGGGTACTTTGCATGAAGCCCCCCGGACATTTTCAAACTTTTCTCAAAAACGGCTCCAAATATTTTCTTTAAATTCCTTATACGGATAGAGTAAAATACATAAGATGGAATAGGTTGCATTTTCACTGTGAGCTCTGAATTTTCGAAAATTGCAAATGTTTGAAATTATTTTCGGCATCTTCCTACAATTACAAAATTGAAGATAGAGATTTTTTCTGCTAATAAAATTTGTTCTTCAAAGTGAGTACTACCATTGAGGTCAGGTACACTTTTTAGAAAATTATATAGTTTTCGCGCAATATTGCGTGCAATATGTGCAATTTTAAAAAAATTACAAAAACAAGATTTTCTCAAAAACGGCTCCACATTTGTTCTTTAAATGTTTGATAAGGATAATGCTAAAAGTCCTCTATGGGATGACACTAACCCCATATTGCTCTGTTCTTTAGTTTTTTTTTCAAAAAGTGCAAAAATGTAATATTTTTGACTTGTCTTTCAGGTGAGACGGTATGCCCTATCCCATCAATGTTAAAACAAGCAACTTTGTGACCCATTTTCTCAGAAACTACTGAATAAATTTTAATGAATTTTGCACTACTTATTAATTGATATATGAAGATATTACCGATCCTCAGTTAAGTTGTTATCTTTTTTCTGAAGCGATTTATAATTTTTTTTCCAAAAAACGAATTTTTTCCTCAAAAAAATGTGCCAAAAAATCCTAACACATGGTCTAGAGAAGTAATAATAACGATTGAGGATCCACATTGTTAGTGTAACATGGTTTATCACCAGTAAAAATTTCATGCAGATAGCTTTAATAGTTTCGGAGATAATGGGGCAAACGTTTGAAAATTTTAACTTCTGAGAAAATGGCACTCAAAGTTTTCAGAGAAGCATATGTTAGGAAAACTTAGAATATTTTTCACTAGAGAGTAACTACAGGCAGCCTACATCATAATAACAGGTTTCACTATCTTTTAGACCAGCCTGAGTTTTTCTTTTCTTCTTTCTTGCCTCCTTTGGCATTTGTTGGTCATCATATTTTGCCTTTGTAATGTGTAATCTGTCAAGTTCTCTACAAATATCAGCATGGGTTTTCCCATGTGACACACGTAATATTTTCATAACTTCTCATACGGCACAATTTCTATCATTATTTATTATAACAGCTACAGACACTCCCTAATTGAAAGGTTCTGATACCAACAAAAAGATATTTTGATATTCTTATACAAATGGTTTTCTTGAATGCCTCACATTCTGGATTTTGCCATGTAGCCATCTTCTGAGAAGTTATGTCTTCACTTAGTATTATTTTCAACTTCTATATTTACACTACGTTTTTTTTTCGTTTTAAACTCACTAGGAAGAGTTTCACATGCATTCAGACTCGTATTATCATTATTTTTGTGCTGCAAAGGATTTGATCTGATATGCTGGTTTTCTTTGAAAATGCGTTGTTTAAAGATTCCTTTACATTTCGACATTGTAGAACATATGAGACATTTATTTTAATTTTGTACCCTATAACACACCATAATTGATAATAAATTGAACTTTACTATGCAACAAACACATCAAGTCAGGTGTGGAAAAATGGTTAACTAAATAAATGCATTTACAAAAATTATACTGTCGCACAGACTGTTCTATCAGTACCTGCAGACAAATTTCCTTTACAAAAGTAAACAAAAACTAGCTTTCTGACAAAATTACAACTAGAGATATAAGAAGTTGTATGCGCGGAAGTACAGTAATTTTGGAGTCTGACAGCTGTCAGTGGAATTTTTAAAAATAAATTTCCTACACTTACAGACGGAATAAATCAATGAATTTGGTCTAGAAATGTTCATAAAAGAACATATTATTTAATTATGCAAAAACATAAAATTCCATTTTTTTTAAAAAATCGGCCTACCGTCTCACCTTCACGCTCTCACATAGTTAATATTTATATTATCGGCGATTTGATCACATTATTATATTAACGAGTACACGAGTACATGTGTACACGAGTAATGTCAAGTAAATTTTCTCGAAAACTCAACCGTTTTCTCTGAAAGCTAGCTCAAAATTTCGCATTTTCAGAAACGCTCAAATGCCATTTTCTCATAAATGGCTCCAAATGTTTTCTTCAAACTTTTGGAACTGATAGTGCTAATTGCACCCTTTAATATGACGTAAAGTTTATTTTGATGTATTCTTTTTTTTTTTTTCAAAAATTACACAAATGTCTTTTTGAAAGATCACTCACATCTTTAATATGCACATTACCAACAATTTTTTAAACATTATTATATTTGCAAATATGTACTTCAAATGACTTCCAATGAAATTTTTCGAAAACTAAAATAATTTCTGTAAAAAAGAGCTTCAAATTTAACATTTTTATTAGCGCTTAAACGCCGTTTTCTTAAAATCGGCTCCAAATGTTACAAAGAAAATTGCCATTTAGGATGAGGTTTTTGTGTTATTTAATATTCTAAAACTAATATTACTGTTCTAAATTTAGCAAACCGAAAAGTTAAGAAAATCTCAAAAAATATTCTTTGGATGGCGATAGATGGCGGCTGGCAAGAGTATGTGGTAAGTTCGAATAGCTAGCAGGGACCAAAGGAAATATAAAACTAATACGCGGAAGTCTGTGCCATTCCGTAGCACTAGTTTGATTTTTGTGTTTATTGGCCCGTATGAACTAATGTTAATTGTTTCTCTTTGTACTGCCTGATTTTTGGAATTTAAACGCTGGGATAATTTTTTTCTGAGCCTAAAATTATTCTTAAATTTTGGGAAGGGTTTCAGATTTTTGAATTGATTTTGATATTGATTCTGGGTGGGCGCTGCTAGCTTTAGTCTAAAGCTAGCATCACTCACTATTTTGGAAAATCCAAAGGAGCCTAAAATTCGGGAATCTAGCATTAAAGTAGCCTAAAATTTTGGATACGGTTTAGTTGAGATTGGTTTTTGGGCGCTGCTGGCTTTAGATGGCTCAGCCAAATATAAATATACATTGTTGAATTCGATAAAAAATAATTCATAAATTTGGAGCTTTTTTTTCAATTTGGCAATTTATAATCCTTAATACTTCGTGTAGAGAACCCCAAGAATTAAAACATCGGTATTATTTTCAAAAGACTGCAACATCCGCCTGATCGATTGGATAATATCAATTTTGGTAAAATTCCAGCTAACAATTTAGCCGCTAGCGGTGTACCCACGCAGACACGCTCTCGTTTCGCCTTAAACCGATTCGATATCAATAACACCCAAAACATTATTCTGACGACACAATGTGTTAAAGGAAGTAATTTATTACATTCAGGAACAAGATTATTCCTTTGTTACTATCAGGAATCTAGAATACGAATTGTTCTGCCGATAAATCACAATTTTCTGTTATTAAAAAACCTTCTCTAAATTACATAGGTAGTATTCGAGAAAGTAACAAAGAAACACGGAAATGAATTTACCTTAACTTGATTTTAAATTTTAATTTTATTAGCTCAAAATGCTTAGAATACTTCTCACCTCCTGAAATTTGGAGACCTTTGGAAACCTCCTAAAAATTAGAAGCAAGAGAATGTCTGCCGCGAAACCGCATTATCCACTTCAAATTCCACACGTTTCGATCGGGATTGGAACCTATCTACTCGTACATAGAGGGGGAAAGCTAGCGCGCTGGCCATTACCCTTTGGGACGCCAGCCATCACGTTCTAGAGAAAACAAAAGTTTTTAGTCTTTGGCGTCTTTGTTTCTAATGGTACGTGATAAGTATTATTTTGCATACCTCATAATTCTCCATGCATTTTGGAATTTGACCGATTCGACATAGTACGGCAAAAAAGTCTCTGTAGCTGTAGTACCTTGCTACTGAGATCTAGCAACAGAAATGATGTTGGTAGCAAGAGATGCAGCTTGAAAGCCTAATTTACGTACTCACCACAATCATAATAGATGCTGGTAATGTTGTCCCCTTCCTTTCTTTCCATGTGATCTGGTAGTTACGAACATAACTGCAACTTTTAATAGGAGGACTTGTTAGGCTTAGTGCTGAGAGAATTTTCTTGGTGCACTGTATTTTCATTAAAATTAGAACCTCAAATATTATGAACGTGTATTGACAAATATCTTTGACTCCCCGATCTAGATTATACTGAAGTTGCGGCCGAATTTTGTCCTAAAAAATTATAATGATTCTCTAACGAGGTATCAGTGAATGAAGAAATATTTTCGCTGTGAAAATATGAATCACGCTCACCAAAATGTACATCACGGCTTTCAGTGATCTCTCTGACCAGGCAGTATTTTCCGTACGTACACATCATTTGCAGAGTAAACTATTAAAAGTGTTTGGCAACGTCAGAGAAAACCCGCAACGTCAAGGAGCAACGTCAGAGAAAACCCATGGAACGAAGGCCGTACGTAAATTGCGGACCAAATAATCCCTTCATCTTGTCTTGTGAAACTCACTTTCTAATTCTATATGTAAATTGCGGACCAAACCATCTCAGGTAAGGAAAAGGGCTGAGCAAAAGGAAATGCAGGTAAGCGCGCTAAGGGGGCCGCCGCCACCGCCGCCGCCGCCGCGCTGCTATCCAGGTTTCTTTCCCTGGTGCCCTATTAAAAATCTTACAGACTGGCACCTACATCAGAATTAAAATAAAAATAAAAGCACTAGAAGGGTGTCCAAATTTCATGCTCAGCTTCATTGAATTTTAGCAAAAAAAGGGACGAATATAAAAATGGCAAGATAACAACATTCATTCAGTCAATAAATGATTCAATTAAATGAAAACCAATTTTCACCAAATCATATTTCGAAAAACACATGCCAGTTCTAAGTCTGGAAAATTAAGTAGTTGTGGTTTAGCAATAATTACTATAAAAATGTTCTTCGAAAATAAAGTGTCACCTTCCACTTTTACCTGGAAGGTCTGATAGTTTGTCCCCAATTATGTCCTTCTGAGGTGGTCCGCAATTCTTATAAGTGTTTAACTCATCTTTTCCTTCTGTTCCGCAATTTACGTACCCCGGGAACGAAGGGTACTAAGAAGGCAGCGAGCGAAGAACATGGAATGTGGCAGTGAGGGGCGGGGCAAGGCGGTGGCGCGAGCGCGGAAGCGGCGTATGCCGAGCTCCATTTAAGTTTCTCGCCGCGTGCAGCGACGCACTGCAACGCTAACAGCGCAGTCACGCACTGCCGCCCGCTGCAGGCCGCCCACGACGCGTTCGAGCCTCGCGGCGGACGTTCAATGCCAAATCATAAAAACGGCTATAGGCAGGTGTGATTGGGGTCGTTATTTACTTTCTGTATTACTGTTAGTATCTCATCCATGCAGCGATACTTGGAATCAATGGATACGTCATTATACGACATGAATGGCAATGGAACAATGTTTGAATGAGAGAAGAAACGGAGAACCAAGAAGAAGCTTGCCGCAAACCGTGCGAAAGATGAAGAGAATGTCAGAAAACCGTTACACATCCTTATGCAGCAATCGAGTAACCTGCGCTTGATTTGTTTTGACAAATTGATTAGCGTAATTTTTAATCGTTCTTTCTATGATATTCTGGAAAAAAATCATGAGAACACATGCTTTTCATGATTTTAATGCAACTACAAGTTCATTCGTGAAATACTGCACTATTATCTATTTCCGAGATTTATATAAATTTCTGCAACTTGATTCATCAGTTTGACGATAATTAAATCTATTTTTCTAATGCAACAATAAATTTTAAAAAGTACTTTAATTGATACTTTTTCAAGTTATTTTCTATGCCCAGATATGGACGAGCCGGGTAACTAATATGCTAAAAATTCAGTTTACTACTAACTTGCAAAGCACAAATTAAACTTTTCAACAGGAAAACACCTGCCGGTGGCGCCACACCAATCTAGTTTAATAATAACAGCAATTCTTCGCCCCCCTATATTTACAACAAGGTTTTGAACAGCGTCCTCAACCCGCTAATTCCTATGCCGAGTGGTGCCCCATGTTTTGCGATGTCAAGAGTTGCGGATTAGCACTGCACGGGAGGCGATGCAAAACAAATGTTCTCGCAAAGAGCCATGCGCATGCGCGCGACGCAAGGCCGAGGGCGTGTGCGCTTGGCGGCGCCGCGAGGGGCGTCTTTGCGCCAGCCGCGCCAAATGGGGCGTCTCCGCCCTCTCGCGCAAGTTTGTCGATTAATCGCGATTCTGAACAGATTCGCTGGAAATTGAAACTCTGACGGAAGAAGACGAAACGTACGTTTTCCTACAGTGACGCGCAGTTCTTTTGCTTGCTTGTTTGCAAGGACAGAAGCTAAGTCTTCTTCCGCTCGTCAGTCTCTAAAAAAAAAGACACGAAAAAAGTCAAGTACGTTTTGCTTAAGTTTTTCACGCTCAAATGGAATTTTACGCTATCATCCGTTGAGGTTCTAGTAATCCAAATGGTAAACACAATCCATAGAACTCGAACAAAAGAGGATAGGGGACAAAGCAAAGCCACAATTCGTCTTTTAAAAGTAAGAAATAAAGCAAGAAAATATGTCCGCTGGAAAAAATAATGTACGCCGAACGACCCTAATTATGTCGACACCCACTAACTAAATATTCACTAGCTGAACCCTTGCGATTACATCGTACAAAAAGAAGAGTAGAAATGTTGCAATCGAAACGTACTACACATGCACAATGCACTACACGGAAAATCGAAACCCCCAAAATACTGTTTCCTGTCGTTATGTACTTATTCTCCAAGACTTATGAGATACAGGTGATTTACAAATTCTGAAACAAGACCGTCGCTATTTGCCGTAAAAACAGAATTAAACACGTTTCTGAAAATATAATTGAAACATTTTATATTTACTAATTATGTTTGTTATTACATTTTATACTTATATCTATATTTGTAGTGGACCGTAGCAAGAAATCTTGCTATCTACCTTACATCAAAAACGTAATACATTACAAATAATTCTAATCACTCGATAGTTTTATAAAAATTCACATTTCTCGTGTGATTGCTGGACATTGCATCATACGTTTACATGCATTAGTTATCTTGGCATTTGCAAACACTCGATCTTACAACTTAAAAAAGTTCTCTATCTTTACTTCGGTTGCCGTTGACTGTCTTCTCTAGTTAGACTGCAACTTGCAGAACGAAACAACCAACACCAACTACTTGTGTTCTTAGAAATGTCGTAATGAACAAATAGCGGCACGTTATTCTTCATTCTATTAATTTTAAGACATCATTACAATTTAGTGTTTATACTATACAACAGGTTAAAAATAACTAGCGAAAGCACATCTGGGATTCACTACCTTTCATTTACAGCAAAAATTAGGAAATCTAGCCGAATAGAAATCTCAAAATTTCTTTTCAAACAAAAACCCTTATAATTTTGTCGTAGATCGTATTCTGTCGAATTATATCGTGCCCTTGTCGTATATTATTTACTCTACGATAACACCTCAATTATTGTGACAGAAAGAATTGTTGGAACTGTTTAACATTGAAAGCTGAAAGTTTTATTACCCCTATTTTGTCATATTTTAAATGAAAGGAGAGGTAGAGAAGCGGGGATCAATATAATTTCAACCTTCTTGAACTGACGCCGTCCCGCTCACACATTTTGGCTAGTGGATTAAAAAGATAAAAGAGCAGATCCGGAAGTGTATATAAAAACTGAGGAGGCAAGTTTTACATTTTCAAATAAAAGAACAGCAATTTACACAGATCTATACAATGGCATCCAATTCTTTCTCATAACTCTTCCATTAGTGCGAATTGCCATCAGCAAAAGCATAATCAACAAACTTAGAGCGGACTCTGTTCTTTTCATGTAATGTTGTTTTACGCTGAGTATGTCTCAAGACCGATCAATTTACAAATCTGGTTGCTCCATATACGAGTAACCGTAAGTCTAGACTGCAAGTCAGTGGCCGTTCATTGACGTAACTTCGCGGAAAAGTCGGATATACGTCATCTGTTACGACCAATTCCTGCACGATTCGCTTGTACCGACCCGCAACGCCGGTACTCATTGACATCCATCACGACTACGTGGGAAAACAAAAGCGCAGACGGTAGCCTCGAGGACACTAATGCAGCAATTAGTACGGCGGCCACGCCAGACAGCGCACTCGCACGCCCAGACAGACACGGGATTTGCGCAGGCGCGGGGCGGGCGGGGCGGGGCGGGGCGGGGCGGGGCGGGGCGAGGCGAGGCGGGGAGGAGAGGCGAGGAGAGTCGGGGCGTTGAGGAGAGACGGCAAGTGGGGAGGGGTGGGACCGTGAGGAGGGGTGGCTTGGGGTGGGCCGGAATAGATGTAATGACGCTGCAAAAAAAAAAAGGAATGCAGGGGAGACTGAAGAAGTATGCATACCGACGGTCAACAACAAATGAATTTTGCATATTCTACAAATTGCAATGTTTACAGTTTCTTTTTCTTAAATCTTAGAGGACGTGAGAGTCGTCGCTACAATTGAAAAAATAATATGTAATAAAGTAATGAAGTAAAATGAAGATCTCTTTTTTTCATTTTCACGATGTTTTGAAATGAATGTTGGAGAACATCTACATCAACTACACCTTGTAATCACTACTAGTAAATTTGAAACAATTTTATTTGTTGTAAATTATTGTTTTATTAAACGACTTATATGCACCATCAGATCTACACAGCCAACATGATATGGAATAGATTTCAAGATGAAATAAAATAAATGGCTTTTAATTATTCATTTTTCAATCCGTCAGATCAAAAATTGGAAAACATCAAGAATAAATATATTTTTTACCGTGATAATGAGGTTCAGTAATAAATGTTACTGTCTAAGGAATAATCTTGATAGCTAGTCTTGTACACCATCTTCCTAAATTTCTTATTTCCTCTTCTATTCTTGTCTCCACACTATGGACATTTCATAAATAATGCAGAGGTTGACAACCCTGTGCGAAGCAAAATTAAACACACGGTCCAGGGAGATCATGCCAATAACAGTTCAAAGCTTGATTGGTGTTTTTTTTACCGGTTACGTGTTTTATTGTTTGATAAAGGGATTTACAAATGGAGTCTGTACTGATATCGAGGACTGTGGTTGCTGATCAAATATTAGTAAATTAAGTTATAAATACACAGAGAAAGAATATGATCACAATCCGCAATTTGTATTGATCAAATGTACAGTATGATAAAGAATTTGAACCAGAGATGAGCACGCGAAGAGATCGATCTTCGCCACGTCCAAAACCAATTCGTTCGAGCAGTAAGGAAGGTCATACATATGATGATTTTTGCTTATGATCCGTCTTATAATCATGATAGTGTTCCACGAAGACAACGTATAACTAATGTATTATCGAGATTTCATTCAATAACTAATCAGAAATCCTTGTCCACACATCGCCAAAGTCTTAACTGAGAAGCTGTATGATTACGGTAGAAAGTATTATCTCGTGCACCCTACCAACATGATCTGAATCTACAGGTCTTTCACTAATTCCCAACGAAGTGCTACAACAGCACTGCACTGGCAAGTTGAACATTGGCATTTTCAATTTTAGAATATTCAGATATTTGTTTCAAGACGTTACATGTTATGGTCTAGCTTCTCATATGTTGAGATTCTATCATTGACCAGAATTTATATTATAAAGAAGGTCTGTAAAGAGATATTGTGAAAAAAAAAACACATAAAAAGACATTTTTAAAATGAGTTATTTATTAAATTACTTCCGTACATCTTTTATTGAGACACTCCATCTCACTGTTGTCAAGAATTATGAAAGAATTGTTATACTACTAACATGGAAAGATCTAAAGATCTACAGATAAAATGCATAAGTTCTTTCATGATGATTTTATAAATGTATATTACTATTCGTAAACCTTGCTCACTGCGTTTCAATGTTGCTAGGCTTATTTACTTAATCGATAATATTATTTATTAATATTAATAATAATTATATAATATGAATATAATATTAATTATCCCATTAATTCAACTCATTGTTTGTGTCTTTGCAGAGTTTTTGCCAAGGGGTGCGAGTGGCGAGAGGGGTGGGGTGGGGGGCCTCATTTGCGCATGCGCTGCTGGTGGTCATTCCTGCGCGCAGCGGTGTTACGCGGGCTATTACGCGGGGGAGGGCGGCGCGGGCCGACGGCGCAGGCGCAGGCGCGACGTGCCCCCAAACCCTGGCCCCGCCGCCGCATGCCAAGCCGGCACCTCCATTCCGGGTAGTGGACGCGGGCACTGCAATACAAATCGCTGTACTGAGAGTAAAGATGGGGCGACCCAACGAATAACAATCGTGTTCGACGCCGCGCAGTGCCGGAAAGCATGAAGACGTATTGCCCTTCCGAAGGCGCTGGTGTTTCCACTTCCGTGCGACACTTGGGCGGATTGTCTGTTTTCATTAATCCCATTACGGTTATATTCGTCTTTCATTTCTGTGAAGATAAATCTAATTTCACACTAAGTATTAAGTACCTGACACATACTCCGTACTACATTTGCCGAAAATTACACAATTTAAACTTTTCATATTACGGAGAATTGAGTAAAGAAATCATCCAGCAAAGTTTTACATCCAAACGTTAAGTAATATATCCGTACCAAAGCACCAACAACAACAATAAATAAGACGAAATGGCTTTCTTTTATGAACGAACTGCCTGAAAGTTTAAATCTCAGTCAAATTTAAGTTTTCTGATGTAGAGAAATAAATGATTCCAAAACGAAACTGAAAATAACTTCATTGAATTTAAACATAATGAAATCCTTCTATGATCACATTCTAAATAGAATACGAATTTTACGAAAAAGTTGTGGTCGGGAAGCTAAATTCCTATCTAAATTCATTACAATGTATATTTTATTCCAATTATTTCATGACGTTTTATGAAAAAAAATATTGTTATGATTTCCCAGATAGTTTTAAAGACGCAGAACTCCATGTTTTAGACTTGAAGTTACTAATTGTTCTAAAAGGGTTTGTATTCCAGAACCACAAAGAGTTCAGTTTTGAACTGATTGCTGACACACAGACATGGATCCTTTACCTTACATTAAAAAATTGCAGATTAAACCTTAAGAATTTGCCAACAGATGACATCCGCCTGTATTTACGCAACATTCCACAAACATTTAGGGTGGAAACAAGTTTATCCTCCTTTAGCGCAAGTTACACAATCCTCGGACAGCCAGTGTATTTTCTGCGGACGGCGGGTGACAAAAAACGCAGAATAATACAGATTTGGACATTACAGCTGGTCTTTCGACTTCCGTGTGAACGTCGCTACGTTATGAATGAAACATTGACGAAATGTTCCGCCTAGTAATGTGTTAGTTTATGAGCGCATCAGCGACTGCGTGTTTCACAGATGCCCGTTCTGTAATCCGATCCAATTCGCCTCAGAAACGAGTAGCAATCTGACTTCGCCATACATCAGGTCAGGTCAGCAAGAGGGCAGCAGTCAGAAGACTGCTGATGAGGAGGATACCTGGGTAAAGTACGATTTCATTTTTTTTTGGATCGATTAAGGATTCTTGGCGCGTCAACTGCTAAATCCATTAGTCCCGTATGTGTAATGCAATGTTCTTGGCTCAGGAGGTGGCGGTGATCTTTCCCCGCTAGATGGCGAGATCCCATGCCGACCTACTGTCTGCTAACGCGGTTTTCCTCAACCAGGTACGATCTCCCGTATCAACCGTAACTCCCACCCGCGGGGCCCGGCCAGTCGGGACAAGCTCTAAACTCCGACCGGTCTCCCCGAATATGTGGTAATATAGTGCATGTTAGTAAGCGTATATAAGTAAGTTGTAGGACAGGACAAGGAATGGGAAGGAGAGATCGCGCGGTCCGTAGCCCGATCGTTAGGGTACTGCTCCGGCATTCGCTCGGTGTTGATCGGAGAAACCATGGAAAACAACCGATCAGAGTAGGCCGGCCAGTAGAATTCTCGTCCAGACAGGATTGGACTCCATCTAGCTGTCTAGCAGTGTTGAAAATCCTGCCACCATCAGGACTCGAGCCTAGGACCTCCCGGACAGAGGCACTGCAGTGACGCCCTGAGCCACCTCTCCCGATGAGAGTTTAGGAGCGTTTGCAGTGGGGTAGAACATGGCATCTGACAAAAGGTGAAGGTACCTGACGAAAGTCGTTTCTTCCAGGAAAAAATCGAAGTTTTCTTGAGAAGAAGATAAGAGATATGGGTAAGCTATTCCACAATTCGAACAAAAAAATAAATAAATAAAAATAAAAGTCAAAGAACGCCGGTCCGGATAGCCGAGATCGCTAAGCCAGAAGTACCGTGACAATCTCGGGCGGAAGGATCGTGGGTTCGAGTTCCGACCTAGGGCGTGGGTGTGTTTGTGTATGTGTGTCGTCCTTTCATCCCTCATTATCATCATTTCATTCCCCGTACCCCAGGGCTAACAACCCTGGCGGATAAAAATCGGATCCAGCTAAACGCTGATATCTTGAAAAATTACATGCACCTGCCACCGAGATAATGTCAATGAGCCCCGGTAAGTGCAAGATGCACGAACGCGTTGTCCATGTCGGCCTATTTGCGGGTAAAAAGACTCAAAGTTCTTAAAAGGAATGTAATACATTTTCTTTTTGATTCAGACAGTAGGAGAAATCTTATTTTCACTGCCGCCCTGAATGAGATGTAAATATTCCGCCCTTGGGCTTCAGAAGGTAGTACATCCTTTGAGCTACACTACCTGGTACAAAGGAAGACAGATATTGGTTTACGCTGAAGACAATTCACTTCACCTATTTTCAATCAAATACAATTTTGGCAAAAATTAATGTATTATCAACTCTCTCAGTTTCCGTTTTTACTTTCAGTATACATAGTATCCTTGTATTCCTTTCGGATTCTTGACGTCTGCGCGGGCCTTTTGAGTATCTTATTCCTACTCCGCTACCAGCACAAAAAATATTTTTTTATTAACTTAAGAAACAGGAAAATTCAATTAATAAATTTCAGAATTCTCAAATAATAATAATAATAATAATAATAATAACAATAATAATAATAATAATAATAATAATAATAATAATAATAACTCGATAAAACATGACGTTGTTGAATTAATATGAAAATTGCAATTTTGGTATGTTTTGCATGATTTAACCCCCCCCCCATCAATTAATAACTTCACCCTTACGTATAGCATATCCTTTAACAGACACAGATGATTATTGAGTAAAGTACTACTAGTAATAATAGTTGTAGGAGGTACACCGCTCATATTCCGAATGATTTTTTTATGTAATGGAATCTTCTAAACAGCTTTTGGCAAAAGGAAGTACCGTTTCATATAGGCAGTTCACTCTGTTATTTTCCATCCACTTTTAAATACGCTACGCTCATTTTGTTATAATTCTAGAAGTTAACTGGAAACAAACTGTCCGTAGCTTTGTTAGCTTTTTCGCGAATTTCCAAAGGAACTTCAGATAGAAATATGATCTGAAACAATAACCCATATATCAACATACGATAGTTCAATCCTAAAGTAACCAACCAATGCCTTCTAAAACAATATAAACTGTAATAAATCTGAAAATAAAACAAATGCTATTCAGAAGCTGCTTCAGGCTAGTCAGCTTTAACAAACAGTTCACTCTAAAAGCGCTACGCAATATATTTCTATATACTTCTATTTTGTACGTACTTGCCTGTTAGAGACGGCGTTGGTTAAACGCGTACTAGCCGAGTACGCTATAGTCGTTAGATACGTATTCTATTTTGGTTATCTGACGCTATGTTGAGAACTGACGATTACAATGTGTCTTTTCTCTTCTGATGCAAGACAAATTTAAAGATTTTTCGAATTCTCGTTGGCTTCACCAACGAACTAGTTAACAGTAATGTTTATTCACTACATGAATTACTTGATGATTTGCCCCTCAGGCGACATTTCCAACCCTTCAGGCCGGAGGTCCTGGGTTCGAAAGTTGCCCCGTGAAAAATCTACAGTGACTCACAAAACTATTCGGACATTTATTAATTTATCCAAAAATGCTTAAAGTTTCTTCAGAAAACCACGTCATTAGAGAGGGCACAAATTTAAAAGAGTAAATGTTATTGTACGTAAACAATATAAATACTTCCAAAAATTTGTATTTGTGTGATTCAGTTTCTTTTAATCACCGATTCAACAAAACTTTTCGGACAGGTCAACGTGGTGTCAGATCTTCTGATTCTCCAAGTGAACGTTGAAACCTTTAACCCTTGATTCACATTCAAGGCCACCTGTCAGTCGATGTGCCAGATTTTTGGGGGAGCTTCACAGTGAAGCGAAATGGTCCAGAAGAAGGAACACCCCTTTCGAGTCAGCGGTTAGCTTGCTAGTTACCATCACGCAAAATTACACCGAAAAATTGCAAAAATTCTTTTAATACAGAAAAGTTTGGTGAGTTGCATTATCTCACGGTACATCAATGAAGATAGGAAGGATGCCCGAAGATAATTTCTTTTCGAGGAAGAGAATCACAATGAGAGAAGGGTTAAAAAAGTATCCTTGTATTAGTGCAACAAAAATTACTGCACAGCTAGAAGTGGGCGTTGTCAAGAAAGTAAATCCCGAAATCGTGCAAAGGGTATAAGGTAGGTCAAATTTCCGAAGCTGCATTATGAGAAGAAATCTATAAAGAAGTAAAGCAAACCGAAAGAAAAGGCTAATTTTTCTAAAGAACACGCAGAAGAAAGATGAAACCTGGTGGAATAGCGTAATATTCGCTGGCGAATATACATTTAACATCTGTGGTTCCTACCGAAGAATTTGGGTAAGGAAGAGACCAAATGAAGAGCTGAAAGAAGAAAAAATGCAAACATCCAAGAAGCACGGAGGAGGAAATCTTGGTATTATTGATAGATTTTATATTTTATCAAGATAATGATCCAAAGCACAAGTAGCAGGTTGTTCAGCTTCGGCTGTAGTACAACTGCCCAAAGGTACTTCATCCACCCTCTCAGTCACGAGGTCTTGCTGCTACAAAACATCTTTGGGAAAAATTGGAAAAAAATAAGGAAATACCCAATTAATTCCAGAGAAGAATTAAAGCAAATAGTGACACAAGAGTGGAGAAAATGTTCTCCTTCTTAAACCCAAAAACGCGTACAAAGTATACTACCGAATAGACTGAAGGAAGTGCTGCATTGAAAGGGGATGGTTACAAGACATGGAAGTCTCTCACTGCGTTAATTTTACGTATTTCTCTGTTTGAACATTATTACTTGCATATTTATTTATACTTTCATCCACATTTCAGTGGCCGAATAGTTTTATGAGGTAACTTTTCAGCACAGCATTCAAATTTAAAAATATCAAAATTTTATGATGATCTTAAAGACAATTTTGTAAATACGTTAATCTCCTTATAAAAGTGATCAAATAATATACTTTATTACATTTATTTTCTCCTATATGTATTCCCAATCCATGACTATTCTGCTAAATTGTCCGTGTCCAAATAGTTTTTTGAATCAATATATTTAACGCTCTATATGCATAAATACTATTGAGTCAAACAATAGGTAACTCGAGCCACAATATCATTGTGCATTACTGCAATTTGACTGTCACAAATGCCAGAACCAGAAATGAGAAGTCAAAGTAATGCAATGGATAATATTGTAAACTTGAAAAGACTGTAAGAAATTTCTGACGTTGCAAATGAATATGCATGAAAAGCATATCCATGTTAAGACAATAGATCTCAATAATAATATAATAATAATAATAATAATTATTATTATTATTATTATTATTATTATTATTATTATACCCGATCCGGATAGCCGAGATCGTTATGACAGTAGTGCCGTGGTGATCTCGGACGGAAGGATCGCGGATTCGAGTCCAGCTTTGGGCATAGTTGTTTGTGTTTGTATGTTTGTGATTGTCAATTCACCCTCCATCATCATCGTCATCAGCATCTCATACTTCATCCCCCAATGCCAACAACTCTGGGTGAAAAAATGGTTTTCGGCATATAACTGCAGATCCCTCGTAAAAAGGTCACGTGTATTTGCTCCCGGGAGAACATGACTCGGTGGGTACAAGAGGCGCGTTCGCATGGTTCTAGGATGGCCAATTCTCGACCAAAAAATATTATTATATGATTATTAATTCAATACTTACATTAAGCTAAATTAAATGATTACTGTATATTTTTTTAAATTTTATATCCTCAAAGAACATTACAATGAAGTAGTAAGTTCGGGAACTTGTTTGCCTCCAAATTTGTTGAAGGGCAGTAAGGTCTCTTACCCACGATACAAAACGACCAAAGAAGTGGCTCTTTGTTGGTATTGAAATCAAGCGAAGATGGTCCGTGGTACCGGCGTGTTTTTCCAATATTCAGCAATTACTTTTGACAAGACCTTTCGCAACCTCAACAAATTACAATTTTTTGTTCGCTCTTCAACTATTGTAGTGTTCGTCGTTTGACTGTTACACAATTCTGCCTGACTAAATGATGTAAGTTAACTGATGTTTATGCAATATTAATTGAAGTTGTGTTGGTCAGGCTTGAGGACAAACTATAAATGCGAATCACTTATTTTGTGGCGCACGGGTAGTTGTCAAAATTTATTCAGAAGAATATTCGGTATGCATTGAACTACATCAATTATTGCCCTTACTAGCATTATCAATATCATCATCATACTCTTATTCAATCCCCATTCATATTTACAGACAGAATTCTATTTGTTTTAAGACTCACACGTCTCCGACCCCGTACAAATTTTAACGAGAGAGCCGCGATGCTTCGTTTCTCATTGCTCTATAAATAGCCTACATAACTATGCAATTTCTGGCAGGTAGTAAGTGTTTTAAATGTATTTAAAGAACACATCGTTCACACGCCAGAAAAATCAAGTCTCAGAATTGACATACCCTACCCCTCGCATGTCACATAGGAATGGTGTCAAACTAAAACCCAACAACGCCAATTTACTGCGCACGAAATTACACATAGCTAATTTACGTACTCGGGTGCAGAACATTGTATTTTCCTATAGAGCAGATGATCGTAAGTCAACATGTTACACCGCAGCCGTGTGGGGTCTGTTCTTTCGACATCAAGCCGATGGCGCCGCTCGGCGCCGACCTCCGTCGCGACGCCGCGTCCCTGCTTGGTTGAGCGCGCGCCGCCAATTCCCGCGGCCCCAACAGCTCCGCGCGCGTCGCGTCGCGGCGCGTCGCGTCCGCACTGCGTCGCGTTGGTGGCGTCGGCGACTCCGCGCCCGCGCTGCCAAGGCGCCGGCCCGCCGCGCCGCGACGCTCCGGGCCAGCCAGCACTTCACGGCAGAGCGCGTCCTAAGGCCACCGCGCCACCCGACGCGACGCCCATTGATCAACAGGAAACCGCGTGACGATGGCGGCGGAATACGAGAAATTAGCGCCGGCGATCACCTTGGTGCTTCGCGGAATTGATGAGTGGCCGTTTGTGTAGCACTTCCTCCTGACCGCGTACGCGCCCCGCACCTTTGCCCTCAGCCCCGCTCTCCCGTGCCCTCAGCCCCGCTCTCCCGTGCCCTCAGCCCCGCTCTCCCGTGCCCCTCAGCCCCCGCTCCCCTGTGTCCTCAGCCCCGCTCTCCCGTGCCCTCAGCCCCGCTCTCCCGTGCCCGCAGCCCCGCTCTCCCGTGCCCTCAGCCCCGCTCCCCTGTGTCCCTCAGCCCCGCTCCCCCGTTCCCTCAGCCCCGCTCTCCCGTGCCCTCAGCCCCGCTCTCCCGTGCCCTCAGCCCCCGCTCCCCTGTGTCCTCAGCCCCGCTCTCCCGTGCCCTCAGCCCCGCTCTCCCGTGCCCGCAGCCCCGCTCTCCCGTGCCTCAGCCCCGCTCCCCTGTGTCCTCAGCCCCGCTCCCCCGTTCCCTCAGCCCCGCTCTCCCGTGCCCTCAGCCCCGCTCTCCCGTGCCCTCAGCCCCGCTCCCCTGTGTCCTCAGCTCCGCTCTCCCGTGCCCTCAGCCCCGCTCTCCCGTGCCCGCAGCCCCACTCTCCCGTGCCCTCAGCCCCGCTCCCCTGTGTCCTCAGCCCCGCTCCCCCGTTCCCTCAGCCCCGCTCTCCCGTGCCCGCAGCCCCGCTCTCCTGTGCCCTCAGCCCCGCTCCCCTGTGTCCTCAGCCCCGCTCTCCCGTGCCCTCAGCCCCGCTCCTTCTCTCTCAGTCTCGCTTCGCCCTGCCGCGCTCTGTCCCGCTCTGCCGCGTTCCGGGGGCTCCTTTGTTTGCAAAGTGGCGGTGCCTTCGCCCGCTCTGAAAGAGTAATGAGCTCCATCGCTCTCCATTCAGCGGGCGATTGCTTGGGACGTCACCTTGGCCGCGCCGCTCCAGCTCGCATACACTCAGTTCCTGGTTATCATCCCGCTTTTATGGTCGCCATGGCCGTCCATTAAAGACCTCTAAAAATAATGTCAGGGGAATAATGAACTTCGAAACTATGGATTAAAGATAACCAAAGTATCTCAAAGGGAAATACAACGACTCTTGTAATAATGGAGAGAAATAGCAATGGAATACAAGATTGATCAGAATAACGTCACAGATATATGAAAGAGAGGTCAATAATTAGTTTCACTTACGAAATAAAAGAAACATAAATATATATTTTCTCTGGTTTGAAAATTTTATTTATCAGGCATAAATCGTTTCCATTTCCTCTATTATTCAATTTTTCCTGAATCATAATTATTTATCGACAATAATATTCTGAGAAAACATATCGATAAGGTCAACAATGATTTCGTTTCAGTCCAGTTCTGTCGCATTGGCAACATTTTTTGTAGCAATGCGTGTAATTTGGTAGTCTTACTCCAAAAACAGTAAGCTATGAATTGGGCTAGAAAGCATTATTGAGTCAATATTGAATAATCAACGGTTCTTCTCTCTACAGTGACGGCACAAAATGTAATGTCACATGAAGCGGTGAGTCCCCAAATTCTGTTTCATACATCAGGAGTTTCTAGATTTAAGTCCCGACAATTTCCGAAACCTGTTAAGTAGCTGCATAATGATCGGTTAAATGGAAATTTTAGAGTCAGATTGCTCCGATCGATTCAGTGGATACTGAGGCCAATAAACAGCGCCTCATGGACTCCGTGCGATTCTTCCTTCTAGATTCTCACTCTCATCACCCATTTGGATTCCAATCTCTCATTGTTAGGTCGAGTTCATCCATTATGTAGAAAAGACTAAGTTTGTGAGTTCGTGACTGTCGCGCTAAAATCCGAAAGATTGAAAAGCTAGAAAATTAAGAAAAAGAAGAAAATTATGATGAAGACGAATGTAACTAAATCTAACGATACGTCAGTAATTACTACTTGAAGACAATATGAGCGATTTCAGTTGATATTCTTGTAGATAAGTGGGAAGGAAGGGACAATGGGATACTCTAGAGACAATAATATTCAACTGATAAACTCTTATTTGTCGCGTAACGGAGCAATAAGTTTTCTATATTTTTATCGTATAGCGATTTTATTTCTGGATTATTTGATTCTGAACGAAGACGTTTTTTTAGGAAAGAAGGAGTAGCTACGCACGTCACAATGACCTCAAGAATCGACTGTTTTTATGTTCTCATAATGTTTATACATAATTCTTCATTTACTGGAATAGTGAATAATTTCTATCTATGTATCTTTTAACTTTGTAGAGGTTATAAACTTTCAAATTACAAACATTCTATATTGGAGCACTAGGACTGTGTACAAAATCTTTCTCAGAATCCCTGTGAGTGAGATCGCAAATCTATTGACAGTAAACGATGATTTGCCATCCTAATATATTTCCAAATAAGATACTTGATCGGTTATTTGGAAAACAAATTCTATTTGAAGACTAAGACAATCAAAAAGATAATATTAAGTGAAGAAGTGAAATAAATAGATTTTGACATACTACTTCTATATTTTGAATTAACTCTTAAACTAGTGATTCTAAAACAGCACGTACTTTCTCCCGCTCACTTTCACTCAAAATTATGCGAAAAATACTCAAGTTTTCAGGAAATTGTACATGAACTTATTTCAAAATTTATCTTTAAGGAACAGATATTAAGAGAAAATCTGTATTTATAATATTTTAGTTATAGGAAGACTTGATCGAATTTTTTTTTAACTTTTACTTCTTTCAAAAAATCTAAGTTTTCACTGGACATGAGACCTGCACAATTTCTCTTAACATCCTTCACATTATCCAACAACAAAATTTAATAAAAAATGATGGAGACTTTTTTTTTTGAAAGTTTGGAAAATGTTCCAGGGGCTTTATGTAAAGTACCCCCCTCCAAAAAAATAAAATTTTCGTTTCAAATTCAAGTGGCCGCGACATCAGCCAGATCGACTGGAGAATATCAATTTTGGGCATAATAGGCTGAACTGTTAAGCCGCTAGCGTTTTCCACAGACGGACAGATGAACGTTTTGCCGTCATTCAATTTACGGTATCAAGGACCATCAAAACATGGATTCTGGCTACACCACGTCTTAGATGATTTTTTTCAAAATTTAGTCACTGGATTTATTCACTTTTTCATCACCAGGACCCTGCGATAGCTTTTCTGCCGAAAATTCGCTCTCTAGTCCGTAGCGAGAAAGTAAAAATTGAACCAAATGGAGAATAGCATAAATATATTTAGAAATGGGATAACTGAAGGCAATGCCAGAAATACAATCGGTAAATGGGACATTTTGAATTTTATTAACTATATTTGAATAAATTTACAGGAAGGTTAACATGAAGTATACGCATTTATTTCAACATACGAGATCTTCAAAAAACAAAAAAACACGTACTATAATAAACTTTCTGTAGTATTGTGTCTAACATAATATTACCAAAAATGTGTACAACTTCTATTTTGAAAACTTCTATGATACCAACTAAGACAAAGTGAATGATTCTTCCAAGAAAAACCAGTAGTTATCAAAGAATAATTTGACAAATAATAATAATAATAATAATAATAATAATAATAATAAATTTCAAAAATAGCTCCATCTTTATTATTAAATTTTCCTGTTGGATAATGTGACTTTACAGTAGGTTCTACTTATTATCACGAAAATCATTTAATGATTGGTTATCCTACAGGTGTAATCCGGCAGGAGTCAACAAATCAAACCGGACTGATAGTTTGATAAAAAATGTCAATAATCTCTGTGAGTGTACAATATAGTTCTGGATGTATTGTTTACGAGTACATCTATTATTCAGCAAGTCAAAAAGTTTAATACATCTACAGATAGTGAACGAAGGGGTCTAAAAAAGTAATAGATCAACAAGAAATTGCACATACATTGCTCTCGCATATCTTCAGAAATATTCACAGTGACTTCTGTGAAGGTGCTTCATTTGGTGGGAAGTGTAGAAGTGCGAGCGTCAACACAAATGTGTTTCTATAACAAACCTCATGATATTGCCAAGGGAAAAAGACAAACATACAACGAACAATACAAAAGCATTTTAAAATGTATTAAATGCATCAAATGTAACTGAATTCTGTATGCTCACTGACTTGCCTTATTTTACGAAAAATGTATTATTGAATAAAAATGAAATTTGTCCGTAGGTTCTAAACCCGTCATTCAATAAATGTTCAATGAATATAAAATGAAAGATAGTGTACTGTACATCTTGAGCAAAAAACTGGTTGTGCAAGACAATTTCGAGTATAACATTTTAGTTGCAGTAATGGTAGGAATGTTGTTATTGTTCCTTACTGACGCGCTACCGACGCAAATGTCACTAAATTTTTGGCCTCAATATTTCTCTCCTTTCAACCTTGGAATGCGTAAGAACTTAACCTTAGAGAAGATAAAAGTTTTGCTTCACTCCATCTCTCCAGACACAAACATGGCATTTGTGTTTTTCTTGAATAAAGTTCCGATTCGCTTGGCGCATGCATAGTAAGTAACCAGGAAGAGCGCGAGACCGCATCGTCAACAATTGTCGCTTGCAATGTCTCACGCGAAGCCACGCAACGTCCAAGTGACAACTGTCGCTTGCGATGCTTCACAGGACGCCCCTCAACGTCGTCGTCAACACGCCGGCGAGACGCGAAGTAAGAGATGGCGCCGAAAGTACAATAAAGAGTTTTAGCCAATCAAACGTCTAGACACCACACACCACAAATTCTACGTTGAGTTCACGTTTACGTTTCTATACTACACACATTGCCCATTACCTGTAGTCGTAGTACGCATTCCGCGGATCGAAATATTTTTTTCGATCCATTTTCGAGGATCGAAATATATAGTTTTTCAAATGTTGCTAATCTCGCGCTTTTTAAAAAAAATTTATTATATCTTTTTTATATTTTATTCATCTTTGAACTGTCGTATTTATAGTTAAAATGTTGGGAAAGGATTGTGGAACTTAAGAATACGTGGGCAAATACTCTCCCCCATACGTCATATACAGTTTTCACTGGTTTTTGACCACATTAATGAAAATAAATCAAATTTAATCAAATCAAAATAATCGAACAGTTAGTAATCGTTATGTTCTCTGTGTTTTTCCTTTACTGAATTTCTCAAAATGATTACATTTTATGACTTTCTTCCAGTAAATAATACTGATTATTATTTTTCCAGCTCTCAATGCAATACATGTTAATGTTTAAGCGATACTATATCCTCAATTAAATAATTATAATTATATATGTGTAAATAAAAGACCCAAAGACTTATCATGACTGTTACTGCTTATTGCAATTATTGCAATTGATATTAAACATAACTTGACCTGACCTTACCTCAGATGTAAGACGTTACGATACAATGAACGAACGAACACTGCAAGAATACGAAAAAGATGTACGTCTGTGCTCACAACTTTTCCCATACCAAGGTTTATGTTTACGCTTAACATGCAAGTGCGCAGTTCTTGCAGCACAATTGTTGCGCCAAATTATCTACATCGCGAGACCTTATTACTCGTATTCATTGCGTAAGTGAGAAGACGACACTTATGTGTGTTTTAGTTCTTAATAATTTCATGAAATGTAACAAAAGTGTTGATCGTGAATGTGTTAATCGCAACCTATAATGTTGACGATAGTAACGATGTAAATGGGATACCAATTATCTCGACCAGTTCAGAGACTAGATATGCTAAGTAGAAGTTTCACAATCAATTATGCCCAGGGACGAAAAGCTTTTCCTGTAAGAAAAAAGAAACAGAATAGAGACATTATACATCTCAATTTCTATAGAATATTTTAATATTCTTATTAAATCTTGAGAAAATTGGGTCTGAATATTGTATGTCATTAATAGGATTTTATTTTGATTTGTAAGAAACTTAAAATACATTACAGTTGTCACAAAGTGTTTTGTTTTTCGCATAACTTGCGTTTGAATACTTATACTAGGAAAACCCGGCAGACGTTGTTCTGCCCTTCCTCTCCCTCTTTCCCCTCCCATCTCCGTTTCTCAGCAGGTGAGGTAATTCTGTAGATTACGGTGTGAGAAACATTGAGAAATCTCTTAGTGTAGATATGAATATGTTGTTCAATAAACGATGGAGCAATGGTAGAATGAGAGAGAGAGAAAACGAGAGAGAAAACCTACTATGAACCCTCTACGTTCATCACAAATTCCACATGGATCGGTAGAGGATCGAATTCAAATATGTAGCGACGGAAGGCGAGCAGCCCACCACTGCGCCCCCTGTGGCCTCTGGAGGAAACTGCATCTGCATGAAGAGCGGCGTCCCGTGCCGGCGCTAGCGAGAGACAGCGCTCGGCGGCAGCGTGATCCGCAGCCAGAGGTCCTTCTCCGACTCGACTCCGCGGAGCGTTCGGGGGCGGCAGATGCGGGCGCGCGCTCTCTCATGTTCCGGTCCAGCGCTTCGGACGCCCTAACGCTCCCAACGTGTGACTCATCGCCTCGCTGGGTGGCGGAGATGAGGCAGATATTCTCGGGCAGTGACTCCCTAACCGACGTTTTCCTTCTGTTGATCGGTAAAACGTTTCTACTAAATTTCACTAGCTACTTTACAATGTGCGTATCGTTGGTGCGCAAGAAAAGAACACATCGCAAACAGTTTATTTTGCAAAACAGTTTTATTCTGTAAGCAGCCGTTAATGTCATGGCCGAAGGCAAAGAGTTGTACTTAGTATACCAATTGGGTTGTGAAATGTCTTAATTTTTGAATTGATTGAAATATTAATTGATAATCTAACCATATTTCTTACCCTTCATGTAAACCGATAATGTGTGCAATATTCAGAGTAAAGTTATTATACATACCAGCCACTAATTAACAATTAAATGCATAATTGAACAATCATCATTTTTTTGAATTTGTGTCGTTGATGAAAATTGCTTTGTATTTTTCACTGTGTGAATGGTGAATAGGACGGTACAGTATCACAATATGCAGGGGATGGGATTGGATTAGATTGAAGACATCGTAATCGTCAAATGCATCTTCCGGAAAACGACATTTTTAGTGATAACGTTGTATTTAATAAGCAAAATCTTTACAATTTTCTCGTCTAATTCAAGAACCTTTGGAACCACCAACAATAATCAACGGAGTGGGCGACTGCGGTGTTCTCGGGATCCCTCAATTCTCTCTGAGAATTTCGGAAAATTCACCTAAATATTTTAATGAAAATTTCCGTTAAATCCCTCAATTGAAAGAATCATTTAACCACATTTTCATCTGATGGTTCTGCTTCTATCGTAGTACAAGCTCCTCTGCTTTGTTTCTGAGAAGGAAGTTTAAAACTTATTCAGGTATTGATGTACTATCGAGGTTATATTGGTATTTGAAGACTATTAAAGTAATGAGGTGTCGTTTTTACCAAGATTTTTATCTACAAGATTAGCGGCTTTTAAGGGATTAACCGTCATCTTCAAATCCCATATTCCAAATTAAAATGTAGGTAAAACGGCCCCTAAATTCAAGTTATTTTTATTATTACCAAAGTTCTCAGTTTGAGAAACACTGAATTGAAATGATCTCGGTTAGCTAATAGTTTAGATCCCAAGGATCGTTCAAGAGAAGTAATCACGTCTCAGCCCAATGGCTCTCAAAACTAAAGCAATGGAATAGTGTCACGAAAGATGCTGAGTGGCGATTAACGGCTGTGCAACTGCGCCAGGGGTGATTAGCCAAGCGTGGCAGCCAAAAACCGCGAGTGGCGCGACGAAGAAGAGGCCTGTTTGCGCATGCATTTGTGACAAGGCTGCCCGAACAGCCCTCAGATCACAGCCAATGGACGTCCTTCGTCTTGTAATTCGGACAAATAGGCGGCCTTCCAAATGACCTATTTTTAGCTCTTGTGTAAGCTCCGGCAAATCCTTGTGTAAAAATGTAGTAGAATAACGACCGCCCCAGATTACTGAGAGCATAAAAATTATACAGTACACGTAATGTTACTATGTTAATGGAAGTGATGGTACATGTAAGTGATAGTACATGCCCTCCTACATGAATTTTCCATAGGGTCTAGCAAATTTGCAACTTCACTTTTATCAATCCCCAGGGTTCAGAGAAATGCAGAACTTCCAAAATATTATATTAAACAGTAAGTTAATATGAAATAATTATTGAAACAAAATTACAAATATAAATATAACAATTATATTGTTATAGTTTCTCATGCAAACGGCCAATACTCCGCCTTCGGAGCCAAGGCGTTAATTTCATCTCGAACGCTCCTGTTTTTCAATATGAACGAAAGTATACTATCTATCATATGTATTTGATAGCGTGTAAACCAATTATTTTAAAATTATATCATTTACAATAAGAGTAAGAAGCATGTCAAAAGAAGAAAAAATATAAAAATAAAGCGATCTGATAATTCGTAGGAATAGTAAATACATGCAGAAATGTAGTGTATTCTCTATATGTATACATTGCATAAGCGAAATGTTAATGGTTTTACAACTTAATCAATTGCAATTCGAGATAAGTCCAAATGACATTTCGATTACTTTGATGTTCAGTTCAGAACAACGTTCCAATTGAGAGCTCATAAACTTCAATAAACGTAGCATTTTACAATCTTTCATCACGCACCGAATTGTTTGGAATACACGATAAGCATAGTAGCGCCGTCACAAAGGAAGTTTACCAGAATAACAATTTTTAGAATTTGAATTTTACATGATAAAATGGACTGGTGATACGTATTAGACTCATTTAGAATACCAGAAAAAACACGATAATATTTTATTTTTATTTAATTTATGGTACTAAAGGGCAGTTTCATAAAGTAAATTTCAGGATTGATTTAATTAATAAGTTTCAATTATATGAGTACCTTCAAAACAAAAATGTAATTATCTAACAACAGAAAGTCTTAGAATGCAACGCAAAATTCGAGTCTGTAATATATGCAACTAGTGGTGCTACACAATGGCACAGACTTTCCCTTATTAGTTTTATATTTCCCTGGATCTGATTAGCTTTACGGAATTGCCACATACTCCTGACAGCTGCCATTTATGGCCACCCAAAGTACATTTTTTTACATTTTCTTAATTTTTCCGTTTCCTAACGGTAGAACGGAAATATTAATTTTAGAAAAGTAAAGAACAGTAAAACCTTGTCCTAAGTGACAATTTTTCTTCGAAAAGTGTGGAGCCGTTTTAAGAAAATGGCATTTAAACGCTACTGAAAGTGCAAAATTTGAAGCTCCTTTTCACAGAAAATTGTTGAGTTTTCGAAAAACTTCATTTGAAGTCAGTTGAAGCACTTTAACTTACAAATACAATAGTGTTTACAAATTGCGGGAAATGTGCATATTAAAGGTGTGAAAGATCTTTCAAAAAAATTACATTTGTGTAATTTTTGAAAAAAAATTACATTTGTGTAATTTTTGAAAAAAAAATTACATTTGTGTAATTTTTGAAAAAAAATCTAAATAAACTTTACATCAAATTAAAGAGTGCATTTACCACTATCTGTTCGAAAAAAAGTTTAAAGAAACAATTTGGTGCTATTTATGAGAAAATGGCATTTGAGCATTTCTGAAAATGCGAATTTTGAGCTCATTTTAACAGAAAACGGTTGAGTTTTCGAGAAACGTTATATGACATTATTTAAAGCAAATGTACTCATAAATATAATAATGTGGGTAAATCGCCGCTAATGTAAATATTAATGACGTAAGAGACAAGTCAAAAAATTACATTTTTGTAATTACATTTTTGTAATTTTTGCAAAAACAAAAGAATAGACCAATATGTCGTTTATGTCATTGCATAGAGCACATTAGGCACTATCCTTTCCAAAAGTTTAAAGAAAAAATTTGGAGCAGTTTTTGAGAAAATCTTGATTTTGTATTTTTTTTAAATTGTACATATTGCACGCAATATTGCGCGAAAGTACTATTTTTAAAAAATGCACCTGACCTTAATGAAAGGACTCCCTTTAGAGAACAAATTTTATTGAAGGAAAAATCTCTTATCTGCAATTTCGTAGTTCTAGAAAGACGTTGAAAAAGATTCAAACTTTTGCAATTTTCAAAAATTCAGAAGTTAACTGCAAAAATCGGACCTATGCCACCTCAATAAGTGCATTTTACTCTACTCTTACAAGAAATTTAAAGGAAAAATTTTGAGCAGGTTTTGATAAAACGTTGACGTCAAAAACAGTTAAATGATGTGTGTGATGAATGGGGCGGAGAGTGCTATCTGAAAAAGGGAGGAGTGTACTGTGTGTGCATTCTGAGGAAGAATTGGGAAAAGACTACGTTAAGGTCGACCATGAACCCTCAATCAGAAGAAAATGAGAAGTGGGTGCGTTTAAATCGTGGTAGCTTTGTCCGCGAGGTTATGGACACAAACACTCTTGTTTATACGAGTCAATTATAAGTTAATGTTTATTCGAATAAAACGTTACACCTTGGCACTGTAAATAATCCCCGGGTCTTTAGTATTGCAGACAACTTGGAAGGTATTCTTCAAATATGCGGGGGACGAAATAATCGACAATTCAGCTTCATTCACAGAATTTAACATCCAAAAATAAAAATTTTATTTTCGGAGAAGCTGTAAGAGTTAATCTGCAGAGGAAGAAGACGACAGGAGACCTATTGAGAAAGAAGGAAAGAACAAAACAAAGAAGATATACAATGTATATACAGAAAAATGTAATGAGTTCTATAAAAAATCAGTAGTGCAATAGCCGAAACAAAAGAGTAGGTAATGTAACAATAATTGTGAAGTTAGTAATAATTTAAATAGAGTACAAAGTAAAGAAGATAAATGACTATGAGAGTTATTTAACCAGATAACATAAAATGAAATTCCATCGTTGTTTGAGCTAAATTACTTTGTAATTAGATCTGATCCCCGCAGGACAGGGCACTTTTTATATTCCGATACTTGTTAGCCGCCCCACTCAGCTAACCTCTGGTTTCCCTCTCTTTCAGTATCGGAGGCGACTTTCGTTGCGCTCGTCCTCGCGCGGGAGCGGGTTGAGGACACGCGGCGGCGGCGGCGCAGACGACGTCCAGACGGCGGCGCCCGCGCACACGCACGGCCCTGCGTGCGCTGCCTGGGCTGCCCGTCACGGCGCGCGGCGTGCGCGCGCGAGGCGCCGCCCGCCGCCTGCAAAGCGCCCGGGGATTCCCCGGCGGCGCCGCTCGCAGGCGCTCTGTTTAGACTCCTAGCACACAGGAGTTAGTTTAAGAAGGGATCAGCGAGACAGCCGTTCTTTGTTGAATTTGAACTCCTGGCGTAGATAAGTTATTTCAAGTAGGGATCTGTGTTATTGAGTTTGGACTTCTAGTTTAGAGAAGTTAAAGAAGGAACCAGGTCGGAAGGACCTGGTCGGAAGGACCTGGTCCCTTCTTGTGACAAGTCGGAAAACAAAAAAGTCTTGATGGACGACGGTATTGCAAGACATTGTGTCGAAAACATCTTCAAGAGAGCCAACTATAAACGAGTGCATAGTTGAGCACATGGACCTAATTTGCAGTTACGCTGTAGCGATAGCCAAGCAGTAGCTGTCAAATCGGTCCCTTCTTAATTATTCTATACTTTCCTCTGTTCTCCGTTTACGTTTCATCGACTTGTTTTGAAAAATTCGTATTCAATTCGTACTTGCATGTAATGCAGATGTACTGTTTACAACACAGGCGCAGAAATCATTTACATCAGTTGTCAGGATCTCCAACTCACAGCAAGGAGTCCACAGAGCTAATTGAGGGTTATTTATGTGTTATCAGATGACATCAAACTATTCAAATTGATATAAATGTCCATAGGCCAAAAAAAATATTTTCTGCGGCATAAGACTTTCTATAGGTCTAGTGGCAATGCCAAGTATAAAAAAACGAATATAATATTCATTTTAAAATAATGATTAACGTTATAAAGTATTCTAAAAACTGGATTTGCCGTGACTAGTGGCATAAGGGCTGCTCTCTCAATAACCCTCATTTTAATTGTGTTTTTCCCCAGGTTTACCGTGATACATTGAGCAAATGCAGGGTTCCTTTCTTTGCTACTGGACAATAAATGCTGGTTTTCATAGGATAATGCAGAACGAAACGCGTCGGCTAAATTTTCTAGGATGTGATGCGTGGTCTCACGGTTAGCGTAAAACGAGGGGTTCGTCCAATGTAGTCCAAAGCTTTTGCGAACGTGAAAAGAGTTAGTGTCGGAGTGTGGAGAGGTTTAGTTGAAACAGTTAGTTACATTCAACTGGATTTTCTAGTTGAATAAACTATGATATTTATTTCTCTTAAACAGCCGTTTTAGTAGTAATTATTTAGTCCCATCTCTGTTTCTTGGTCTTATTTCATCATCCATAATGGAAATATTGTTTGTAAAATAATGTACATCACGCAGACGATCAAATGCATATAAAAACGTGCCGGGGCACTATGGCACTCGATTGCGACATATTAGTTTCATTTTTGGGTTGACACACTATATATTTTGTTTTTGCACCTCTGATCTCCTTCTTAGAGCAGTTGATCAAACAAGTATTGTATGAAAATGAATACAATGATGATGAACGGACAGCATGAATACATACATTACAAATGTCTAGTCACAAGTTCATCTCGCATCAGCATAATTCAAAACTGTATTCATATGCCCCTCTTTGACATACAAGTAATAATTATCTGGCAAGTAGTATATCAGTACAGTACTTCGCAGAATTCGCTAAATACTCGTAGTATAAATTCATTAAGTAAAATAAGAAAATAAGCATGGAAACTTTATAAAAGGATAGAACATGATCTTTGTAAGTGGGAATTATATTATCGCAACGTTGCTGATTTTTCCTCAGTGTTAGTGAGTGTCAATAAATACCCTCTACTTATAGGCAGACCGGGAAGGAAAAATGACATCATAGTTGTTTAAATGGTTCTCTTATGACAAGTGCTCCCCAGTAAAAACAAAAACAATGTGTTCATAATCGTACCATATTATATAGATACCCTTACACCTATTGATCGTAACATGATACGATTATATTCATTCTTATTTTCTCGTATTTTAAGAAAACTGAAAAGGTGCGCGTTTAGGATTTACAATTCGCCAGAAGATCCGCAATAAGAAACGGTTAAAGGCCTCGTACCGGGTCCCAAGGTACTTTGTAACCCGCTCAAATCCTCTAATTTGCGGCATTCACTTTTTCAAACATTTCTCATGAAAAAAGATCAGGGGGAACTGTGCCTTGAATGCAGAATTTACATCCTATTCCGTGCAAACAAACTGCATCTGCTGGGTTTTCTTCTGCGAGTTGCTTAGTAAACATCTGATTCTTCAACATAAAATTACAAAACGTATGCTTTCCTAATTTGTTGATAGTGGTCTTTGGTGAACCATTTTAAAATATGGTTTCAATTATGAAATTTCAAAATCAATTTCATAATGAAATGAACATTAGAATTTAGAAGTATTACATAAACAAACAAGTGGTGCTACCAATCCATACCCATTAGATCCCCGAATTAGATCGCATACCCATGTATCGAATTCGGACAAAAGCATAGAAAACGGAAATGTCCGATTCATGAAAAAAACAGCAACAAATAGTTCGGGACAAGGTATAATAAATTCCACCGTAGATATATTTTTCCAATCTCATTCTTTTTCAAAACGTCAAATTGAACTCGGAGTGCTACCAAAGCACCTATTTTTAATTTTTTTAAATGCTCGGCAATAACATACACCTACATAAAACAGCAAAGTATTTTCAACTAGCAAGTTTTTTTTCCATTCCGAACCCAGTTACCCAAAGTTAATGTGCTGGCACTGATACCACTCCGCCAAACAAGCGCAGTGCGCTGGAACAATCGTTTTCCGGCGCACGATTACATAACTTTCTCTACTTACGAAATAGTATTAAGGCGAGAAAGTAATAATAATTTCGGAACAGTTAGTGATATATAAGTTGATCGTATGGGTTCTGGTTAAATTGTATTCCAATTTAACGTTGAAAAATTCATAATTTTACTTAAATCGTTTCATACAGATGCACACAAAACGATTGATTTATAACATACGTCTCAGAAATCGAATAACAGAGTTAAAAATGTTTAAACGTTCAAATTGGGAAAACACAAACAGAAAAGTCCTGTATATTTATCTTCATTGATCCTATTTGTGCGTAGAAGTAGTTCAAATTATTTTTAATAAACTTTCTACAATACTCAAGAGCTTTTTCTGCAACCACAAATTCATCAAATTAAGATCCCTGTGTGGGATTCGAACATGGCTCGCTCCGAAGCGAAGCGCTCAATCTCAGCACGCTCAGTCTCACCACCTCGGCCCTTCGAGTGAGTTGCGGGTTGAATGCTTATATAATAGTTACAACGTAATTGTATCAGCTCTAGCATTAGGAAGCCAGTATTTGAGAAACTGCGAAACAAAACGTCATTTGGGAGCGGTTTTTGAGAATTCTTTTCGCAAATTTCAAGCTCAAATTACGCAAAAACTACTCGTTTCTTCCGAAAATTGTACATGACTTTTTTAAAGAACTAATATTGTACATCAGACTCTGTGTGTGGCAAAAATCTCTATCTAAAATTTTGTAGTTTTGACAATATTTTTTGAAATTTTCCAAAAACCAAGCAATTTTTGTAAATAGGACTAGAACCATTATGTTTACCATACCTTATTCCATAAGTGAAGAAAATTTAAAGAAAAAATTGGAGCTAAAAAAAATTGGTAATTTCAAGCAAAATTCCCGCAAAAACTACTAGTTTTTCAAAAAATTGTGCATGACAAGATTTAAAATGCTAATTTTGTACAGTCGACTTTGAGGCAAAAATATTTATCTTCAATTTTACACTTTTGAAATTTTTTTTTGCAAGTTTAGAAAAATTGAGGATATCAACGAAAAGATACCTGAATCATTCTCTTAAACGTCCTTTGTTCGATTCAACAACACAATTTAATCAAAACATTTGGACCCATTATTTTGAAAACTGAAAATATCAGAGGGGCTTCATGTAAAATACCCCCAAAATTAAAATATCGGTTTCAAATTCCAAGAGCCTTGACATCAGCCAAAGGGATTGCGGAATATCTATTTTGAAGAAAATCGGCTGAACGGTTTAGGCGCTAGCGTTGATCACAGACGGACGGACAGGCGGAGAGACGGAAAAATGGACGGACGTTTTGCCGTCAAAACATTTTCCGGCATCAAGAAGCAATAAAACAAATTTTGGCTACACCACGAGTTAGAGGATTTTCCCCCTAAATTTACCAACAGGTTTTATCAATTTTTCGTTACCAGAGCACAATAATGACAATTTTCTGGCGAAAATTCACCGTTTTCTGGCGTACGTTACATATCTTTCTCTTCTTACGAAGAATTCGTAAGGCGAGAAAGTAAAAAGATTCGTTTTTCGTAATAACTAATATTTTGAAAAGAAAAATGTTTAATAAACTATTTAAAGATCTTAAAGAACCGATTGCATTAAGATATACATATGTAGATAAATCATATTCCTATATGTAGTACATTACTTCCTTTGCTGATTCTTCATTCTGAAATCGATTGCAAATTCTCGGCAAAAACGTCCGTCCGTTTTAAATCAGTTTTGTAAGTGTACTTTTGTCCAAAATCTAAAAAAAATTGATTTAATTTTGTAGAAAATGTTGAAAATGTTCGTTTGAAATTCGAGGACCTGGGACATTACCCATATCGATCGGGGAATATTCACTTTAGGGAAACTTTTGTACTGTTTAGAAGCTGTTCAAAGACGGATAGACCAAAGAACAGATTTTTTAGAAAAAAACTTTTCGATGTCCTAGACCCCCGAAACGAATAAGACTTGGGAGTAAGAGCCATACCCCTTTTTTTGGTATCATTAATCCTAATTCGTATTTTTTCTGGCAAAATGGCAACTTTTTACCTTTTAACCTTTACCAGAAAGATAAAAAACATATTGATTAGAAAGACATTCTTCATAATGCGTTAACTTATTGGTAAAACTTATCTATACGGGGTATATCAGACCTATACTAGAGTATGCTAATGTGGTTTGGTCCCCCTATTATCAGAATAGATAAAAACATATTGAAAAAAATACAAAGGCAGATTACCAAGCATCCCTAGAGATCTACATCAATTTGATTACGAAAGAAGATGTAGAGAAATATCACTCCTAACAACAGAAAAGAAATAGGAGTGATATTATAGAAACGTATAAAATCTTGAATGGATATTATAACATTCCTGAATTTAACAACTTCTTCACTAAAGCCACGGAATCTAGGCTTAGAGGACACACGATGAACTGGTGAAAGAAGGGCAAGGACAGGACAAGACAACGCGCTCATTTATTGTAAACCGAGTAGTAAACACATGGAATACACCGATGTAATGATATGTGTACAACAGCTTGTTGCTGCCAA